>JADLZN010009662.1:0-195339 GCA_018155175.1 Sinocyclocheilus anophthalmus | reverse complement strand
GATCAAAGTTGCCGGGGTAATTTATTATGCAACATCCAGGAAATTGGGAGAGTTTTGATGGACATTTTTTGTGCAAGGTGCTTCTTGTCATGTATGAGTGGGATAAATCTATAGTTACCTGTCATATACAGTAGATCTTCTTTGCTGATTTGAAGGGTGGTAGAAATTGGGGTTGCTTTCAAAAAATTGTTTTGCCAACTTATATTTCTATAGATTTGGTTGGATTTGTTTTGCACGTGTGTCATATGAGCTTAGGCTCTGTGAAGTTACAACTGTGAAGGACTTTGGCGTATCGGTGCGTTTCAGAAAACAGTGTGAAGAGGAAAGCATTTGCCAGTTAAAATTAACTCCCGCATAGGATGGTTTGATGATTAAAATCTCACGGTTTCAGGCTCCATACGCTAATCAGCGCGAGCGGCTTTCAAAATGCTCACTTTCTCAATTCTATTGTTGTGCGCTCAACAGAATAAAAGACAAAAAAATGCCAAAGTTATCTTTTAATTGTTTGTGTATGTGGAATTCAGCTTGCTGAATAAAGACTAAGGAAAGAGAGACGCCAAGGTTAGACCACAAATTATTTTCACTTGGGAATACAAAAGTGAAACATCTTGGAAAAAAAAAGTAAATAAGAGTTTCAAATCAAATCGGGGAGTGATTCGTTCAGTCGCGCATGCGCAATATCCTATAGGTCTTGTACTGGAATTAGTCAAGTAGTTCAACTGTTTCGAGTCTTCGGGATTTTCGAGTCGTTCATTCATCACGTGACAGACCCACAAGCCCAAACCAGAAGACTGTCAGATAAGAGGTGAGGTGAGGTGAGCTAATCATAGACTGAAGACGCAGGTGAACAATGAATTAATCTTTTCTGTTTCTTATAGCTTTTTTGTATTGTTTGTAGTGTGATCAATGTTTGCGTAAGTAGTAGATGTATTAGGGAATTAACACGTAACATTTTAATTATATTTTTTTAAAATGAACGAAATGACTCGAAAAAAAGATTCGTTCATTTTGCTGAACGAGACTCAAGGGTCCGAGTCGGTAAAATGATCCGAAATTCCCATCACTAACTTAATCCACAGCTTAACGGAGGAAACTAACGGACCTCCACGTGACACCTGTAGGTGAAGCGTGCAGACAGCGCAGCTCGCAGGATAAATTAATTAGTGATGGGAAGTCCGAATCTTTTCCGCAGAACGGTTCTTTCGAACAGTTTGTTTCAAAGAACCGGCTCAAAAAAGATCCTTTTGCGGCACAGCGTAATTGCGTCATCACGTCGCCCTGACCCGGCGTGGTACTACTACGTGCTCGATTTACGAAGTCTTTATGTAAACATATATTGCGGTTTATCATGTATAAATGTGTATATTGTTTAGTACGTATAAAAGGGCGATTGTCCATGATTCAACAGTTTAAAAAGTCGCCTAGAATTAGGGCTGCCACGATAAATCGCATGCGATATTTAACGCGCATCTTATCAGAAAAGCCGGTTCTGTAATCAGCAGTAAATCTCCATCACCTGCGGGCTTTCACATTGAGCAGCATTAACTACACAGAGCCGTGGTTCACCGATGAGCTGCGCAAAAAATCGCGCAAATATGAACGTGGTTTAGCGCAGCTCCTCAGTGAACAACGGCTCTGTGTAGTTAATGATGCTCAATGTGAAAGCACGCACGTGATGGAGATTTACCGTTGATTACAGAACCGGCTTTCTGACAAGATGCGCGTTAAATATAGCATGCGATTTATCGTGCAGCCCTAACTAGGAATTAAATATAATTGGCATTAAAAATAGTTAATTTACGTCTTGACTTTGTATAAACGCAACTCATTGTTATTACAAGTCAAGAAGCCAAACACATTTCCAGAACGTTTTATCTGTATGATTAACTTCTGTCAGCTGCATCGGTTCAGCGAGTCAGGAGTTGTTGCTTCTGAATCGGGTCTGTGAACAGGTTCAACAGCCGCTCTGAAGAGATCCGACTCAAATGAACAACTCTTTTAGGAATCGCCACAATCAATCAGTTGCAGCCATAGACTGCATACAAACAGGTTGCAGCTCAGCGAGTGGAACTTAAACGCGACGATTGAACATTTATTAACATACCTCCTGTGCTAATGACAGGGCGATGAGAGGCTAAGCCCATTTTCACTGGTCATCGCTTGAAGGCCACGGTGGGCTAAAAAGCTCTCAAATATGTCGCGTAAGTAGTGCAAAGCTAGTGACTCGCTTATAATAGCTAAAAAGGTCGAATAATTCGAAACTAATAAGTAACATCAATGTGCCCGGCCCCCTCGCCAACTTCACGTGCTATGCAGGAACAAGTGAACATTTGCGCGACACACTAGATAAACGTAACGTTACACATACAGTTGCAAATCTGTCGTTCGCCATCATAGAAAGATGTTACGCATGAATTTCAATAAGTGCAGAAGATTTTACCCGGAGTTTGAGGCGCATGTTTCCTTGATGGAGTGAATCCTGAGCTTGTTGGCGATGTCTTTCAGGGCCTGCAGAGTTTTCTCGTCGGGTTTGTGATAGCTCATG
The DNA here is from genome assembly GCA_018155175.1 of Sinocyclocheilus anophthalmus. Classification (NCBI taxonomy): domain Eukaryota; kingdom Metazoa; phylum Chordata; class Actinopteri; order Cypriniformes; family Cyprinidae; genus Sinocyclocheilus; species Sinocyclocheilus anophthalmus. The sequence continues at coordinate 192,794 of JADLZN010009662.1, read as the reverse complement.
ATTCAGCTGTGCGCGATTAAATGAACGCGAGTGCTATAACTATAGAAAAATGAACTCTTCTGAAACTGCGTTAATCTGTAATTGCTGAGACCGACGCAGTGAGCACCAGAGCCGAGCACGGTGTGGGACGCGGGTAACGCGCTGCGCTGTAGCTTTTAAGCGAGGCGTTACGTCAGCTGTCACTCATCCGATAACGCGCACCATTCATTGGACGAGGCGCTGTCGCAACAGCACAGCAGAGGAGAGGGTGCCAGATCAGGCCAGAGACCGCAGACTAACTAAACCTTGCATAAACAAGATTAGGGTGTGACAGAAGTGAGTTCGGTTTTTTTACACTTGAGTAAAATCTTCAATGATTAAATGTTTGCGATTGTTGTAAAATCACTGAAGGAGTAGCTGATTGAATCAATGATTCGGCGAGTCATGGCGACAGTCTTGAGGAAAGGAGTGCGGAAACTGAGTAACCCTTTACGGCCCACTGTATTGTATTTTATACACACATTTCTAGGGCCTAAATTACCAACAAAACTGAAAACTGTTGTACATAATCTTTTATGCATCTGCTCTGATTGAGTGCCCAAAGTGAAGGAAGGTTAACATATTATAATATAATAAAAATATGTATATATTCAAGATGAACATTCGCTGGATGAAGAATCGGATTACTGATATTCATAAATATTTTGTTTATATTTTTAGAACCATGTGCACCGTTTGTACATTTACAACCACTCTCATTCATCATTGTATGCATTCCGTTCCCCCACAATCAAAACAGCGCTTGATCATAAAATGAAGCTATCATCTTCTAAGACATAGTATGGGAGAATGTAGTAGTTATAAAGATATAATTGATTTACATTATAATAAGCAATCAGAATATCATCTTTATGGCCATATAACTCTGCACAAAATTGCATGTTTCTGAATAAAACTGTTGTGTTTTTCCTCCTTGATTGTGAGCTCCATATTCTCATTATAGGCCTTTCATACTATATGGGCCATAAAAGCCTAATGTACCAAAAATTATGCAAAACATAAAACATATGCAAACTTTTTTTTAGATCCTCTTTTATATTTTGTCTAAAGGTTCAATAAGTGGTTCCATAAAAAAAATCGGACTATTATTTCCTATGTCAGGCTTACAGTTTACAACAGAAAAAGGCTCTGCCCCTTTAATATAGTGGGTATGAACAAACTAGGAAGTGACATTTCTTGTTCTCTCTTGGTAGAATATCAACGCGTGTGTGACATTGCAGAAAAATAAAACACACAAACAAAGTCTATTTAAGCTCCTAATTTCTATTCACATAATTTCTTGTTTCCTTTTAACACGTTGATTTAATTTTGTAAATTAGGTCGCAATGAGATGCATTTCCTTGTTTTCTTCATAGTAGGAATTAGATTACAGTGATGAGTGCAAGACAGTATCATTTTACCAACGGCTACAGCTATAAAGATCACATCAGGAACTATATTACATGAAATGAAACCAGAACTTTTTGTGATAGTAGACTTTATTGGATATAAAATTATATTTACAAGTATATTCAATGTAGCACAGCCTATTCAGTTATCTTCTTGATCTTCAGCATATTCATCTTCAAATTCCTAAAAAAAAAAAAGATATTACTATTGAAATACTGTCTGATAGACCTTTATTGACAACTAAATGAAAACAGTGAAGATAATTAATTAATCACAGAATATGGTTCCGCACCTTTTCCTGGGCCTCAGACTTCTCTCCAGCCGTGATGGGATCCTTGTCCAGTCGCTCCAGCTGAGAGAGATGCGAGATCACATACAGCCTGTAGTCGTCAGTCTTTGCTAAAGGGTTGTCCAAGAGCACAAGGGCCTTCAGTGTTTGCCCCACACTCACTAAAGTTCGCAAAGCCCTCATAGAAGATATAAGGTTCCCCCTTAAGGTAAGAAAAGGAGGGTTATCAGACAGCGGTAATATAACACTATTTAGTGAGACACATTTGCTTCCTCAGTTTCAGAGAGACTGGGAAAATGCCAAACCTGGTGCTAATGTATTTCTGTTACCTGACATTAAGATACTGGAGACATTTCATGTTGGGACTGAGTCCATTCAGTGTTTCTAACTGGTTATCTCTGAGGTGAAGCGTGTTGAGACGCTCCAGCTTCTCCAAACCCTCCAATCGCTTTATATTGTTCTGAGCCTAAATAGTTGGGTGAAAGTGCAAGATAGTAGTTTATTGGAGATAATCAGTATCATGTACTTTTATCTACAATAAACATAAATACAAGCAGTTATACCAGATACAAGTGGCGTAAATTGGGGAGGTAAATGCCATCTGTAGTTTCCAAACAATTTCCTCTTAGCTCGAGAGTCACCAAATTGGTCAGATTGTGATATTCCAAGCCCTGCATGGTCTGGATACCATTACCTAAAAATATATCATGAAATGTTGCTGTAGTGCAGATTACAATGAAATTTGAACAATGCCAGCTCATGATTTTTTTTGTATTCACATTATTGAATCACATATGTTACATAAAGCTAAATACACCACTCTAGATTTGCTGAACGAAACCAGTGTGGTTGGTACTAGAGTACAAAAAGAGCTCACTGTCACTAGTACAATAATCTACTAAATGGATTTAACTAACCAGTGAGATTGAGGGTTTCCAGTGCTGGACCTCCAAGACCTTTAACATCAAACAGGCGGTTGTTGGCAAAGCTGAGCCACTGTAGGTAAGTGAGCTGGCCAAACGGCTGACTCTCAAACCTCTGAAGCAGGTTGCTGTCTCCCTTCACCCACAGCAGCTGGGTGAGATCAGCCAATGTAGAGAAGTCTGATAAATGATTGGAGGAGATGTCCAAGTAGCGCAGATGGATGAAGGAGCTGAGCAAGGCCAGGTCTGTCAGACCCCTGTTAAGACAGGTGCAGTGAAAACCAAGTTAAACTGGTTATGTACAAATTATACTTGAGATACAGTAAATGAGTATGATAGTATGTTGGAAATGATGGGAATAAGAACGGCCCAGACAAGCTTACTTGCTTTTAAGGTCAAGTCGGACATAGGCATGAGACAGACCATTCCCTGCGCGACACAATAAGGACAAACTTTTCGCCATCATGTCCTGGGTTAGTGGACAGGGCTTTAGCTGGTAATAAAGAAAATCATGGGCAATCTTAATTCTTTTTTTCTGCTTATTTTGAATATATAATATAAAATAAGATAAAAATGCACAATAAAACTAAAATCTTATTAACCTTACTTGATGACTGTTAACGTTATTAATGTCTATATAAATTTGGGTTACCTGAACCTCTTGTTCTGAAATCTCCTTCTCTTTTCTTTCAAGATCATCTCTCTCTCCCGGTCCTTCTTCATCCTCTTTCTCTGCTTTCAAAAGCTCATCTTCATCAGAGTCTGACATTATTCTTCCGTCTTGGTTACCTTGTTGATCAAATTTTCACGGCTTAAATAAATTATTCGACGTTTAAATGAATCAGTTCGTTCACAATCACACCATCAGCACGCTAGCTAACTTCAATCAATGAATTAACAAAGGATTTACTTCAGTTTGTAAACCTGAACATGGTTTCTGTGTCACTCACCTCACGCTGCATCGTGTTTATGGCCGTTACCATAGTAACACCACGAGTCTCTGTACTACCCAGTGCCTCCAAAGAACATTTGTGGCATATGCATATGATTCATATTTATGTGAATATGTATCCATTATTTACCCAAATTAAATGCCTATATTATAAATCTTTATCAAAACCTGAAATAAGGTGAGAAGCTAGAAGCAGTTTTTCTTGTAGCATACTTCAGTAGTTGTGTTTACATAACACTCATTTTCGGCAATCCGAAACAATTCCGATTCTGAAAGTCGTTTTATATAAAACCTAAACCTTGCAATCCGACTCACATTTTCGCTTACATGTGCATGCATTGCGTACAAAACCTCAGCCATGTTACAACCGTGAGTATAATTATCGCTTTTGTTTTGATGACACATTTAAAGGGGTCATATGATGCAATATCAATCTTTCCTTTCTCTTTGGAGTGCTACAAACTCTTGGTGCATAAAGAAAATCTGTAAAATTGCAAAGACTAAATTCTCAAAACCAAAGAGATATTCTTTAAAAAAAAGTTAAGAGTCATCCACGCCCTCCTAAAACGCCTCATTCAAACACGCCCCCATGTCTACGTCACGATGTGGGAAGATTTGCATAACCAAATGTTCACGCAAAAAAAGAAGGCGTAACTTTATTCTCGATGTAGTATTGTTACTGCCGCCATGTCGTGAAGGCACTGTGTGCTTGTTGTGAAAGCGAAACTACTTTGTTTGGCTTCCAAAAGAGCGGGACGATTGGAGCTGATCTGTGCTGGTCGCGGAGGAAATACTTCAACTTCGTGCTGTCGATTGCCAGATCGGCTTTCACCGTGGACGAAGCGGAGTCCAGCCCGGGGTCGTCACATTTGGTTGCTGCAGGCATCACATTATGGTAAGGGACGTAACATTTCCGTCACACGATTGAGGAATTCGACCAATCACAACGCACTAGATATCTGGCCAATCAGAGCACACCTAGCTTTTCAAAACGACGAGCTTTGTAAAAATCGTTCAGAAACGGCGGGGAAGAGAGAGACCAATGAGGTTATCATATAAAACAGTGAACGTGGAAAAATAATGTTGATAACCTCTTAAACTGCTAATAAACCCACCCAAATTGCATCCACCAAATACACAAAAAAGTTTGTTTAATACATATGTTAAAAAAAGAGGATAAAAACAGAGGCAATCAACACAGTTCAAAGTGACCAGTTAATAAAGTCCAAATAATTTATTTTTGCAACTTTCTCCAAATGAAAATTGTACCATAATAAATCGTAAAACAAAATAACCAACTTCAAAATAGCCATCATAAATAATGCATTAAGTAACAATACACACTAAAAGCTGTAACTGTGCAATGACAAGCTTCAGTAGATTAACATCCTCCAATGACGGTGAGAGGAAATGGATGCAAAGATCGAGTGAAAAACTGCATTCCACTGGAATCAAAACACCTTAATTGTTGTTGGAAAATCTGAATATGATTAGACATCGTTTTAGAAATTAGAAGTTCAATATTGTACATAAAATACAACATCAGAACTCTGTACCTTGAGAGGAGGATGCAGACACTTTAGCATGTAACTGCAATGTGATTTAAATAATCACATGTGTAAAACCGCATTCATGTAAACTCTGAGCAACTCAATCCAATGAACATGTTAGATATATTAGCAAATTCTGCTTTGGTTAGTCTCAGCTTCAAATTAGTGTTAGAACAAACCGAAAGGGTCTCAAAATATATTAGTGTCAGTGCAAAAAAGAAAACAAAAATCTTCACAAAGTAAGTCTACAAATTCAAGTGTTTTGATATTCAACTTATTTGGTTTTAAATGCATCAAAAATAAAAAATAAAAAACTATCCTTGAATGTTCCTGAGAATACTGTTGGTCGAACCATCTTCCTTCCTTGGTTTATGTGCGGATATAACAAAATAGATCTATGAAGCAGCTGCCAACTCTTATGACCATAATAACGTCTACATACACTATGGCATGTGCTGTTTATGATTGCTAGATCTTCAGGGGCAAAATCTGACCCTTGACTATGATGGTAATGTAGATATGGATCTATAGATTGCAACATCCTTCATTAAAGGGTGCCGATCTGTGATTGTAGCAGAGAACTTCAAACATGGTTCTTCCACATATATGCACATACTACAGGATTGTGTTTAAGCATAATTTGTGTTTCCCTGCATGACTTGAGCTTCATCTGGCTATCCCGTTTGGATGCTCCCCTCATAGTTCTCCATGCAGATCTGGATGCGTTGGGTGAAATATCCAGGCTCGGAAATGGCCTTCAGCAGGTCGTTCTGTACCAGACACAGATCATACAGCTCTGATGTGGAGGCTGTTCGAGTCTGCAAGCCCTCAGGGTCCAGAAACACCTGCAGAAACAGGTGAGCACAGGGGTAAGACACATGGGACGATCAAACTGGAGAAGTGAAAACATACATCTAATACCTTAGGATGGACAATAGTGTCCTCATCGTTTTGTTGAATATTGTCATCAATGAAGATATGCTGAACTTTGGTGTCGAAAGGGTCAATCCAGAGTGGCTTTCCTCCTAAAATGGAGTATGTGTTCCGTGCCCACCTATTTAGGAAAAACAATAGCTTGATAATGATAAGCAATACAATTACATCGTTTTCAGATCCATAACTGGCTCCTCACCAGTCAAAGTGATCTTGGAAGCCACCCAGACCCTCAGCAGTGCTCAGGTACTGGTAAACATGCCGCTCTCCATCCCTTGTGGACACGTGTTCTTCTCCACGAATCAGTGTTGCACCTTTACCGCTGCACCTGATGCGCCCGGCGGTCATGTTCACCCTCAGCTGTGAGAGGAGAAAGACTTAATGAGGCATGGTTTATCTGGGACAACACAAAACCTACTTTTCTATATCAAATACCTTTAGAGCTGGGAGGTCAGGGAAGAGTGGATGTGAGCCCTGCTCTACAGCACGCTTGACAGCATTCAGAACACGGGGCAGATCTGAGCCGAATGTACGGAACAGGATGGAGAACTCCACACCTTGTGAAGACAAGTCCTGCAGCATCCGGAAGAAGGAAGGGAGGATCCAGTGATACAGCTTCCCATCTTCTGCCTTAACAGACAGCTCTTTATCTGCAGGTATGTCCGACGGCCATCGGAGTAGCTCTAGATGTTCCTCCAGGACCTTCCGGAACCGTCGGCCTGGACCTACGGTGGTGAAGCCTGCCACTCGGCCAAACTGTGTGTAGTATGTGATGGCGCCCTCACAAGGCTGGAGGAGAGATGGTGCTTCTGACAACCACTCCCATTTACCTGTGAACAGTGAGAAGCAGCATGTGACGTGATGCTGAGCAAAGGCGTTTGAGTCATGATGCAAAACAGCCACTGCATGTACTACAGTATTAAAGGATTAGTTCACTTCCAAAATAAAAATCCCTCACCCCCATGTCATCCAAGATGTTAATGTCTTTCTGTCTTCAGTCGCAAAGAAATTAGTTTTTGAGGAAAACATTCCAGATTTTTTTTCCATATAATGGACTTCAATGGTGGCCAACGGGATGAAGGTCCAAATTGCAGTTTCAGTGCAGCTTCAAAGGGCTCTACACGATCCCAGCCGAGGAATAGGGGTCTTATCTAGTGAATCAAACGGTCATTTTCTTAAAATAATAAAAATATGTACACTTTTTAACCACAAATACTCGTCTTGCACTAGCATCGACACGCATTACATAAGAAGTTGGAGGAAAAAAAATGAGACGGAGTTTTTCGCCCTACCCTACCTTTCTGAACCGGAGTACACAGACGAAGAGCTAACCGCATGTGACATTCCCAACGTGACCACGTAATGCGTGAAGTCGTGGACGGCATCGTACGCTTAGTGCAAGATGAGCATTGTAGTTACGACAGAAAGATATACTGTATATATATTATTTCTTTTAGAAATGACCGACTGTTTTGCTACATAAGACCCTTATTTCTTCGGCTGGGATCGTGTAGAGCCATTTGCATTGAAGCTGCAATTTGGACCTTCAACCGGTTGAATTTTTTTCATTCTGGATGTGAAATAATCCTTTAAGAATAAACATTTAAAAATGAACACTTAAATGGGAGTGCATAGCTTTGTAGTATTATATTAAATTATTTATTAAAAAAATATCCTTTAGTTCAACAAACGCATTTCTTTGAGCATAATGCATTGTACTATATTTTATATTTAAGTATATACATAACGCATACAAATTGTTAATATTAATACATGTATATTTACATGCTATATATATAAACAAATGTATACAAATATAATTTATACAGTTTTTTATTTTAAATTTAAATATTATTTAACTTACATTATATTATTATTACATAGGTAATAGTGTTTACTTATTATTTAATATACATTTTATAGGCGACACACATATAGGTAGTCTGTCTTTTTATATTGATTGTCCCCGGTTTGGCTGTTGGCTGAGAATCTGGCTTTCTGGTCTGTAAAAGTTGAAAACCCACAGATAAGTGGTCTTACCTTTTGTCATGCGCCCCCAGGTCACCGTGGACAGGAAGTATTCAAGAGCAGCTACAGTTCCTTGTCTTGTGACTGCGTCAGATACAAGGATTGTGTTGTTGAGATCAAAGTGAAGAGCGATTCTTCTGGAAGGTCTTCTTGGGATTGAATCAGTGGGGTCTTTATATTGATCTGCCCCGTCAGAGTTCACATCACTTCTGCATCCATTAGTTTGGTTCTGATCGATACTTGTTTCAGGGATCCTCTCCGGGTTATACATGGTGTTACAACGTGTATTTATATGAGGATCTATTTAAAACTAGAGTTGTTCATATGTAAACTAAACAAAGATACTTAAGTGTACACGAGGATAAATATCTCTGGCGATGAATGCCTGGTGAATCCCTCCAGATTTCATCTGACTCATGCGGATGCCACACATCTCAGTCAATGGAAGAACAGCTGGGCACGTGAGGCTCTCCTTCTGTCGGTACAGATACATTCGTTGAACTGCATTCGGACGTTCGACTGAAAACCGCTGAGCTCTAAAACCGGCTTTTAGAATGACAGCATCACTTCCGTGTCGGTGTCAAATACCGCGAGAAAGAGCGGGGCTGCAGCGCTTTACGGGTGAATGTAGTGAGCGCGCCACCTACTGCTGCCTTCCTTCTCCTCCCGGCGACTATGAACAATTATATTCATCCACTAAATATGGTGAAATGAAGGGCCCATATTACATTTATTTTGATTGAAATCATGCATAACCTTATTGTTGTCGGGAGTTCAAAGTGGTCAGTCAATAAAGTCTAACTGGTCTAGTAGTATGTGATGGCACCCTCTCAAGGCTGGAGCAGAGTTAGTGCTTTTAACAACCGTTCCAACTTACCTGAAAACAGTGAGAACCATGCGACGTGGTGCTGAGCAAGAGTTTGGCCAATATATATATATATTTTAAAAAAGTGAGCATTTTGAGCATAACAGTCTTATGAGTATACGGACATGTACATAAGACATAGTTAATCTGAAAATGTACTCACCCTTAGGCCATCCAAGATGTAGAAGAGTTTATTTCTTCACCAGAGAAATTTAGCATTCCATCACTTGCTCACCAATGGTCCGCTGCAGTGAATGGGTGCCGTCAAAATAAGAGTCCAAACAGCTGATAAAAACGTCCCAATTATTCACACGACTGAAGCGAAAAGCTGTTTGTAAGAAACATATCAGTATCAAGACAATAACAGTATTACATTTCAAATATAGTATTATATTTTAACATTTCAGTCTTTCTCCATCTGTGTAAGTGTGCATCTGTGTGTATTTTATCGTTTTACCTCTTCATTTCGGTGTATGTCTTTTCAAAATCGTCTGATATATAGACTGCATTCAAACCAAACTTAAAAACATTGCTTCGATACTGACTTTCCCATTCATTCAATTTTGACAGCCAACGTGTCACACTTTCTTTGTGCAAAATATGATTTCTTTTGATTTTGGAGTGTATCATGACTTGATTGCTGTTTCATGAAGTTTTTAGGAGGTTCACCTGCTTGTTATAATATTTTACTTCTAAACTTAACATGTGAAACTTGACAAATAAATATGCACATACAACTGTAACATTTAAGGTTGTTACACAAAAAAAATGCCTTTATATTAATAACCATTTGTTTTATTCACAGCAGCATTCTTACGATCAAATCCCCAGTTCCTGCTTGCTATGCAGTCCAACACGAAAACGACAATCTACTCAAAACTTCAAAAAACAAAAGATGATATATGATATACAGTACTAGGGCTATTGTAGGCTAACATGCATCTCAATCCATCAAGCGTTTGCATTTCCACAGGATCTGACATGGAGTAAAACAAAAGAATTTCAATCACTAGATTGTCTGAGAAAGAAAGAACAGAACATTCAGTTGAGAAATGGCCTGTGTGTGAGGGGGGAAATCAAATCAAAATCAAGCAATCTGCCTTGTCCACACTTAAAACCTCATCTACAACACCTGCAAAAAGTTTTACACAATACCTCCAGACTCTTTACAAAGAAACACATCAGGCCAGGAGACATGTGAGACATTCTTCAGTGAGAACAATCACCTAACTCGTCTGTGCATCCAAACCTACCATGCTGATCGCACTCTCCGATTGTTTTTCCCAAAGTAACACCTCGTGTAAATACAAGCAAGATAAACATTGTCTCAGAAACCTACCATGTGAAATTGTGAATGGCATAATTTCTGTATTAAAATGTTTACATATATACATAAAAAAAAAAACCTTAAGAGACCTGTGCGCTTCCTCTTATGACAGTATATTTCAATGTGTGCACCTTCCAGAATTAAATAATTATTTGTGAATGTGTTGGAGGATTAGTCTTTACTTTAAGCATCATCCTACTGCATGTCGTCTTTAATCGGCCACTTCCAAACAGTCTTTCCATTGGAAATGCAATGTGGTCTTTATGTCCACATTGCAAATGTAAAAAAAAAAAAAATTGAGCACCTTTGCCATGCTCGATCCATTTGTGAGTACTAATGTCTATTTTTTGCTTTTTTTGTTGTAGAGGAAGCAAGTCTCCCTGACTGGGTGAAGTTTCAATCCACCTCCTCCATGTTGCTGTAGGACGGGGCGGCACATTCTCCAGAGTGTGCAAACATGTCAGAGGTCACTTCTGTGCTCAACTGAGGCGGTCCGTCTGGGTCCAGGTCTGTCCCAAACAATGTCTGGCTAGAAGCCTGTAAAATAAACCACCATTATAAAGGGAGAAACTTTATGCATCTTTTGAATGGAGACTTGGATGCCAACACACACACAAAAACAAAGTTTAAAGTGGTCCTATTATGCTTTTTCACTTTTTAACTTTAGTTAGTTGTACTGTTGCTGTTTGAGCATAAAAAAGATCTGCAAAGTTAAAAAGTTCAAAGTCCACTTCAAAAGGTTTGATTTAACAGAAATCACTTTTCAAAAACTACAACGAACGACTTGTTTGGACTACAACGCATATTTTCCGGGATCTGTAAGATCACAAATATCGAGGAATGGGACGAGACCTGGTTGAGCTGCACTAGAGAAGGCTACGAGTGTTATCACTATGTAGGAGACACACTAGCTTTCCCAAGGCAGACGAACTTAGAGTGGTTACAATCATCCGGGTTTAAATCGCGCTCAAATTGATTTGATTTTGACACAATATTTACACTGAAGCTCGCAGGCGGCTATGGTAAGGGGGCATGACATGAATAACCTAGTATGAGAGCCTGTTCTAGTACACCCCCAAAACAACATCAAGACTTTGTAAAAGAGCATAACAGGACCCCTTTAAGTATTCAACTATTTCAAATGAGTGATTTCAAGACAGGGTCATCTTGAATTATTTATTGTTTATGAAGAGCGTGATACAGGCACTATAACAATTGAGCAGCATTTAAAGTGGCCTCAATTATTGCTGGGACATTTTGTGCAGCATCATAAATAACATGAACATATTTTCATTTTAAGATAATATTTAAATAAAAATCACTTACCCAAACATATTCAATTACTGCCTAAATGATAACAAACATGCACAAAGCAGTCCTGTGCCCAAAGATTTGCTTTTCAATTATAACCAGTAACATTTCAAACAGGAACACCCATCATGACATAATCCTGACCTATGACCTTAATGAGGTATAATAACAATCTGATGGGATCGTTTCGGTCATGGTGTCCAGACCTGAGGCATTCACAGAAGCCAAATGTCTTTAGGCTTTATAGTGTGGACAGCTACATCAACCATTATAGCCCACCAGCATCCCTGAGACTTTTGTAACGGCCACATATCCAAAAACCCGGGTACCATTCATTTAGCAATATGTGGATCTCATCTCAATTTACAACACGTGCAACTAGGCTTTGAATCCATGATGCAAAGTAGAGGGGAAAAAAACTCAGAAGTACAGTACTGAGCAGATCTGCCTCACTGACTCACAAAATGGTAATCAGTTAATCTATTTTTAACCCTCTGGTGTTCTTTGGTCACTACTGACCTAACAATTTTATGTTTTGAATTTTTACAAATTCTAACTTCATCTGAAAGGTATGAAACTTGGTGACCTTTATGGCACTTGCTATGTAAACACAAAATAAAATTGAGGGCATGATTCAAAAAGGCTAAGTGGTCATAAAAAAAAAGTCACACTTGTGGCCTTTGTCGTCAAAAATGATTGCCATAGGAAATGAACAAGAAATAGGGAAAAATATGAAAATACATACGTTTTTGCATGTAGATTCTACAAATCAGCCTTGATGCATAAAAAAGTACATAGCAATGACACTCTGAAACATCAAGAGTGACAACCTTGTGTGACTATAACAGGTTTTTGCAAATGTGTAAAATCAAATCAACAGTTCAGCCACAATGCAGGAAAAAGGACACAGCAATGAAGGGGTTAAACTTCAAAACATCAAAAGTGCGAAACACACCCACTCACACACACACAAATTAACTTGTGTGACTGAAACAGCACATTTTTGGAAATGTGTGAAATAAAATCAGTAATTCATCCACTATAATTAAAGGGTCTTGTCTCTATTTTAACCTGAAATATTGCAACAATTGGAAAAAATAAAAAAAATAATTAAGAAAATGTAAAACAAATGCTTGAATAAATATCAATTAGTACCATAAGATGTCCATAAAAATAGGAAATAATAAATGAAAAAATATTATTGAACAAAAGTATATTACATTGATTTTACTGAAGAAAAAAAAAAAAAAAAAAAAAAAAAAAAAAAAAAAAAAGGAGAAAAAATAAATAAAATAATTTTTGCTTGAGGAATAGCATGCACTTGTGAATCATGCATTATAAGACCAGAAATCAACACTAATACATTAACTTGAATAAACTTTGAATTCATATTGACTTTAAATCTGATATAATACACCTAGAGATAAAGAGTCATCGCAGATTGACACCATTTACTAACCATCATGTCCTTCCAAACCTGTATGAACATAAAAAGTTATTTTGAAGAACACTGGTGACCAAACAGCTTTAGTTCCCATTGATTTCCGTTGTATGGACCAAAAAATACAATGGAAACTGCTTTGTTACCAACATTCTTTAAAACATATTTTTTTATGTTCTGAAAAATAATGTCATACAGGATTGGAACAACATGACGGAGTAAATTATTATTTTTCATTTTTGGATTTTGTTTTTTTTGGATCCCTTAAATATTTTTAATCTAAGTTTTGATTTATTGATTGGTCATAGAGCTAAAATAAAATCTCAAGTCTATACTAAGTACATTTATATTTATGCAAGACATTTTTCCTGAGTGTTTATGAAACATTCTGGACATTATTGTAAAACGACAAATGAAAAATAAAAACACAACCCTGAATAGCATGGATATATATCAGTCTGTGTGACTCCCAAGCTAAATAACATTGAAGTTGTTAAGAGAAGAGTGAGGACTAATAGAACAATGCAAAGTGCAAATCTTTAGTTTCTGCTGAGGGTCTGCGGCTGCAGTGACCAGTAAATTAAGCCCAGTTGGACCAGTACAACAAAGGATAGATGAGGTTGAACAGCAAGGCTAGGACTGCCGCCACAGTGCCCATGATGAAATATCTCAGACGCTCGCCATCAGAGTAATCTGAGATGCGGTCTCGTCTGCGGTGAGAATGTCCTCCCCTGCCCTCCTCTTCTTCCTCTGGCCTCATCCTGGCTCTTCTTCCACGCAGCCCGGGGCAAAACAGGCTCCGAAAAGAGGCCTCTCGCTGCCCCTCCTCATCCTCCTCCAGTTCCTGCCATATCAGAGACGCCTGCGATTGGCGGAAACCTGTGTCAGCTTCTGGGAAAGGGCCTTGCCTCATCATTCCACCGTAGAACACCAATTACACTGTGTATCAGAGAGCTCACTGCTCCAGTTTCACACACTCAGGTGGATGGGTAAGCAAAATAGCATGCAAAAGGAGCCCAAGAGGCCTCCTCATGTCCAAGAGTAGCATTTCATTTTCAAATCTTTTTGAATCAATGTACACAGCCTGTGACTGATACATCTACTAAATTAAAGGCAAATTGTTTCCTTGGACCCATAAATCACCAGCTTGTACTTTAAGGATGGACCACTGATGCAAAATATTCTCCCAAATGTACCAAAATGTTAAACTTGGTTCATGTGCATCATAATCTATTCTTTTTAAAGATGCTTATGTTACTGAATCACTTCCAAAGTTTTACGACGGTCAGTCTCATGTTCAACTGAGCTGAGAACAAGATGTGAAGAAACTTCTGGTTAGAAATAGGGCTGGTTATCAAGTTTGATACTGTGTGTAAACGTAGCCTTTATTAAAACTATTTGCACTGAATTATTTTCTTGGTTACATTTTGTTCATTTGTGCAGTGGCTCAGGAGAGGTGAGTGTCTGTAAAAACCTCAACAAGCTGAAAAAATAAAACCAAAGTTTTTTAAGGTAATGTGTAATGCAATCGTGTTAAAACGGATTTCATAAAATTGGTATTGAAAAAAGTATCGTTCAGGAACCAGTATCGAAGTCAAGGTATCAGTATTGATTTCGAAATGTTTTGAACGATACATTTTTTTAATCATGTGATTCATCAAATCGACTCAATACTCTTGATGCTTTGTGATTCATCTATTAGTCATGACTGATAGATATCACAAGGTGATTATACTCCAGAACATCTGAGAGAACATAATCTCTCATAAAAATGGCAAATTAAATTATAATCAGCTGATGTTGTCTGAGCATTTCTGAGAGACGGCTCATTAAAAAATGAACGATGGAGAAATACGGCTTTTTTTCCATTTTGAGAATCTACCAGGAATGTTACCCAATCCCTTGCAACTTTAATGAACAAGTATATAGCTGCTCCACTAAAGATTAAACTTTCCATTGGGCTGCAGTGACTTGAGAAGGTGCTGAGCTCACCTGACTGGCAGCACCGCCGGTTGCAGCAGAGGATTCGGCGCCAAGGGGCCCCAGTAAGTGAGACGGCCTCTCTACCGGAGAGTTCCTGCGGCGGTAGAACAGTACATAGGCGTAACGTGTAACCACCTGACTCTCTTCCACCGTTGTCACTGTGCTGTCATCAAACAAACGCCAGCCTGAAATAAGTAAATGTAAAAGTAAATGCCAGACAGTGAGATGTTTCACATCACAGCCGGTGAGATGTTACTGATCTAGAAGAGCTCACTCGTACCGACGTCGCTGCGCTGGCTGTTCTTGTCGCTGGGAAGACGTGCATAGGCCGTGTAGTGTCCTCCGATCATGCCGCCATAATGGTTGATCACAGCGTAGAGATCATAGATGGGGGGCTGCTGGATGTCACCCTTATGACCAATACAAAACTTACTCAGATCCAGGTTTCTGATGAAGACAGAAAAATCTAGGTAAAACATCCATTATATGGGCAAGCCAAAACATGGATAATAAACAAAACTATTCAGCCAAATGACAAGTTCACAGTTCATACTGCTATTAAACTCCTAAACTATCAGGATTATTTTTGTAGTGTCACAAACAACTGAGAATGAATTAATGTTATTACAGGGTTTGTCATTTTTTTATTTTTACTTTGTATCAAATTAACGGTGTAACTTTTTTTCAAACCACTCTTAGAATATTTCGAATACTTAGAATAATTTATTTGAATAACACTTTTCATAATAAATAACAGTACAAAGCAGCTTTACAAGGAAATAGAGCCAAGCAACTAGTAAGTCAGCTATAGGTGACAACAGCTAGGGAAGAACTTCATAGAAAGATAAAATAAAAACTTAAATACTAATAAAAGTGACAAAAATGGACTTGGTTTAGCACTAATCAGTTGTTCCACAAGGTGGCAACACTAGCCCGGGCTGTTGTTTCACAGTAGAAAACAAAACTAAAGAGACCGAACACCAACAACAAAATAGCAGATACTGCAACAACAGACAACCGCATTGACAAGCACTTGTGTGAAAGGGTGATGAGATAGCAGAAACTTTAGTTTAAAAGAGTACAAAGACATTTTTATCAGTCATAACTTTTAGAGAAAAATAGAGCAGACGCTGGACAAAGATGAATCTTTCTAGAGTGCATGTGTCGACTGCCTACATTCGCGTAGAAAAAAAAAAAAACAAAAAAGAAAAAAAAAAAACACCTGAAATGGACTATACTTTGAAAGGCTACACATTCGAATGTGCGCATATGTTAGCGTAAAAAAAACAAGCATACTTGGGCCTTAAGACATTTGTTATAGAAGATTTCTATTTCAAATAAATTGTTATATTAAACTTTCCAGTCATCAAAGAATCTTACAAAAAATTCAGTCATGGATTTCATAAAAATATTACTTTTCACACTCCAAAATCAGCATATTAAAATGATTTCTGAAGACTGGAGTAATATATTTTCATATATTAAAATAGAAAACAGTTATTTTAAATTGTAATAATATTTCACAACATTACTGTTTTTACTATATTTTTGATCAAATAAATGCATTCTCTCAAAACATTCAAATAAATTTGGCAGATGCCAAACTTTTGAACCCCTGTGCTAGTGACCGCCAGTGAGACAAGAGTATAGTTCAGTGTACCTGACTGGGAAATCAACCATATCATTAATCTTGTCCCTCCATATGAAGCTCCTAAAAGAGAAGCGCTTGAGCTGGATGATAAGCACGTTGGGAAGACGCCAAAGCAGCAGCTGTTTAGAGGCTTCCCTGTGTTGCTGACACTTAGGACAATACCTGAACCACAACAAGAGAAGATATATGTGGGCCAGTCACATTAATGTCATTTAAACACACTTTAAAAACTGACACGTCTGTCCGTACCATGCCTCTTCAGGGGCCAGCACCTCAGGTTTGGTAAAGAGGTTCAGGCACTGCTCTAAAGTGAAGTGTCCAGCCCTGGATGTCTCTGTAGCAGAGCCAGGGTCCTCATCAAACTCCAGCTCTTTAGAGCGGACCAGCACATATTCCTTCTGCCGCTCGTTGTTCTTCCACACCAGCTCCAGCGTGCAGTCATCAGGCAGCTCCAGTATCACATCACCTGTAGGTGGCACCAGGATGATAAAGATACACAGCTCCAACGAAAGCATTTTATAAAACATATCCATCCAAAAACCTCTGACTGACCTTTGTCCTCAAGTTTTCTGTCCTCCTTTTGGCTTGAGTCCAGAACTGTGATGTGGAATTGAGACGCACTTCCAGTGGCTGACTCAGAAGGCTGCTGATACCCGGTCACTACAGCTACCAATGAACAAACAGCAATGGAATATTACTCCACAACAAACAAAGACTATAGCGAAGATTTTTTACACCAACATACCTTCTGGTTTTATAGCCTTTTCACATGATGTTTCTTTCTCCACCAAAGAATTTTGGGAGCTGGTGGCGAGCTCACCGCACCCCGAGTCATTGGTGTGTGCGGAGAGAGTGTCCCCACCTGCTGCGGAGATCACAGACACGGTCTCAGTTTGCGGGGCTGTGACAGAGTCACCCTGCTCCGCTTGGTTTTCCGCTTCTCCTGCAGATGACTGTTCCTCCTCCTGCTCCTGACACTCTGAGACGTTGCTCGCCAAGGAGGCCAGGTCAACATGGGACAGGCTGGCCTCTGGAGACGTCCGACCGGACTGGAAAGGTGGCTGGAACACATTGACAGAGTACCTGCACACAGAAATTAAGGGTTACACAGTGCTGCTCGTTCCTAGTCAAAAGATTTGACTTTATGTCAGAATATTCCAATCTAAACAAATAAATAATTTATAAATAAATGCTGTAATAACTACACAGACAAAAAAATAAACAATAAATAACAATAAATAAAATGCTGTTAATGTTATAAATGTATGTATATAAAATACAAAACTGACGTAAATTTAAATAAAAATAATACTATAATAAACACATAAAACTCTATAAAAATCTATAAAATATAAGGCTAGTAAATAAGTATATAAAAATTTCTAAAATATAAAACAAAGCAAGAAAAAGAAAATGTATATCAATGTAACTTTGCTTTCCATTTATTAAAGCACACTTTAAGTCCAAAAAAAACAACCAAAAAAAAGAATACACAAGCATAGATAAATATAATATAAGTTCCAAATAAAATAAGGTCTAACATTCAGGTATAGCAATTTAATAAAGTACAGTGCACAGTGTTCACTGTATAAGTTAAATATATATTAATCTTTGTTAAAGCAGTTTTGTTGTTTGATTAACATTACGACCGCCGCACAGTATTTTATAGGCTGCTGTCCCTTTAAGACCTGAAGCACAGATCCAATATAATTATACACATGCGATTTCTTCTCATTTTGTTTTTCAGTCCATTAAATACACATCTGAACCGAATTTAGTTCTCTTTTGCTTCTACTTGTGCTGGAATGGTTTAAAATCACTTGAATGTGTACAAGTACAAATGATAAGCTTTCACTTTATGATGGTTAAATATTGCAATTATGGCAAAGAGATAATCATACCTAGAGTAGCCTTCCAAAAGCTGCGTCAGGCGGGAGTAAGTCAGCCTAGACTCAGGCACACTAATTAAAAACGGCAGTCCAATATTCTCCACATTGGGCCGGCATGTGGTCTTGTGATTGGGCCAGTGCTTCTTCTGGCAGGCCCTGAAATCAGAGGAAAGAAACTTAACACCAACTAGCCAAGGCAAAGTCTCTAAATCCCAAGCATAATCTCAGAGCCAGCACAGCACATCTATTTTAATGAATAGATGAAAACTCACTGATTACAGTAGCCAACACGGTAACAGCGAGTACAGCGCCTGAGCTTCTCGTCGTCAGAGGCAGGAGGCTTCATGCAGCCAGCGCACTTTGTAATTGGGATGCTTGGAACCAGAGGTCTCTGAAGATCAATACAAAGACACAATCAATACATTATATCACAGCAAGAAAATCCACAAAACCTAGGAAAATAAGAAGAGTGACAAAAATGGTGTACCTGTTGGACCTTCAGCAGCACCACTCTCTCTTTGGCAAGATCTTTAGACAACACCTCAAAGCAGAAGAGCAGGTCACTGGAAGAGACTGTGTCTAAAGATTGAGACGGTGAGAAGATTCTGTGGAACCTGTTCTTCACCACCTGGGAGAAAATATTGAGGGAACACTATTTATTAATGAAGAACAAAAATGTATGAACGTCACAAGACACACATCAGTAGATCTGGTTGATTTGCCAAATTTTATTTTCAATTGTGAAAGAGGCTTCCAGCAATTATAACTAAATAATTAAGACAAAACTAATATTCAGAACAGACTCATCATACCTCTGCCAGCCACAGGTTCTCTGGTTTGATCCTCACACTGCGAGATATTGACTCCAGTACTTCAGCCGTGCTTGAGTTCTCTTTACTCACACTGACCAAAAACTACACAAGCAAAATGTTTAGGTCAAATATTTACAAAAAAGAATATCCATCTAAATAAGGTTGAACAATCTGAGCCTTTTGTACACAGGCTTACTTAAGAACTTCAGAAAGTTGTTTGTGTACCTTGACTGGTTTCTTGTGAGGCTCTTTAGCGAAATAGAAAACAGTCAACACCTTCTGCTTTTGAGGTAGGGGGACAGGCAAGTACAGGAAGGGGTCAAAGGTTATGGAAACCTTAATAAAAAAAAAACAGATGAGAAAACTCCAACAACCATATTGCTAAGAGATACTGAAAAATATAATTATCTACCCCAACACCATCAAAAGTGATAAACGTTTCAAAACACATGGAAGACTTAAAGCAGGGACCTCTTGGCTCAGCATCAATACCTGTATCACTGACTCATTCAAATTAGGGATGTCAACGATTAATCGATGATCGATTAATTGTCGATAAGAGATGCAATCGATTAAAGTTATCGACGGTCGATTAAGCTGTTTAATTTTGGTCTGCGTGCGGCTCATGTGCAAAACACGTGCGAGCGGCTGTGAGTGACGGTATATAAATGCATCATCATTCACTCAATGTACAAATTAAGCTTTTAATGTGATTTAAACTTTAAAAGTACATTAAAATAGAAACAACACAAAGTTCTTCATCATGGAAAGCAATAGAAATGTAGTAACTAAGTCATTTCCCCAGATAATTCTTTCATATCGGGCTCTGGGACACAGGACAGATAGGCTATTCATTCCTACAACTTGTCAATTCGTTCCTACGACTCTTAGATTTGTGGCCCTGTCCATGTTCAGTAATTTTTGTCCCTTAACCTGATTTAACTAAAATGAGGGAACAAATTAATACATCGAACTAATTCTTATTCAGTCCAATGAAATCTTTCATTTATTTCCCTTAGATGCGAGAACAGTGATAAAAAGTGAATGACAATGAAATAAACCTGCAAAATTAGAGGGTTTGACGGTGAGGATTTAGGAAAAGAAACGGTGCCTAAATATTTGTGGAAATTCGTGACCAACCGGCAAACCAGAGTAAAGCCGTGTAAATGTAGGCTATATGGGCTCGAACGGCATCCAAAAGCATGGTCGCGATGTAGCATTTTCCAGCTAACCAATTATTCCTCTAATAAACAAAGCTTTTATACCACACTTGTCATAATCAGAGCTTATAATTTGTAAATGAATAATTACTGGATTCAAAACAGCAATTAAAAGGCGCTGTGACACTTGACAACACGTTTTCCCGGAGCATTCAATGATGTCACTAAACGGTGATGCCACAACCACGAGCATCATTCACAAGTTTCTGCATGGACCTAACTATAGGCACAGGTTTTCAAGCCCTGGGACAAATGGATCTTTAAGGAAAATTATAAGCCATGTAAGCAATAGCCTAAATAAAAATAATTTGTTTGTTCAGAAAAAAAAAAAAAAAAAAAAAAAGCGAATTATCCCGCTTAACATCATGAAGGGCTAACAGATTTATAACGATGTGGCGCTGCACTCATAACAAGTTTTTTTTTTATGTTTCACTGTTCGGTACCCTCACAACAACCACATGAGGATCGACGACGCACACAAAAAAACTAACCGGGCCAGGGGGAAACAAACAAAAAGCCGCAACATATTTTCTAAAAAAGAAATCTAAAAGGAGAGCAATTCAAACTTACAAGCAAACAAAGGGGGATCAGTCGGGAGTCTGTTTCTTATCAAATAAAATGAGTCACCCGAAACAAATAAAATGTTACAAACACTGTTCATGTGGATTAAATAACCAAGGTAAGATAATGGATGGATATACGACATACCCACTGACGTGCTGTTATGCCAATGACTTTTTTGCCATGTGAAGAGTACGATCTTTTCCGCAATCAAAATTTCCTGCAATGCATTTCGAGTCATTACTGCCCTTGTAATACATTACGTAATATCACACATATTTTTAACATTCCAATACATTACGAATATGGAAACATTTGGATTTGTGCCGAATGAGTAATAACTAGAGGTCGACCGATGTATCGGTTTTGCCGATTAATCGGCACCAATAGTAGATTGCTGGAACTATCGGTTATCGATAGTTCCTGCGTCCATTGCTGGAGCGGCTGAGAAGGGTCTGCTGTCATTATACAGTGCGAGAGTGGCCTCTAGTGGTTGAAATCATTGACAGCACGTGCTATTTGTTTAGACACGTGATACTGCACGCTGAACAGAGCGGGAAACTTCAGACGCGGATTTAAATGCAGCCAACAGAAAATCCTGCCGCGCCACAGAGCGCCATTCACATAGTTTTCCTTTAAATTACATTATATTTGTCCCGAATCGTTGTTAATGTACATAATGAATTGTGTATTGTGCATTTTCAGCAAAACGTTTGTCTTTCTGTGGCTTTAATAAAGTCTGTGTGCTTCATTTATAGAGCTTTAATATAGGTCGCGCTTTCTCTTTCCGTTTGCTCCGTATTTTTAAACGCCGAACTTCAAACTCATCTATACCAAATTGTTCATTCTTGAAGTAAACTTGTGTCTGTTTGGTGATTAAATAAACTGTTTTAGACCACTGCCCGAGTTGAACGCGACGCGTCCGGAGTGTGTGTGATACCGGTGAGTTCTCCTAGACTCAGCGCTGCACTTTTATTTTGATTAGATAATCATCAAGTGTTCAAGAATAGAAGAAGTTAAAGTGTGAGAGTATACATACAATATCCATATGTATATAATTTTAATGATATGGCCTTTGTGTATATATTTAAAGATGTGCATCTTTAAGCATGACAGTTGAAATGAAATGGTAACACTTTAAAATAAGAGTCCATTTGTAGCATTAAGATTAATGAAAGCTGTGTAAGTATTGTTCCTTGTTAGAGTGTGTTAATTTCAACATTTACCATTACTTTTATTATTATTATTATTATTATTACTACTACTAGTTTGGTTCAGTACTGGTTTTGTTAATAAAGCACTATTTTAGGTTTTGTTCAGTATCAATTTTAAAACAATCGGTTAATTAATCGGTATCGGCCAGTGTGGTCCAACCTAGCTATCGGTATCGGCAAAATCAGGTCACCTCTAGTAATAACCTCCAAACATCTAGCCAAACCCGCGCTCGCTCCATCCTCGTACACACACGCATGCACTGTCACGATCTAATGCACTGTAAATGCCGGATTTTTAAAAACAAATAGGCCTACCGCAAAGACATTTTCCGGAACAGGATCCAGCAGGATCAAATTAAGTACTGGACATAATACTCACATAATAATGTTTCATGTGAGCAACAGTGTGTTTTGCTGCAGCAGCGCCGATGGAAGCGGTTCACTGACTGCGCAGCACAGCCACACGCGCCAGTTACGTTTGGGATCATTTTATTTTAAATGCCATAATGTCACTTGAAAACATTGCAATTGTGTTTTAAAATACAATAACGAGCACCACGAAACCATTTAAAGAGGCTCGTTTAGCGGTCTCCATTACGGGATAGGAAACAGTCAACAAAGTAAAATTCTCTCAAACGAGCTCTCTTCATTTTATCAAATGATCATAATCACATCTATTCATTTTACAATCCTGCTAAGTTACTAGCATTTTATTCAGACTAAATCCCCTTTAAATCAGGTGAGAAAGCGGGGTTTTTCATCATCATGGAAATGATAGAAAATTGACATCCCTAATTCAAATTGTCATCAGACATGAAGGAAACTTTTGCCAGTTTTTACACATTACACATACACTACTGTTCAAACGTTTCGGGTCAGTAAGATTTTTTTTTAAGAAACTGATGCTTCTATTCAGCAAGGATGCATTAAATTGATCAAAAGTGACAGTAAAGACATTTATAATGTTACAAACGATTTATATTCTACATAAATGATGGTGTTTGAATGTTCTATTCAAAGAATCCTGAAAAAAAGTATCAGTTTTGTAGCGTCTGGACCAATCCAACACACTATATATTCTCTTTTTATATGACAAATACTCTGTAACCTCAGTTAACAAGCCATATGAGGACCCATGGACCCTTCCCCCCGGAATGCGTAACACCCCAGGAAGTCGAACAGGCCTCTTTGTTGCATGGCAACCAACGCTGATATCACTGGGTTTATTGGCCAAAAGTATGTAAAGCAGGGAAAATCCCTGCTTGTCCCAAGGAAAAGCAGAGTAGAAATGGACTGTGTTCTAGTTATTTCATAGAAAAACCGGGTTTATTTTGAATGAACACACAGATTCTTCAGGCCATTGTGTATATTATTGTCATCGTGTAATTTGTCTTTGATATTTTTAGACTATTTTAGTACGCTTTAGGGGACCCATTCCTGATCCTCCCTTTTCTCTATATGTAATCTTACCTTGTTTAGTCTCTATGAATTCGCCTTCTTATGATCGAAAAAAAAGGTTGTATATTATATATTGGTACATAGGCATTATATATTAGGGCCCTGAGAATCGTTATTAATTTCGATTTAAGTCCATTTGCAATTTACCATGCTTAGAGAACAAAGGGTCGTAAACCCTCCAGCAATTGCCACCTCCCGCTCGGAAATTCCATTTTGCTCATTGGACAAGCCCATCTTGAAAGGCGGAGATCTTCTCCGACCTTAAAGGCCCGGCTCCAGGGACCCGCCCCAGTTGGTGGTTCGGTCTTAAGCTAAGAAGATGTGAAAAAACGCTTCAGGATATCAAATATTGTGCCAGGCCTTTCGGCCTAGTCCTTTCTATTCATCAAGTGACTCTGACTCAAACGGGTTCTTTTCATCGACCCGAATTCAGCAAAGATCTACGGTAAGCTTTAAGATTTGCATCAGGAATCTCCTTCAGACCGCCGAGACTCGCTAAGTATCAAGCTTAGTCTTATTAATTGATGCATTAAGTATCAGTTACACTTTTTTACAAGGTGTGTTTGAACTGAGAATCTGACGTTTTCCCTCAGGTTTTAGATCTTCTGAATATGCAAAATGGTTCCATAAAATCCATTCTTTATGCCTCTTTCTATCCTGAGTTAAACTTTAACCCTTTCCTATACAACTGTATGGTGGGTGTGTGTGTGTGTGTGTTTGTATGTTAGACCAGTTTATGTGTTTATGTACTATGTTAGACTAGTTTAAGTGTTTATAAAGTTAATAAAACCTTACTTGTATCACAATTGACGTGTTCATTGTTTACTCATAACGAGTCCCTAATCATGCAGATTTATGCTACATGCTCTGTGTGGTATATTGCAGTAAGAAAGTTATTTCCCTTAACCGGAAATTTAACGTTCTTAGAATTGACAAGACAATTGACCCTGATAGGTCAGCTAAATATCTACAGCGGATCTAAAATATGAATAATAAATTATAACTAGTTATGGTTAATTATTCATTTTTCCCCATGAGCTGATTCGCTACAGGTTTTGGTGGAGAGAATGCGGGCATGATACAACGAAAGTTATGAGTTTAAACACTGGCAACTTAAAAGTGTTTGCTTGATAGCCCAGGTTAAAATAGGGCGTGACTTCAGATGCCCTTTTGTGTCCCTATTTGCTGGCTTGTTTAGATTCAGATAAAGTGGGGGTTTGAATTGGTACCGCTATTATAATTGTGAGAGTCTTTATGTATTTCATGCTTAATGGCATCGGTGTAAAGTTAATCTGATTTTAGCAAAGAAACCCTCATTTCAGTATTAAAGCATAAATCTGTTCTGGCAAAGCATAAGTCTGAATCTCAGCTCAGCTGTATGTCCAAACTGTACCATAATGTATATTGCTTTAGTGAAGAAATCACAAAATTTCAGTATTGTTCAAATTGTTTCTTTGAAGAAGAAATCTAAGTACAGTTATATCAAGGTAGATGTGAACGCTGCTCCCCTTTCTACAGCATAAAGGCCTTATAGTTTATAATTAGATTGAAGCAATTCATCTACACTTTGACTGTATATATATAAGCCGAGCAACCTGGTGGTCATTACTGTGTTTCACTCTCTGAGTGAAATTAAAGGTGTAATACTTTACTTTAGTACTCATATGTGAGGCAAACATACTACAATATATGTTTAAACCGGTTTAACTTACAGTAAACACGTTTTGTAATTCTTTAAACATGTGCAAGAAGTTTATTGTTACATTAGGCAAGCACTCACCGAAGCGCTTATGTAATGCAACATGTCTTGAAGGCTGAAAGCACCACGTTTTAAAACTGTGACTGTTTAACATAGACATACATTAAACTGCGTTAATTACACTGGCATGCATTGGTTACCGTGACAACAACTTGTCACAGGAAGCGCTAACTTCACATAGCACAACACGCCATGTTGTAAACAAACCACCTGAAGCAGCTAAGCTAACACGACTTAGCATAGTTTCATTTTAGGTTAAGCTACTCAAATAGCTTTAACAATTATGGGTTAACACTCTTTAATTGAAGCTCTTAAATACAGCATGTGTGTGCATTGTGAAGCAATTTGAATTTAACCTAATCCCTGTTTTCTGATTTTTCCATTTCTCTTCCTTCTTTTTCTATGTTTCTCAATATTCAATTCGTCTCAGCGAATTTAACTATCTTAGATGTATCCTTCCTGAATGCTATTGCTTAGTTACTAGTTAATTAAATCTAAATTTAATTAAATCTTAACTGTCTATCGAGAAAAGAATCATTAAGGTATTGGGTGCTTTTAGTAACACACTAATCACTAGTGCTGCTATTTGTTCCTAATACCAGAATGATTACCTTGTTTTGTTAATAGCAGTCAGCTAATTTTAAATCCATTTACATGTTATGTCCCCTTGATGTTCTCTCTGAACCTCATAAGGAACCAGAGACATTTCTATTTTTTTGATTTGTTTATTTTCAAACATGTTGCCTAATTTTTATGACCTTGTTACAAAATTCATCTAGACAAACACTAGGGCATAACTATCATCCTACCAAATAATAAGCTTAATCTGAATAGAAATGCTCTCCTTTCCTTCTGCTTTTCCCTTTTCTCCTTCATACCTCAGAGATTAAGCCTGTTTGGGAACCGTCAGCAAATTCTGAGTGATAAGTTGACAATAATTTGACAGTAGTCTTAAGTTATCAATCGAAAATCCTGTTTCGCGCCCCCCCCCCCCCCGCCCCCCCCTCACCCCCCCCTTTTTTCAGCAAACATGCGACACCAACTATTTTAGCTTTCACACTCTGTTTTGATCTTGTAGTAGTCTCTAGCCCTTCTCTCAACACAAGTGTGTCAAAATGTTGCAGATGCTCAGAGTAACTGCCCAGAATGCAGAACAGAGAGTGCTGGCCAGGCGTCGTGAGGAACACCCCCTACCCAGGGCCGACGACCACCTATTGAGCCGAAAGCGGCTGGACGCGGAGGGGGGTGTGCCTCAGACTCAGGACTCGGGCGAGAGTTGTGGCTACAAAAAGCTCGCCAAGGTCATCATCTTCCTGGCCCACAACCTCATGGGTCTGAAACAGGAGGTAAATGATCTCAAGCAACAGATCACAGCGGTAGCCCACAAGGACTCCAGCAAAATGGAGTTACAGGAGGAAGTCAATAGATTTAAAAAGGCTCTGACAGTTGCTGAACAGCAAGAGCACCTGGAAAAGGTAGCCAGAAGGGACCTGGAAAGGAAACACCCACACAAAATTACTAATAAAGCAGCAAATTCTGAGCTCTTAGACAAAGTTGCCAGAATGTAGACTCTGATCCAGCAGCTGAACAACAATCAAGACAAACTTGACATGGTCCAAAGAGAACTCAGGTACTCTTATAGGCTGCAAAAGGAAACGCAGTGGGAGAGACACCCTACTCCTGCATCCTCACTCAGCAGTGCAAACTCCCTCAGGTGCACCAAGCTACGAAGGGGGGAGCCAACATTTTCTGTTTAACAACTCAGCAGACAGACCCATATTACCTCCAGCAACCACAGAGAGGAGGGTGTCCCTTCCAAGCATCCCTGCAGCAGCGCATGATGTGACCCCCAGAAACTTTGACAAGCTAACAAGAAAACAATAGTTTCCTACTTTATGCAGTACGAGCAGTAATTTAGAACGGTGGAGTCGTTTTAAACATTGCTTGCAAGCAGACCCAGTAATCAATCTTATGTGTCTGTCTCATAAGTTTTAGTAACTTCTTCTCCTTGCGCATACCAGTTCCTGATCAAAACCAGATAAATTTATAGTTTGAATGCGCCTTCCTACGCGCAGTAAGAAGTTTTCAGTGCTATAATGTGTTTAATCGTACGATAAGAAACTAACCTGATTTTAGCGAAGAAATCCTAATGTCTGTGTTAGTAGAGCATAAGTCTATTTTCTGACGACGAGATCTCGGGATTAGCAGCTCATATAAATGGTACCAGAATAAATCGGTCTGATTTTGGGCGAAGAAATCCCCTTCTTCAGTACTGTGTAGGTGATCTGAGCGATGCTCCTCATTTCACTGATTTAAGGCCTTATTATGTGTTATGTATCATTGTATTCATATCAACCCACTCATGTGAAACACTTACGTAACTCTTATACATGCGCGCACCAGGTTCTGAATATAATCTGATAAAACTATAGCTTGAAGGTGCCTTCCTACAGGTATTAAAGTTTCAGTGCTATAATGTTTTTAAATCATACGATAAGAAACTAACCCGATTTTAGCGAAGAAATCCTAATCTCTGTTGTTAGTGGAGCATAAGTCTATTTTCTGACGACGCAATCTCAGATTAGCAGCTCATATAAATGGTACCAGAATGAATCGGTCTGATCTTGGGCGAAGAAATCCCCTTTTTCAGCACTGTGTAGGTGATCTGAGCGTTACTCCTCATTTCATTAATTTAAGGCTTTATTATTTGTTACGTATCATTGTATTTCATTTTGTCTCGCTCATGTGAAACATTTACGTAAAATTAATGGTGTTATTCTAGCGTAGCTAACTACGAATCCACCATTGCCTGTGAAGTGAATGTGCTGTTTTGAGTAATGAATGAATTTGTATGGGACATGCATGAGTTTCCCATGCATGCTCACAGCAGTGCAAGTCTGCTCCACCTGCACCTGTTGTGAGCTTGCATTGGTCTCCTAGCAACACGTGACCCCGGAAGTGTGAGCAGACTCTTCCTGTTAATCTGACAACAGCACCCACTTCACAAACCTGTGTGTAAACAAAGAATTGCGTGTAACTGATGCTAACTCTTAAGCTAAGCCCTTTACCTCAACTGCTAGCTGTTAGCATCTGGCTAACGCTTAGATAGGCGTGTAAAGTGTAACTTTCTAACCACACCTCTCTCTCCCTCTCTCTCTCCGTCACTCCTGGTGTCACTTCCTGTTGATGCCATCACAGGTCCCTGTGGGACCCACCCACATACTGGGTTTTACTTGTGTTATTGTTTATTTTTGTTTTGACTTTATTCTACCTCTTTTTAATTTTATTGCATTTATTTACATTTTGTTTAGCACAAATGTACCAATTCAACTAAATTGATTTTTATTAAATTTGAGATTAATTAAATCAATTTTTTTTTATTTTTTTTATTCCTTTTTTTTTTTTTTTTTTTTTTTTTTACTTTCCCCTTTTTATTTCCTACATCTCTTAGGACCCCTTTTTATTTTATTTTATTTTTTTGTTTGTTTGTTGGTTTTTACTTTGTACCTTAGTTTAGTATTTTCACCATCTCCATCGTCGCTTTTGGATAGGATTACCGTAGTTCTAGCAACTGTTGTTTCCTTAATGAGTTATACAGGTTATTAGTAGCATACTCCCTGTTTCCTCTCTACTTCTCCTCACGCCCCAGTGCCAGGCCTAATACGTTGAAGGGAAGCTACCATTGCAAGAAAAAAAAAAAAACAAAAAAAAAAACACAATGTGTCTAAAATACAACTAAAGAAAACAAATTCCCACGGGGGGGGGGGGGGGTTTACTTTTCTTTAATGACGAGGTATTTTGGTGGGTCCGCGTGCTCACAACTACAGCCTAACCCTAGGGGGTGTGTGCAAAATATCAAATAAGTAACAAAAACCAACTATTGGGGTCAGCATCACAACAAAAAACAAAAGTGAAACCTTCTTAGCCATATCTCTTAGAAAAAAACTAAATAGGTAAAATCTTCCTTATTTCTTTTTTTTGATTTCATCTTATTTTATTTCAGTTTCGTCTTAGTGACCAAACCCGTGAACCATTAGTAGTATAGCCCGGTCATCAGCTGAACCCTGCTTACGGCCCCTCAACAAAGTTACTCAAACTCTCTCTTTGTGTCACAAAAACATAGCACCCTACCTCACTAGCTGCCTCCCACCAGCTAGTCATACCTTACACGGCCTACACAGCCGTTCCCCTTAGAGATAGTTTAACACCTCTGTACGTACCTGCATTTGCCTTGTGTCTCTCTCTCTTTGGTGTTCCCACAAGTGTGCCAGTATGTCCCAGACATTCCACAGACATCCAGCCCTGGCAGCTCCCCAGGACCACCTGGACACTCAGTAGAGCACTGTAATGGACATCATTCAGCTCAAAGCAGCCAACGACCTGCCATGGCAAATAAAGGAACAGCGAGACTGCGACATAAGCGGACACTTGACCAGCATCATCCTCTCCTTGGCCCGCACCCTCAAGGGCCTCAGACAGGAGGTATATGAGCTGAAACTGCAAGTCACAGAATTCTGCAGAGAACTGACACCTGCTCAACGAGAGAAAGCACAGAACGGATGCAAAGAACCTCACAGAATGGTGCGACAGAAGGAAATCACCAGTCTTCAGGAGGCTCTAACAGCTGCTATACACCAAGCGCTGTTGGAAAAGCCATCAGACAGGACTTGAAAATAGAACTGTTTCACACAAAGTCACTCTTAAAACAACATAGGTGGAACTAAATGAGAGAGACACCACATCTTATGCCTTACAAGGCCACCTGCATACAGACAGAGCTGAGGTCCAACCCTGACTCAGCAATTAGAAAGGAGCTTAACATGGTTCAGGAAGAATTTAAACAGTCCTAACGACTGCGCATAGACTTAAGCAAAAGACAGCCGGTTGAACATCATGTCGCCAGCAGTGCAAGCCCTCTACGCCTGTGCACAGCTACGAAAGGGGTGAAAGGGAGCCAAAGCCTTCTGCTTGTCACTTCACAAGTCAGCTCCCTGAAAAACTCTGCAGCTGCAACAAAAAAAAAAAATTTTCAGGCGAACCGAAACAACTCAACGAGGTGAATTCAGTGTCACAAAAGAACTGAAATATGCTTGCAGACCACAAGGTGATCAGACAGGGAAACACGAAACAGAACTTCCCCTGGCCAGCATGCCCACCCCCTCAGCCAAGAGTCTGAACCTGCAAGGGGGGGGCGAGAGCCCACTTTTCACACGTCACCAACCAGCAGCCACATGGGGGTGGGGCAGGGACCTTTCCAGATGATCACTGCAGATACACACACCGTGTGACCCCTCAGACCCCAACGAGCTGGCCAGAGACCACACATCTGGCAACCTAAATACTCTCATACCCAGAGTCTGAACACGGACTGATCTCTGCCCCAGACACCAAGCAGGGCCGGCGTGAAACTCCCCATGGTTACTACCACAGACTTCGACAAGCCTACTTCGGAGCTCGCAATTACCTTGGGATGGCGGAGGACACCAGCTGCAATAAGTCATCTAGGCATTAGGGCCTGCCGCACAATGCCTAATCAACAGCTGCGTAACCTGACACAGAAGGCCTTTAACAAGCACAAGGCCTCCACTAAAGGTGTTTGTCCAACCCCACTGATTCTGAACTTCACACCTCAGAATCCAAAGCGGGCACCAGAAGGCACCCAGCCTTGCCACAATGCAAAACCCTTCTACAGAAGCCCCTAGCCAGAAGAGGACAGAGACATCACCATGGCAACAAACCCAGGTTCCAGACCAAACACTGTAAAAGTCTGCGTCCTCCTCCGCAAACAACCACGGTATGTCCACAGCATCCACCACAAACATCCTCCTCCACACGGGTGCTGAACGGAGGCTACACAAGGACAGCTGGACACGCCTACTTCTGGGTTACAGGAGCTGCTGACACTCGCAAAAGAGCTCCTTGAACAAAACTCAACTAAGGAGTACTGGAAGGACAAACTTCTGACTCCTTGCCTGCTGCATCACAGTATCAGGCCCCTCCAAGGGAGGAGTATCCCTTGAAACCGTTCGACACCCCTAGAAGCAGCCAGACAATGTTGGATTGAGCAATGGGCCCACATGCCCAACAGTGAAAGCTCTGCTAACACAACTCAGGCAAGCTCAAGTCGTGCCGCCACAAGAGCCAAGCGACACCGCAAACATCAGATTTCTAGTGACGTTCGGGCAGAACAGAGAGCTAACAACCACCTGCTGCTCTCCTGCCATCATCACTAGGTCAGTCTGAAACTCTCTGCACACTACAAAATCTCCATAACAATTACCTGCAATCCCTGGAACCACCTGCACTCTCACCAGTGAGAGTCTAACCCGGCTGTTCCACATCGTGGGTACCACAGATAGCCTACTGGCTAACAGCATCAACAAAAACATCCTACCCAGACTAACTCACTTCAGGATGACAGGTGACACAGCCTCGACACCTGCTGCATAAACTCGAGGACCCACACCTTGCTACAGCCTACAATCACCACAGCACACCACCAGACAGCATCCAACACATTCACAACGGCGGGTAGTGGGGCCCAAGAAGCCACCACTGGCTCCCAGCCGTGAGTGGCGGGTGTGTGTTCGATTGTTCTGCACCTTTGACATCGCCCGTTGTTGTCTATTCTACGGACAACAACGCTCGAAAGGGGGAAATATGTAGCGTCTGGACCAATCCAACACACTATATATTCTCTTTTTATATGACAAATACTCTGTAACCTCAGTTAACAAGCCATATGAGGACCCATGGACCCTTCCCCCCGGATTCGTAACACCCATGAAGTCGAACAGGCCTCTTTGTTGCATGGCAACCAACGCTGATTTCACTGGGTTTATTGGCCAAAAGTATTTAAAGCAGGGAAAATCCCTGCATGTCCCAAGGAAAAGCAGAGTAGAAATGGACTGTGTTCTAGTTAATTCATAGAAAAACCGTTATTTGAATGAACACACATATTTCTTCAGGCCATTGAGTATATTATTGTCATTGTGTATTTTGTCTTTGATATTCTTAGACTATTTTAGTATGCTTGTGAGGGGACCCATTCCTGATCATCCCTTTTCACTATATGTAATCCTACCTTGTTTAGTATCTATGAATTTGTCTTCTGATGATTTAAACGAGAGTGTATATTATATGTTGTTACATAGGCAATATATATTAGGGCCCGGAGAATCGTTAATAATTTCGATTTAAGTCCATTTGCAAATTACCATGCTGTGGTGGGCGTGAAGAGACAAAGGGTCGTAAACCCTCCAGCAATTGCCACCTCCCGCTCGGAAATTCCATTTTGCTCATTGGACAAGCCCATCTTGAAAGGCGGAGATCTTCTCCGACCTTAAAGGCCCGGCTCCAGGGACCCGCCCCAGTCGGTGGTTCGGTCAGAAGCTAAGAAAATGTGAGAAAACGCTGCAGGATACCAAAGCTTGTGCCAGGCCTTTCTTCGGCCTAGTCCTTTCCATTCATCAAGTGACACTGACTCAAACTGGTTCTTTTCATCGACCCGAATTCAGCAAAGATCTACGGGAAGCTTTAAGATTTGCATCAGGAATCTCTTTCAGACCGCCGAGACTCGCTAAGTATCAAACTTAGTCGATTTATTTGATGCATTAAGTATCAGTTACACCCTTTTACAAAGGTGTGTTTAAAATAAGAATCTGACGCTTCCCTCAGGTGTAGATCTGCTGAATATACAAATGGTTCCATAAAATTCATTCCTTAAGCCTCTTTCTGTACTGAGTTAAGCTTTAACACTTTCCTATACCAACTGTATGTGTGTGTGTGTGTGTGTATGTGTATGTTAGACCGGCTTAATGTGTTTATGTAATATGTTAGACTAGTTTAAGTGTTTATGTAGTTAATAAAACCTTACTTGTATCACACTTGACGTGTTCATTGTTTACTCATAACCGGAGTCAATAATCATGCAGATTTACGTTACAAACTTATAGAATTGTACAGTAAGAAGGTTATTTCCTTTAACCAGGAAATTAACGTTCTTAGAATTGACAAGTCGGTTGACCCTGAGTGGTCAGCTAAAAATCTACAGTGGATCTAAAATATTAATAGTTAATTATAACTAGTTATGGTAAATTATTCATATTTCCCCATGAGCTGATTCGCTACAGTTGCCCAAAAATCAAATCCACAAAAATTATCCAGAACAACTGTTTTCAACACTGATAATAAGAAATGTTTGTTAAGCAGCAAATCAGCATATTAGAATGGTTTCTGAATAATCATGTCACACTGATGACTGGCGTAATGATGTTGAAAACTCAAAAAAAAAATTATATGTAAATAAATTACATATAACACAATAAAAAAATATAATACAGTAATTCTAAATTGCAATATTTCACCGTTTTTACTGACTTTATGAATTTGAATCATAGCTCTTGATGTATTTACCTTAGAACACACGGGACACACCAGCTTTGACTTGTACTGGCCCTGAAAGAGGTCAACAATGAAGGAATCATTCCTCATTTTATGCCTCTGCCACGCCTCTTCTGCAACAACCTGCCAACCACAAATTAGAACAATTTTCAAAGATTTATTATCATGAAAAAGCCTCCTGTGGCGACTTATCACTTCACATGACACAAACATATTGAGATTTTTCGTTACTTTCAGATTTCTTTATTTATTCATTTGGTCTGTCTTGGTATTTGAATTCACATGCTCAAATGTCACATATTCAATTATTTGATTAATGGCATAACACAGAATCTTTCCTATTCATTTTACATCATAATGCTTTGTCAACTGTCAGATATAAATTAGATTCTGAATCTCAGATTGCCAGTGTGGTCTCAGACCTTTGGACTCTATTGGACATGCTTATTAGCAACACACTCTGCTACATATCCAAGGATGCAGTATATGCAGTCCATTTTGAGACAAAAACTAGAGCTCACTTCATCCTGATGGCCATCTGAATCAACGGTCTCTGTATATGGTTTGTTTTGGATGCGGTTCAGGTCCTCATGCAGCCCATCCAGCAAGAAAGCCATGAACTCCTGAGCATCATGCTGTGCGTAGCCCGTAAACTGACTGGCCTTACTGGCAACTATAGCCTATGAAGAGAAAAAGAAAAAAAAAAAACACTGTTATTATGGGTTACTTACATAGTAACATATTGGAAACTAAAAGATATGGTATAAGAGGAGAGATTTGTTGCTGCATGGATACCTTTAATTTGGAGGGTTGAAATGCGTGGTGAGTGCCCTTCCACAGCGCTCGAAGCAGAACAGCAAAGCTAATGGCCAGCCGTCCACCCGTGCCCAATGGATTATTACAGTTAATCTCGGACTCAAAACCCCGGTCTGGAAATAACAAACACCACAAAACCACACACCTGGGTAGAACACACAACCATATGACAAAGAAGCAATTCTCATCAATCAAATTGCCACTGACCATGGAAATAATCCCTGAGCTCCCGTGTGTTGGAGAGGGACTGGATCACACTGTTCATAAAGCAAGTGTTTCCCAGATTGACCAGTCCAGTGAAGCCGGGGAGACACACTTTCTTCTCCTCCACTTCTTCAGCTCTCTCACTGCCTGCAGGAGGAGTGTGAGTCATGGGCTGCACCATGCAGGTGGGCTTGGGCTGTGGACAAAGAAAGGGCAAGTCATAACTAATAGTCCTGAGACCAGTTTTAGCACACTAGACCATCATATGTGACAAACAGACAATGCACTCATTATTACCGTAGCAACAGTTGGTTCCTGTTTGAGGGAGTCCTCTGGTGCTCGAGGGGGTTTGACTTTCTCCTCTCCCACTCGTGGTTCTTCTTTAGCAGGAAGTGCATGCTTGCTGCTTCCTGGCTGGCTCTTTTCAAGTGTAGAAGGGCTGGAGGACACAGCAACCTTGGCGCCCCCCACTGCACCTTAAACAGATGATAATAGAGCTTGTGGTTAGCAGCTAAAGACCATGGCTTCTAATATTATGATCATTATTAACAACTATTATGCTCACCAAGGCTGCATATATTTGATAAAAAAAATGCTGTAAAAACAGTAATAGTGAAATATGTGACCCTGGACCACAAAACAAGTTTTAAGTCGCTTGGATTATTTTGTAGCAATAGCCCAACAAAACCAGTCTTAAGTCTTAAATACATTGTATGGGTCAAAATTATAGATTTTTCTTTTATGCCAAAAATCATTAGGATATTAAGTAAAGATCATGTTCCATGAAGATATTTTGAAAATTTCCTACCGTAAATATATAAAAACTTCATTTTTGATTAGTAATAAACATTGCTAAGAACTTCATTTGGACCACTTTAAAGGCGATTTTCTCAATATTTAAATTTTTTTGCACCCTTATATTCCAGATTTTAAAATAGTTGTATCTCGACCAAATATTGTCCTATAACAAAACATACATCAATGGAACGCTTATTTATTCAGCTTTCCGATGATGTATAAATCTCAATTTTGAAAAATTGACACTTTTGTTTTGTGCTCCAGGGTCACATATAAAAAAAAAAAAAAAAAAAAGACAATTTCATAAACTGGGTCCATTTTAATACATTTTAAAATGTAATTTGTTTCTGTGATGCAAAGCTGAATTTTAAGTAGCTATTACTCCAGTCTTCAGTGTCAAATGATCCTTCAGAAATCATCCTAATAAGTTGATTCCTAATATAATATTTTTGTGGAAACTGGATATATTTGTTCCGTATCCCTTAACGAACCTAAATGCAAAAGATCATCATTTATTTATCTTTAGCACCTATTATACTGTCTTTACAATCACTTTTGATACATTTAATACAGGGGTTTTCAACGTTTTTCAATATTAATAGAAACTAACCATATTATGATTAAGACGTTATATTAAAGGGTTAGTTCACCCAAAAATGAAAATTGGCTCATGTTTCACTACCGAATGACTTGTTGACTGTTCAACTGCAACACCCGCTGACTGCAATGATAGAGCTTGAAAGATCAAATACAATTTTTAATATAACTACGACTGGATTCGTCTGAAAGAAGAAAGTCATATACACCTAGGATGCTTCGAAGGTGAGTAAAACACAAGCCAATTTTCATTTTTGGGTGAACTAACCCTTTAAGTAGATCAGAACTATGCACATGTTGCACATGCATCACTGTCTGTATATTACTTTTCACTGTTAAAAAACAGAATTTTATGCATTATAAACAAAATGATATGATAAAAATCACAATTCATTTGTTGTATGCAGTTGTTGTAATTAATGGATTTGCGGGGTCATAAATTTTAATTTTACTAATCAGATGGACTTTACTCTAGGAAAGTGCAGATGTAATATATAAGCAATGGCTCCACCATAACAAAAATAGCAATGTACAATGAGACATTTAAGATTATTTACAACAAATCATTACTTTTAGATATATTTGTAATGGAATTTAAAAAAAAAAATATTGCTACAATTTTTATTTTTTTGTAATCTATTAGTCTGCATTTACATTGTTGGCATCAATTTTGACATGCCATATTCTTGTCCCGTGCTAGTATCACTGCCGATTGCATTTTCAGGAGTGAATCACACAATTATATGTAGATGTGATTTCCAAAACTATGCAACGTGTAACCGGCCGTCGGTCCTCTTGATAGCATGAAAAACAATACTTATTCAATTAATTTATACTTTTATCCACTCACTTTGCAATTTCTAGAATGCTGTCACTCATCTCATTTCTCGATCTCACAACATTCCATTAAAATCAATAAAGTTGTCTACACTGCATAATGAATCTCTTATGTCGTGTCATTGTTTGTTAATAAGAGAAGACTAGCAAGAGCGAGCATTCTGAACAAAAACTTCAGGGTTTTGAGCGGTGACTTGATTCTAGGGCTGGACAATAATTCAATATCAATATGTATCACGATATAATTTTTTTCAATAACGGTGATATGATTTTTAAACACATTTCCGATATTTCGATATACATTACCAGTGTTTCCCATACATTGATTTATTTGTGGCGTTTGACTTCGTTGAATAAACATGAGCACTGCACGTTTCAAAATCAAAACGCGGCGCGGGTGTTTTATATGAATGTATCTCTGAAGGGAACCGACTGTCTTCAGAATAGTTTAGATGGCATTTTTATCTGATAAAGTAGCGTTCATGAGCGAGCTGCTTTGTTTACAGCCATTACTGGAGAACCCGCTAGTTCCACCGCTCTCACAGCGCCTCCTGCTGGCAGACAACAGTTTGCATTTTCAATAATAAACCCATTTCCAGCAACATGCTTTTGTTGTCGCTCTATTTTTTTGTTTTTCATACTCGTTATCCTGGTTAATGCACGTTTCAATCTATAAGAATAATCAGCCTACACTAACAGTCAAAGGTTTTTGAACTGCAAGATTTTTCATGTTTCTTAAAGAATTATCTTCTGCTCACCAAGCCTGCATTTATTTGATCCAAAATACAGCAAAAACAGTACATTTTGAAATATTTTTACTATGTACAATAACTGCTTTCTCTTTGAATATAGTTTCATGGAATTTATTCATGTGGATCAAAGCTCACATTGTCAGCATCATTAGGCCTACTCCTATGGCTTCAGTGTCACATGATCCTTCAGCAATCATTTTAATATGCTGATTTGCTGATTATCAATATTTAAAACAGTTGAGTACATTTTTTCAGGATTCTTTGATGAATAGAAAGATCCAAAGATCAGCATTTATCTGAAATAAAAAGCTTTTGTAACATTATACACTACCATTCAAAAGCTCTTTTTAAAATTTATATTATAGAAATTATTACTTTCATTAGCAAGGATTTTTTAATTGATCAAAGTGATGATAAAGACTTTAAAATGTTACAAATGATTTTTATTTCAGATAAATGCTGTTCTTCTGACTTTCTATTCATCAAAGAAACTTGAAAAAAAATCTACTTATTTGTTTTCAACATAATAATAAATGTTTTTTGAGCAGCAAATCAGAATATTAGAATGATTTCTGAAGGATCATGTGACTGGAGTAATGATGCTAAAGCTCTGCTTTGAAATCACAGGAATAAATTATATTTTCAAATAGAAAACAGTTATTTTAAATAGTAAAAATATTTCAAAATGTTACTGTTTTTGCTGTATTTTGGATCAAATAAATGACGGCTTGGTGAGCAGAAGAGAATTCTTTAAAAAACATTAAATCTTACTGTTCAAAAACTTTTGACTGGTATGTTAGCCTATAGTTTGAAGTAAAAAATATTAATATTAATAAGGAGAGTCTGAGATTTATTTGACAGTGATTTCACATTTCTTGTTTGTATGAAGGCTAAATACCAATAAAAGGTGAACATTTATTTATTTGCGCCATTTTTTCCTAAAATATTATATAGTTTTATAGGAGTAGGTTTCAAATTAATTTTTCATAAGTTTGTAGGTACAGACATCTGTTGTGGCCGTTCTTGGCCGTTTTTATGAGGCTTTTTTAATAGTGTTCATCTCGATATCGGAATTATATCGTATAGACCGAAATTAAGAAATATATCGTGATATAAATTTTGACCATATCGTCCAGCCCTATTGCATCGTAAACATAAAACTCTGATTAGCCATTGCGTTGTAGAGATCAACAAACTTGCGTGTGACCTTTTAAACAGGAGTGTAAGTGTATATGATGTGAATTAACATAACCATAACTGAACAATCATGATACAATTAATTTGGGACACATCATTATATTGAAACTCTTTCTGAATTTATCAGACCTGAATCTGAACAAAATGTGTTGAATCAATTTGCGGGATGATGCCATTCTCTCTCATAAGGTTTCATCAATATAAACAAATACATTTTGAACTAAGGATCTAAAGTGGCAATTCAATATATAAACATCAATATCAATATATAAACAGATCGTCACAGCTCTAGTAAAATGCAATGTTGGAGTGGCAGCTATATTTGGGAGAAGGCTATGTAGAGCAGTGTGGGTTAGCAGCCTGGCACCAACACAAGAACTAGGGATGCTCATTTCAGTTAATTTTCCCGACTGACAACCGCCGCTCGTTATCCGAAAATTAACCTTTAACTGATAAGATAAGAACATTAAATTAGTATTAAATAACTAATTGAATGGACGATTGTCTGTGACTCATTAAAACAATAAAAAATAAAATAAAATTTAGTATATATAGTTTTTTTTTTTCTCTTTCACGGGTTTATTTTAACATGTGCAAACAGCAGGATACAGAACAACAGAGCAACAACAGAACCTGAATTCACACATATCTGAATTATCACGCACCTGCATCTGAATTATCACGCACCTGCAGCACTTCTGAGAACAAAGAAAAACAGAATAAAATAATATAAATAAAAAGAATAAAATAAATAGGCCAACACTAAATGTTTTTCACTTAAATAATTAACAAATTAAGATGACAAAACGAAAACACACACTGAATCCTTATGTGCTTTGAAGAACCACATGTTTTTTCATCAGATACACTGAAAGTGCAAGTCTACCTCACAGAACCCAACTTTGGTACCTTTTAGTTTTTTTTTTAAATTGCTGTGGGGCATAGTCTTGGAGTAGTGATGCACGATATTGGATTTTTGCCGATATCTGATATGCCGATATTTTTCAACTCATTTTGGCCGATAATCGTTGCCGATACCGATATATTTCCTTTGTTTGGAAAAAACACCAAGTCTCTCCTCTGCAGAGATTATAAACTAATTATTTTTTAAATTTTGGTTAGTTAAAAATTAGAATTAATAACAATAATTAAGTTCCTTTAATACTGAGAGTACATTAAAGCTTGAATAACTATAAATCAAATCACTTTTTTTCCCAAACAGATGCAGTGGTAACATTTGGTAAATTATTCAACAGTTGGTAGTGGTCTAAAAGCAAGTAGTTGTAAAAAAATCTGAAAATTTTTAGAGCTCCTTGTATTTAGTTTTCATATCCGTTTGGGAAAAAAAAAAAAAAACACATTAATGAATAAAACTATTCAGTAGTATAAAATTATTTTGAATTTGCAAGTGTCATATTTGTGATTTTTATTTATGTAAGCTATAGCTTCTGACCTTTACATCAAAACATACTCATGACTTATTAATTACTGCTTTATTTAATCATAAACACAATATTAATGTTATTTGTGTATTATTTTACTTTCATTTTATAGGGCCCTAAGAAATTTTTTTTAAGAAGTTATTTTTTACCATATTCCATATTTTTTCCAAATTCCATTTAAATTTTTCTGGACTTTGTTTGTAACGGTTAAATTAAATTGTAATTAAAAAGCATGTATACTTGACATCAGAAATTTGACACAATTTAAAAACATTATAAATACAAAATAAAAATAAAAAATGTCCCAATTCTGTGGTTATCCATTTTAATTTTCTGGATTCTATTTTTTTTGTGTTGGGGGGGGGTTTTTTTTTTTTGTTTTGTTTTTTTTTTTTTTTTTTGAATGGTGAATTAATATTTTAATAACACCCCTGTAATTACCTGATATTTATAAAAATATATATAGTTTATTATTTTATTTAAGTTTCTTTTTTTAAATACTGTTCTGTGTATTTAATTTTTTTTTGGTAAATAAATGTAATGGCATAAAACAGTAATACAGTTTCTTTAATCAAGAAAACATTAAACAAACCCTTTCTTTTAGGCACAACAAAGTGATGGGTAACATTTAAAACCTTGAAGAACAATTGTGATTATTCATAAAAATAATGTTTTAATAATACTTTTATTTGTAGTAGCAGTAGTACTACAATCATTATATTAAGTAATATATTTGTCACAGTTTCTTCAAGTTAAAACAAACTTTTATTTTGATGGGTTTGCTGTGAAGACCTTTAAGTTTCTATTTGTATATGATATGATGATGTGCTTCAGTATGTGTGTAGTGAATGAAACCGCGCCTCTGCGCCATTCATTCATACAGAGACACGCAGAACATGCAGGATTCATATTTAAATAGTATTTTTTTGAGGCTAAATATTTACAGATACTAGTCCATATCACGATTTGATTTAAGTGTACTGACCTACTTTTGATTTATTAATCAAAATTTGGCCAATTCCGTGACATTCCACGTTATACAGTAAATTCCATTTTTATGACAGGATTCCGCTATTCTGTCTGTGTTTTCAGAATAGCGGAAATCATAGGGCACTAATTTTATTACAAGTAGGCCAACAGCGCCCCCTAAGTAAATAAAACAGACGGGCCTTAAGGCCCGGAAGGAGGCTGCTGCTGCGATAACTGCACGCACTAGTAACTGTTGACTATTGCACAACGAACACGCCATTCTTTATCTGCATTCTCTGATTAAATGTGGCGATCCAAAACAGTGCCTCTAACTATCATTCGGAAAACGTTTGCTTCAAGAATGACAAACACTGCTGACGGATCTTATCGTGGCATTCGCACAGAGTCTGAGTGGCGCCTGTTCCGACTGGCAGAAAAACACGGGTTTCTGCAGCATTGAGCATTGTAGTCAATCACGACATATCTCTTGATTTCATGAACACAATGGCCAATCAGAGGTTTCACACGATTAAAGAGAGATAGAGTGTGGCATTTAAACAAAGTCCTAGATCTTTAATTGGACCAAAGTTTAAACAGATTAAAGCTGCTTTGACACAACGAGTATTGTATAAAGCGCTATACAAATAAAGTTGACTTGACTTGATTATAACGTAACGGTGAGGATTGTGAATAACGAAGAGACGAGGACAGCTTTTTAATGATTATAAGGGGACACACTTTGCACGCTTTCTTAGGATCTACCCATTCAGACCTTGAATAAGATTCACCCCGATTCGCTCTGATAACCATTTATTTAATATTGCCTTTTTCCATTGTGTTGCCTTTACTAATTCAGGTAAGTGAAAGTGGAGGTGCATGCAGCAAAATATGTAGGCACGTGTGGCTGCACGTATCAACACACCACCTTGATTATAAATATCTATAGAATATTTTTCCAAAAAAAAAGGGGAAAAGGGGGGGGGGGGGGAAGTTTAATCATCAGCAATGTAAAAAAAAACACTTGGAAAAAAAATACTTTTAAAATGTTTAACGGATAGAATTAATCGGTCAAATTTCTTACTTTCGGTTAACGGTTAATCGGTCAATATGAGCATCCCTAACAAAAACACATAGGCACATTTGGCTTGACCCTGTCTCACACTCGTATTGAGTTACTGGATCACTCCCTGAAGTCACATTCCTCTTCTCGACCATGCCCTCATTTCAACATGTAAACAAAAACAGTCCTGCTTTTTCCACAGTAATCATCTCATGTATGCTTCCTATCACACGTCAGAGCTCTCTGAATAGATCAAGGGTCTAGCTGTTCTTATCCAGCCAAACCTTAGCCATGGACACACTGCTCATGCAGCTAATGCTATATAGTATCATAAATGTAGACAAAATAATGTGTGTTTGCTTGTAAAAGATTGCTCAGAAGCAAATAGAATCCAGGCAACAGACCTTGTGTGGCAGGTGCCTCCAGACCTCCCCAGCGCTGACTGTGTCTTTTCTTCAGGGTGATGTCGATACGGGACGGTGTGAAGGCATAGCTGGACTGATCTGGCTGAATTAGATTCCTGAAACATCAGCAGACGGGACCAATGAACAAACCCTCAGAAACATACACTTGACCAGTGGATCGATGGAGATTAGGATGCCCATCAGAAAATCTTACCTGAGTTTAACCTGCCATTTAAAGACAGTGTTTGGTCCACAATCCGGATGAAGGCGCAAAAAGTTGGGATCACTGTGAATAGTTTCAACAATTAGTGTAAATGTTAGAGTTGAAATCTTTATTCTGGACACTGTGTGTCGATGACTCTCTCACCTGCTCTGGAAGACAAGAGTGAAGTCTTGTTCCCTGAACAACACCCTGGACGTCTGCCGGCAGATTTCTTTCATGTAGACATTAACAACCATCAGGTCTGTCCCTTTCTCATAAGAGTCATTCTTCACAAACTTCAAGTTCACCATCGGGCTCCGGACCTTAACACAAATCAATCATGAGAAATAAAGTATAGTAAACTAGGGCTGCCCCCTAATAGTCGACTAAACATTAGTCAACAAGCTCTTGAAGCTGAGATCGATAATGAACAATCCCTCACATCCACTCCACACCATGGGGGTGATCAACAGCACCTTCAGTCACAGGCTGATCACACCAAAGTGCAAGTCTGAGCGTGGCAGAAAGTCCTTTCTTAGCTATCAGATTGGTTAATGTGTTATGATAACAACAAGAATTATTGGTACTGTATATATAGTAAAGACCAAGTACAGTTTAGTTTTGCACATGTTATTATATGCATTTTATTTTCTTGTTAATTGTTATATAATATTTCTTTCAAATTTTTATATTGTAGATCTGTTGAGTTGGAAATGACTTGTTTGTTATGTGTGGTGTTGTGTTTTTTGTGCGTTAAAGCTGCAGTGAAAAAGTAATTTCCTGTAAAGGATCAATGAAGCATCTAATAGATGAGCGCCAGCCAATGAGATTGCCATCTGCGCATTAATTCCACCCACTACTGGAGAAACCGGCAGTATCTTATGATTGTTCTTAAAAGCTGAAGAATTACAATGTTATTTTGACAGGAAAAGACAACACAGAATAACTTTTTCATGTAGCGTGTCAATTCTGCATGGTATGTAAAAGACTCTCTCGCTCACTCTCTCTCTTTCTTTGCATGTGTGTGAAAAACAGTGCTCTCAGCAAAGCAACGGCGAGTCATGCGCCTTCACACTAGAGTTTCCGGAATGTCAAATACAGGTACAATACGCATCCATTGAGATGAACTAAAAAAATAGCACAGATCGCTTGACGGAGAGTGAAGTCACTTTATCAAATTAATGTGAAAGAAAGAAAAACAAAACCTTACCAACCCCAAACTTTTTAACTGTACTTTATACTCTAATGTTGTGCTCTGACTGAACAACATGCTGCAACAATTGTTCTTAACTGACCTTCAG
Organism: Sinocyclocheilus anophthalmus; assembly: GCA_018155175.1. NCBI lineage: Eukaryota > Metazoa > Chordata > Actinopteri > Cypriniformes > Cyprinidae > Sinocyclocheilus > Sinocyclocheilus anophthalmus. Next base: position 148,218 of record JADLZN010009662.1, on the reverse strand, counting down.
TATCCTCCTCTTGGCTCCCTCCATGTGGATCCTCCTTGGACTTGTCTTTCTTCTCCTCTGTGCAGCTCTTTTGAGGGAACTCCTCTCTCTTAGAGGCTGTTGAAACAGGCGCTCCAGATACCAAATCATGAGATGGAAGCATTTTAGGGATCTGGGCATCAACCTGTGGCTTCTTTTCATCTTTTCTGTTTTCTCTCTCATCAGCTGCTATGTTCCCAGTGTGCATTTTCACTAGAGGAGAACTCTCCTGTTGTGCCACCTTCAGCTCACACACTGAGGAAACAGTCTTACTTTCATTTTCCTCAACCTGTAAACAACACAAAGGATGGACAACAGGATGTGAGACTCATTTCCACCATTCCATTTCCTGCTGATTGTTTTCACTTTCAAGTGAATTATTAGTCTCACCTGATCGTTGCTTTTTGGCCTCCTGTCCATCTCTTTTTCTCTTGGTGATGCCTGGCATCCTTGACCTTTGACCTGCATCTGAACCCTGTTGTCTTTTGAATTACTAGCTGAAGAGGCACCACTGCTCACAGCTAACGAATGGGTTTTTCCATTAACTGCTTGTTTGGACTGAGACTCCTTTGTCGAGCAGGGAGCTAGTTGGGGCTCCTTTGTGTTTCTGGATGGTCGTGTGGTGCGCTTTGTGCTGGGCTCATTGATCGAGTCTGCTTTATCATTTGATTTAATCTCAGCTACCTTCACACCTGTGCTCTCAGTGAGCTCCACCTGTTTGCCTTTCATCCCTCGCTTTAACCCAGGTTTACCTCGTTTCTGCTCAGCAGTGGTCACTGTGGGCATTTTCTCAATGATTTCGCCAGATTTTTCAGACTGCCCTGTGGTTGACTGGTGGTGGTTGCTGCCATTCTCTCTAAGGATGTTTACCTTTTCCGTCTTTTTCTTGTTCTGTTTAATGGGGAACATAAATAAATAAAGCTTGGTTGAGGGATCTCTGACCAGGAAAACTCAAAGCTACATTTTGATCTCTGACCAGAATGCTCAAAGCTGCATATGTGCTTGGCCATACAGATCTGATATTGTTCTTTATTGATCTTTACAGACCAGTATGATTACTAAAAACTTAAAAAAAAAACAAATAACAAAATCACAGACCAATATGATGATATAACGTGTATGATTTAATATTTGATATATAACATTCAATATATAATATATGAGATATATTTTTTGCAAAAATATGTCTAAATAAACCAATCTTTTTAGTAATTACATTTTTAGTAATTGCACAAAATAAAAATGCAAAAAGAACGTCTGTGTTCTTACAGCAAAGGTGGGCCATGTGTTGAGGGGGATCTTCTTGTGCATGACAAGCTGCAGAACTTTTATTTTCTCCTTATAAAGCAGTTTACTGCATGAGGCTTCAATCTCTTCATGGAGATGACAGCTCCATTCACGGCCATCTGAGGAAGAAAAAAAAAATCACAGTATAAAAACTACTTTTAAAGAGTTTGGGATCATTAAAGTGGTCCTATTATGCTTTTTCACTTTTTCAACTTTAGTTAGTCTGTAATGTTGCTGTTTGAGCATAAAAAAAGATCTGCAAAGTTACAAAGTTCAAAGTCCACTTCAAAAGGAGATATTTTATTTAACAGAAATCACTTTTCAAAAACTACAACAAACGACTTGTTTGGACTACAATGCATATTTTCCGGGATCTGTAAGATCACAAATATCGAGGAATGGGACGAGACCTGGTTGAGCTGCACTAGAGAAGGCAACGAGTGTTATCACTATGTCGGAGACACGCTAGCTTTCCCAAGGCAGACAAACTTAGAGTGGTTACAATCATCCGGGTTTAAATCGCGCTCAAATTGATTTGATTTTAATGCAATATTTACACTGAAGCTGGCAGGTGGTTATGGTATGGGGCACGACATTTCCCGACCAGGCGCCGAGTGCTGCCAATCACAACACACACTGGCCCAGCTAACCAATCACAGCACATTTCGTATTTCAGAAGGCGGGTCTTCATTTGATACAGGAACTATTTGAGCCATTCATGCCAGACTGGGGAGAGAGGTGTTGTAATAATGTAAAATATGTGAAAAATAATGTTTTTCGAACAACCTAGTATGAGAACCTGTTCTAGTACACCCCCAAAACAAAATCAAAACTTTGTAAAAGAGCATAATAGGACCCCTTTAAGATTTTTTTATATCTTTGAAAGATGACTCATTTGCTCACCATTGCTGCAATTATTTGATCAAAAACACAGTAAAAAAAAGTAATATTGCGAAACATTATAATATTCTGTATCTGTCATAAAGCAATATCCATCTCTCTCTAGACTGGTCAACTTAAGTATATTCAACTAAGTCTAAGTTGAAGTCGGCCGAAACCGAAACCAAAAATTCTGGATGCACTTGGCCAAAAACTGAAACCGAAAATGCTTTTAATAAAAACAATTTGTTTTTTTTTTTTTCTTTATTCTTTTAATAATAATATAAAATAATTTTGTAAAACTTTTTAATTTAACTCAATAATTTTAATGATACTGAAAAAATACAAGCCAATAAAATAACCACACGTTTATTGAAAGTAAAACAATAAAATTGGACAGAAAATATATTCATATTAAATATCAATATATTATTTTTTCAGATTTAACTGATTCATAATCCATCAGAAATAAATTGAACAATAGTGTACATTCAACACTGACAAAAAAGACCAACATGGACCAAATCAGACACAAGCACACATAATGTCCTTACCCGGCAGACGGATGTGGCAGGCGGAATCGGAAAAGGCATAATCGATATCTTCCACTCTCAGCACCCCAGCATCTTCACAGTTCAGCCTCACTATCACCTCGTACACATTCTGCTTCCAGTCCACAAACAAATCTACACAAACAAAAGAACATTCATGTAGGCTGGATCGATCAGAAACAAATTACCTAATAACACTGACTGTAATTAAATGTATTATTCCATAAGCAAAGAACATTAGAACATAGAACAGGGAAAACAAAAGAACATTTATGTACAGATAATAGACAAAGGATTACTACAAACTAATAAAGCAAAATCAAACCTGATTTCATGATAATGCTACACAGTCTGATAGCCAGTCATAGTAGAAAGCCAGACTCCCTTTGATTTCAAACTGCTCTGTTACGGAGTTTAACTTTGGTGCATGTTAGCGAACAGGTCAGAGTGAGCAGGAAAGAGCGAGAAAGAGAGCGTGTTTATCTCTAAGGATCAGGCTTCAGGGTCAAGTGACAGCTAGTCCCGTCCCGTTACTCTCTCTCTTGCTGAGACACACAGATCTAAAAGGTCATCAAAAAGCCGCCACGCCCCACAGCTGGGCTTCTATTCCACGTGATGTCATCTGCCAGTATCCCATGAGCCCCCCTTCATCAGCACTACAGAGATAGGCTTCTCCGGCTGTTCATTTAGGGATGGTGCTCTGCCTTCCCGTCTTGCCGAGATGAAACACGACACCTCGACAAGAGGAAGACAATGGCACACCTATATCAAATGCATGTAGAGACGGCAATGAGGGCAGCGAGTAAATGAAGGGAGTGTGAGGAATACTCTGAGGGAAATCTTCTCATGCATGTGCTGGGCAGAGCCACTCCACTGACCTTGACAAAGCCCTTCTTCACTGAAGCAGAGACTCACAGGCTTAGATTACAACACTTTGGCACTCAGCACAGCACTGCAGAGGCAAAACACACTCAGCAGAAAGGGCACAGCCCTAGACACAGACTGGCACAGGGGGACTAAACAAACAAAACACTCATGCACACTTGCCAACAGTCAGTAGTAACGTGTCTCAAACATCATCTGTAATTGTAAACTGAAAACACTGCCAGACAACATCAGTGTCAGTGTTTAGAATTAGCCTTCTTTTGGTTCTGTGAAGGGATAGTTCACCCAAAAATGAAAATTAGCCCATGATTTACTCACCCTCAGGGCATCCTAGGCATATCTGACATTCCTCTTTTAGACGAACACAATTGCAGCTATATTTAAAAATGTCCTGGGTCTTCCAAACTGTATAATGGCAGTAAATGGTGCCCCCCGTTTGAGCGCCTAAAACTGCAATCCTCCATTCATAAAAATCCTCCACACGCTCCGGGGTGTTTATAAAGGCCTTCTGAAGTGAAACGAGGCCGTTAGTGTAAGAAAAATATAGATTCTTAAACTTTATAAACTGTAATCTCCAGCTTCCGGTCGCTCAAGCAGGTGCGTTCACGACAAGGCACTCGAGTGTATGACGTAGGCATAGGCGGAAGACGCAACGTAAGCGGCAATTTATTTTTTGTTTTGTTTTTCTTAGTCTTATTTATTTAAATATTATTTCTGTTCTCAATGTCATATATGCATGTATGTATGTTTGTAGCAAGAGCTCCTAAAAAAAAAAAATAAAATAAAAAAAAATTCCACCAAGTTCCAACACGTGGCGAATAAAGCTGAACTCTCTATGCCTAATTTAATTGTGAATTTGAAAGCAGAAATAAAATCAAAACGTAAAATGGTTCTGCCTATCATGTCTCTGAATAAACAAAAACTAATCTGTAATCTGTCTAAAGCAATATCCATCTCGCTCTCAGACTGTCAACTTAAGTATTTCAACTAAGTCTAAGAAGTTGAAGTTGGCTGAAACCGAACCAAAAATTCTGGATGCACTTGGCCAACAATCCGCAAGCGGGGGGGGGGGGAAAATGCCTTTTACTAATTCCTTTATTATTTTATTAAATAATTTTGTAAAACTTTTTAATTTAACTCAATCATTTTAATGATACTGAAAAAATAAAAAGCCAATAAAATAACCACACATTTACTGAAAGTAACACAATAAAACTTGACAGACAATATAATTTCATATTGAAATATCAATATATTATTTTATTCAGTTTCTACTCATTCAACAGACTCAGAATTTCACTGAAATTTTTATTCAGCTTTCATTAGTCTCAATCATTTCTAGTCCTACAAAGTTATTATTATCAGAGCATGTGAGCAGAGCATAGTGTCAAGAGACGGTAGCGTCATTTTACCAGCGTTGCCATGTATGCAAGTATAGCTACTACATAGAAATCTCCTGTCTGCGCGGTATTTGAGCGGACTTTGCTTTTCCGGTGATCATGAGCGGTACACAGAGTGGAGTGTTCCGATGAGCATGAGCAGTATACGAGCGCATTCATAGAGCGGAATACTGAGCGGAGCGTCAAACCACGCAGTGATGAGGAGAGTGAAACCTGCGCACTGAACACTGCTGGAAGGTGTGCCATACATTTTTGGCCATTTTTCTCTTTCAGACAAAAAACAAAAATGCCATAATTTTTGGTGGCTGAAATTTCGTTGCATCCCTAGCTAAGATGCTAAGATTATCCATGAATGCGAAGTCCATGATAACATTAGATGATTAAAAAGCCACCACTAATCAAACAAACAATACTTATGGTCCTACATAAACAGTCAACAGGTAAAATAAGGCTTATTTAAAGGGATAGTTCCCACAAAAATGAAAATTCTATCATCATTTACACACCCTCAAGTTGTTCCAAACCTGAATTAATTTCTTTCTTTTTTACCTCAAGCACCAAAAGTGGGAAGTCGTGGCCTTATGGTTAGAGAGTTGGACTTGTAACCCAAAGTTTGCGGGTTCGAGTCTCGTACCGGCAGGGATTGTAGGTGGGGGGAGTGAATGTACAGCGCTCTCTTCCACCTTCAATGCCACAACTGAGGTGCCCTTGAGCAAGGCACCACACAAAAACAAAAGAATAAAAACCACAAAAAAAAACAAAAAAAACCAAACAAAAAAGAAAAAAAGAAAAAAAAAAAACCCGAACCCCCCAACTGCTCCCCGGGCGCCGCAGCATAATGGCTGCCCACTGCTCCTGGTGTGGTTCACGGTTTGTGTTTGTTCACTGCTGTGTGTGTGCACTTTTGATGGGTAAATGCAGAGCACAATTCCGAGTATGGGTCACCATACTTTTGCCACCTGTCACGTCCCTCCTCAAAGATCCTTTGACAGAATTATGGTAACCAAACAGTCGCTGGTACGCCACGGACTTCATGAAGCGGTACAGTAAATTACAAGTTAGATTTTTAGGGTGCAATCCCCGTTCATCACAGCTGACAAGTCAACTATCAAAGTAAAACCAAATATACATATCGGTAAAAAAAATATATAGATATATAACCCTTCAAATTAGGGATGTGCGATATGGGCTTTAAAATATATCACGATCATTTCTTATATTTATTGCGATAACGATATCAATGACGATAATTTAGGGAATCCGGTTTTTTCCTATTTTTGCCCAAAATAGGAGGGATTGGCCAGTATTGAGTGCTATAAACACATGTAATGTCTGTTTAATTCATACTGGAAGCCGGAGGGCGCCCTTGCGCAGAAACTCCACATATGCATAATAGAAGTAATGCTCCAGGAAGAAGTATCCAGTGATCGCTGTAGCTGAATAAAACGCAGATAAAGAAATTTTAACTTAGGAAACCTGAAAACAATAAACATGCGTTTGCACAAAATATATGGTATCTGTGTTTTTCAAGCAATCTTGGGTATTTTTTATAAGGATAAAGTATATTTATAATGCAATGCTAATCGACATAGTCTTTATCATTGTATATAATGCTATAAAATAGTATGGTTTCTGCCTTATTCTGTGATATGAAACCACGTCTGATCACAAAAATAAGTTTTTCAAACACTTGACTGTTATGAAGTTAATATGGAGAAAAAGCATGTCAGACAATAAAAAAAAAAAAAAAAAAAAAAAAAAAAAAAAAAAAAGAAAAAATATCTTGTTGGACAACAGGTCTGTAACCGACCATACCATGTAACTGTGTCGCACACGATGCTACTGTAGTACATTTACTCAAGGCTCAGACCGATTGTTGTCTCTGTACAGCCCTATCCAAACCTGCTCCAGATTGTAGAAGGAGCTGCTCAATTTCACGTCACCCCACACAGTCGTACACAGAAATATGTCAACAACTAGACTTTATCGTTAGTATCACGGGAAGACGAATTCTAATCGTGTGGGGGATTTTTACCAGTATATCGCAAACGATAAGATATCACCCATCCCTATTCAATATCCCCATTTGTGCACGTTTTTACCTTTCATTACCTCTTTGTTTTGTTCAAGGATAATTACCAAAAGATGATTATCAGAAATAAATGAAACTGGATTCACCACGTACCAACCAAAACCAGCTTCTAATGCCACACAACAACCATTTCATTAGACAAGCTAAGGACGCAGTGCAGTGCCATAGCTAAATCAATACTGACTAGCATTGCAGAACAACTACACAAGTTCAGTTTGTTTCACACAGTTAATGTCTGTTAACTTTCCAGTTCCCCGTTTACCGCACTACGTAAAAGATTGGAAACCAGTCCAGCTCTGCACATGAAAATAGGACAAGGACTATGCCATACCTTTAATGACTTTAACCTCAAGTTATGGGCCAGACTGCATTTTATAACAGTCAAAAGGACACTGCACCACAGACGCTTTATATCAGTTCATATTACATTAGATATCACTGCAGTAAACGTTTTATCCCACACTATACTTTTGCCCCAAGAATATGAATCAAATATCTGTCTAGATCTCAACATCTTGATTTCCAAGAGTAACACCTGGCGGGAGACAAAGCGAAACGACAATCAAAAAGATAAGAGATAAAATGAATTGGGGTAAAGAACCTGAATAAGTAAAAGCAATTCAGACCTACTTCATGAGTGTTTACAAACTATGACCCCTCCTCACCTTTTCTAGTCACTGAGCTGGTGGCTGAGGCGGCCCGCTTGGCCTCCTTGCTCTCCTGGTTAGCTCTGTCCTTCTGCTTCTTCTTACTGGTGCTGACCACATCGTCAGGTCCTCTCTGACCTCGCCTCCGGCCCGATTCACTGGGTCCTGTACTGCTGCTGGCCATCTTCAGCCACTTGCCGCTAATGGGTCGGCCGTCTCCTACCTCGCTCCCACTGCCGGAGCTGCTTCCACAGGGGTCTGGATCTGAGCTGTGCCGTTTCCTGCCCGGTCCAGCTATCTTGGCGGCGTTTCAAGTGAGAGCACTCCCAGAAGAGAATCAGAGGGAGACTGTGAACAAAAAACAACAGCAATGTATGTATTACCAACAGACTCTGGTTGAGTGGCAGTACATATTACTAAAATCTGGAATACACTACACAACTTTTGCACATATTTTCCCCCCTGATTTAGAGTCAGGTGGAGTCGAACCTAGGTGAAGAAAGTCGGTCTGCAGTGTGAGTTGACAGATTTCCCAGAAAATCATGTAGTGTATGATGTAAACTGACTTTTTTGGCTTCAAACATGTTTCATAATTTGAGCCGATTTTACTGCAGTGTGTGCGCAAGCGTAAGATGTAAGATATTTTAGAAACACAGGAAATAGGAACAGATATTTGTGTAAAAAAAAAAAAAGGACTGAACTAGGTTCTAACCATCTGTTGTTAGTTGGATTTTAAGACATGTTGCATTGCACTCAAAAATTAATACAAGATTTAAGTCAATTGTAGAGGGGCAGGGTTTAAGTGGATTAAATGATTGGAGAAGTCTGGCATACGTGACCAGAGCGATGATCCAGGTATGACATTTTGATTACATTATGAGTTCAATTTTTATTTTAGTTTTTTAACAAATGCGACATATACATATAGACTTATAAAATATGAAATAAATATATCTACTTTTCCTTAATTTCTTTGTTTTGAAAAACTGTTTACTTCCGGGAAGAATTAAAGAAAAATCTATATTTTCATTGTGGTCTCAGACTTTTGGATCCTTCTTTATGTAGTCGGATATTAAAGAGTGCCTACATCACTGAACAACAGACATGTTCTGAAATTCAAGGACCTCACATTTATGACAGAACGTTTTGTATTCTTGCGTCATTAAAATGAATCTTTCAGATTTTTTAAATTATTATTCTGCTAGACAAAGATTACAGCCAAATGTGGCCTTTATTATAAATATCTGTCCAATTATGGTAACATACCATATACATCAAAAAAATATAAAAAATACTAAGGACCATTCTTTTTTTTTTTTAAATCTAGTGTGTTCGGACAATCAAATGTCCAACCAAGCCTTCTGATTTCACTACTTACTGGTTGTTTATTAAAATATTTAACGTCTAGCCACCAAAACCGATGTCTGTTACTGTCGATGTCAAGACACTTTGCTGTCATTATGCAAAACGAATATGAAGAAAGAGAAAATATTATGACTTTAATCAATTCCACCTTTCCGTTTGTTCTCCATTTCAGTTGTCATATGAGGAAACTGTTTCCAAGGGAACTTGCTTATAACCTGTAATGACCGCTAATGCCGCTGCTGCTAACCCGGCTAGCGTAGCGATTCCACACTCAAGTTCTCTTTAACTGCGAGCATGTCACTAACAAACTGTCCCTTAACGTTAATTTTGGTCTAATACTACTAAATATCATTCGTACGAAGTGTGACATATCTTAAGTTTGTAATCTGGTTGTAAGAGACGCCGGTTAGCCGTGTTGAGTGAGGAACGAGCTAAATACCCGTTAAAGGGAACAGAAGCGCGAGGCCTACCAGTAATGAAAAACGTATGTATACCTACAGGACAAGTGAAGGCTTATTACGATACTTGGATATGACAACAGTTGTTTAAATGAAATCTTACTTTGTTTCGTTGTTCTTCTGTAATAAGGAGTCGCAGCGGCGTGTCCTTTCCTCCGTCAGCGGAGCCGCGGCGACTGCAGCTTAATTCAGCCCCAGGCTTCACACACGGCAGCGGGCCGCCGATCGCCCCTGAGCCGCATCAGCTCGCCATCCTAAAAACTGAATTCTTCTTTATTTCCAAAATAATCCTTAACCAGGATCCATTTTGTGGTGTTAAATCAGAAACAGGGTTACTGTAAACACAAACAAAGATGTAACGACGGTGTCCGTCCTCCACTTGCAGAGCCGACCGCTGCTCTGTGACTGTCACTTTGTTAGAGAACAAAAACAAACCGGGTAGAGACGGCGATCACGCCAACCTGCTCCACACACAAACATACGCACGGTCTACTTCCGGACACCCAGTCCCTATGCGTTTGCAACCACGCGCAGATTAAAACTTTTTTTTTTGATGCGAGATTTCATGATGCATTTCATATGTAAATATCTTAAAGTATACATTTGAAATATACTGTTGCTATTCATTAAAGGGGTCATGAACTGAGAAATTACAATTCCCTTGATCTTTTGACATATAATAGATCACTGTACTATAAAAACATCCTGTAAGTCTCAGAACTTTCTCTTTAGTCTAAAAACAGATTACAGTGGGTACGGAAAGTATTCAGACCCCCTTAAATTTTTCACTCTTTGTTATATTGCAGCCATTTGCTAAAATCATTTAAGTTCATTTTTTTCCCTCATTAATGTACACACAGCACCCCATATTGACAGAAAAACACAGAATTGTTGACATTTTTGCAGATTTATTAAAAAAGAAAAACTGAAATATCACATGGTCCTAAGTATTCAGACCCTTTGCTGTGACACTCATATATTTAACTCAGGTGCTGTCCATTTCTTCTGATCATCCTTGAGATGGTTCTATACCTTCATTTGAGTCCAGCTGTGTTTGTTTATACTGATTGGACTTGATTAGGAAAGACACACACCTGTCTATATAATACCTTACAGCTCACAGTGCATGTCAGAGCAAATGAGATTCATGAGGTCAAAGGAACTGCCTGAAGAACTCAGAGAGAGAATTGTGGCAAGGCACAGATCTGGCCAAGGTTACAAAAAGAATTCTGCTGCACTTAAGGTTCCTAAGATGCACTGAGTGGCTCGTGCTGGCCGAGGGTATGGCTTAGTCGTCTCATGGAAGACGTTTTGGATGACCAGAACCCTTCCTAGAGCTGGCTGGCCGTCCGGCCAAACTGAGCTATCTGGGGAGAAGAGCCTTGGTGAGAGAGGTATAGAAGAACCCAAAGATCACTGTGGCTTAGCTCCAGAGATGCAGTCGGGAGATGGAGAAAGTTGTAGAAAGTCAACCATCACTGCAGCCCTCCATTTGTCGGGGCTTTATGGCAGAGTGGCCCCACGGAAGCCTCTCCTCAGTGCAAGACAGCATAGAAAGCCCGCATTGATTTTGCTAAAAAACACCTGAAGGACTCCAAGATTGTGAGAAATAAGATTCTCTGGTCTGATGAGACCAAGATAGAACTTTTTGGCCTTAATTCTAAGCGGTATGTGTGAGAAAACCAGGCACTGCTCATCACCTGTCCAATACAGTCCCAACAGTGAAGCATGGTTTTGGCAGCATCATGCTGTGGGGGTGTTTTTTGCTGCAGGGACAGGACGACTGGTTGCGGGGGAAAGATGAATGTGGCCAAGTACATGGATATCCTGGACGAAAACCTTCTCCGGAGTCTCAGGACCTCATACTGGGCCGAAGGTTTACCTTCCAACACGACAATGACCCTAAGCACACAGCTAAACTAACGAAGGAGTGGCTTCACAACAACTCTGTGACTGTTCTTGCATGGCCCAGCAAGCCCTGACTAAACCCAATTGAGCATCTCTGGAGAGACCTCAAAATGGCTGTCCACCAACGTTTACCATCCAACCTGACAACTGGAGAGATCTGCATGGAGGAATGGCAGAGGATCCCCAAATCTATGTGTGAAAAACTTGTTGCATCTTTCCAAAAAGACTCATGGCTGTATTAGATAAAAGGGTGCTTCTACTAAATACTGAGCAAATGGTCTGAATATTTAGGACCATGTGATATTTCATTTTTTCATTTTTTCTTTTTTAATAAATCGGCAAAAATGTCAACAATTCTGTTTTTTTCTGTCAATATGGGGTTCTGTGTTTACATTAATGAGGAAAAAAAATAACTTAATGATTTTAGCAAATGGCTGCAATATAACAGTGAAAAATGTAGGGGGTCTGAATACTTTCCGTACCCACTGTATATTGAAGCCAATCGGTCAAAACAACAAGTTGTGGAATGTGTCACTTTATGACGTAATAGTGTTCTAACCCCGCCTCCGCAAACTACAATCAACCCCGGCTTCATCTCACTGCTAGTTTAGCCCCGCCCCCCGGGTTTGGGCTTGTAGTACAACGCACAGGTCAAAGCAGAAACCAAACAATAAAGATGCTCCGAAGACAACAAGTTGTGGAAAAACAGTCTTTGCATTGCCCTTTTTCTGATCCCAACATTAGGAAAGAGTGGATGAACTTTATTTTGAATGAAGTTCCAAACCGCATCAGTAAGAACTCAGTCCTTTGTTCACTTCATTTCACCGCGGATTGGTTTACAAACAAGGCACAATTTAACACAGGATTTTCAGAAAGACTGAAACTAAAAGACAATGCTGTGCCGACTAGTTATATTGGATCAGACCGTAATGTCTTACCACACAAGTGTGAGTAACTGTTTTAATTAAGTGATCACTATTGCTTTGTCTCATCACAGATCGTTTGATATGAGTATTTATGCATTTTTAAACCTAAATCACAGCAGCGTCCATCTGTGAAGGATGTAAACTGTCAAACATACACAACTGTTAGCCAATCATAGCAGTGGGCATTTACTTCCGAGTCTAGTGTACAGTCTATTGTTTCCGATGAGGGGGGTCAAAACATGGCAGATACTGCAGACTATTACTTCTGAATTGTTTTCTCGATGTAAAAATCTTGATAACATTATAAGGATCCTCAGAGAACAGCCTTCACGGCCCCTTTAACGCAAGACAGCCTGTTTCGGTTGTGGATTCAAAAGTGTTCAAGTTCGTCAAATTGTGGTTTTCTCCTATTAAGCAGCACAACTGTTTTCGGCATTGGTAAAAAGAAGAAATATTTCATGAGCAGCAAATCAGCATATTAGAATGATTCTGAAGGATCACGGGACACCGATTACTGGAGTAATGATGCTGAAAATTCAGCTTTGCCAACACATAAATAAATTACATTTTAAAATATATAAAAAATGAAAACAGCTATTTTACGTTGTGATAATATTTCACAATATTACTGTATTTTTGGTCAAATAAATTTAGCCTTGGTGAGCATAAAATACTTCTTTCAGAAACATTAAAACATTAATGTATGCCAACCAAGTGTATGCCAACTATGGTAAATAAATTGTTTGGGTTTTTCATATAATTTATCTTATTTTAAGTAGGTTTGATATGATCCTATTTTATAAAAACAGTAAGATTTGGAAGCTTTCTGACTGCTGTGACAATTCAATAGATGGAGTAGAAATTATATTCAAAACCCTCCTGCAGTCAACTATTTGACACATTATTTTTCTATCTGATGGCGTTCACACATATGAGGTGATTTGGAAGAAAAACACCTGGAAAATTATACTTAAGATACATTAAACATGCTGAAGAGATAAAATGAAACTTTATACCTTCATTGGATATTACAGGGATATTATTTATTTTTATTAAGTATTATTGCTATTTTTTACTCGTGAGAAGAAACACGATGAACATCAATGTACGTGATACACAACCAATGACTTTATATGGACAACTTTACTCATTTTACTTCATATAATAGCCTAATGTCTTTGTAAGTTCATTCTTACAGTAATTTCTCTTAGACATTCAGCCTATTATAGAAACTAATTCCTCAAAAGACAACAAATGTCTATTTTCTCATTAGAAAATGAATGTTAATAAAGTACCAAGCTATACCTGTTTTAAAAGAAAAAGGGCAAGCAGAAAATCTATACAATAAAACATCTGTGCCACGATTCAGTGTCTCTTACATTCAAGCAAACTCAGTATCTTCCTCATACTGTATTCAGTATTTTACAAGCAGATTTCTAACAACAAGAAAGTAGAATACTGCTCTGCCTTACAACACACACGAACATCTGCATTGCATTCAATTCCAGAATGAAAATATGTTAATGTAGTGTCGTTATAACAGTAGCCCTTCATTACATTACATTACATTACATTCATTTGTTCCAGACATCGCATCTGGTAGCAGTTTGGCATCGTCTTGTAGGTTTGTTGGCAAAAACTGTAGCAGCCTGGGAAAAGAGTCAAATGACAGATCCATTCAGACAGTAGTGAACTTTCAGAGACAGCAGCAGTCCAGCTGTTGGGCTTTGCTTCCTGTGACCGGTTATTGACAGGTGTTGTAGATCTGAATCTGCTTATTGATGGCATTCAGGATTGCCTTCATTTTATCTTCCAGGCCATCCAGCTGCCTGGCTTTTCCTTCCAATACCTTCTGGTTTTCCTCATAGTCCTTTTCTAGCTCTATGGATGCAAAACAACAACAAAACCAGGTCAGAATTACAAGGAAATAAACAATGACTACCTTCCAAGAACATGGCACAAGATCAGTATTACTATCTCACAAAGGGCAGGTATGTAGTGTTCAGTACTTGAGAGGTACGCGAAATCGCTGTTCATGTGCTATCAATGAGAATATTATATAAGAAATTTAATGATAACAAATAATATGATTTTTAATGTTTTATATTCTAGTATAGAACTGGGATGTTCCGTTAGTTATGATATTCATTCGTCATGGTATCATTGATATTTCCTTTATAGGCCAGTTCTGTGCCCTAGTAGGTTCAGTCGTGCCATAAATCTCTCTCTTAATTCAAAATAAAAGGAAATTAATATAGGTTATTAGAGATATATTATATTTAATAGATATAGTATAGTAGTGATGATAATGTTTTAAAATGTAAAGGATAAGATAAATAATGAAAATCACTGTTATTTTATATTCAGATTCAGATTCTCTTGGATTGGTCATTTGATGCGCGCTAAGTCGAAAGTGGGGGTTCACACTATCCAAACTTCAGATTAAGGCAGGTATGATGTATTATAAGTTAGTATCTGACTCTTAAGTTATATAGATAGAAGTATATAATGATATAAAATATTAAGTACTACACAAAGGATTAGTTTTTATGTATTTTTACAAATATATTTATAAGTTGATAATTTATATAAAATACTAAGGATATTTTTGTTAATATTTAGTACTAAAATAATATAAAAATAAATATAATATATATGGTCTGAATGCCTTTTGAGTTGTGTAATAAATATTACAACAAAAAAACATTTAAATATAACTTGGCGAGATTACAAAAGAATAGCAAACATATACCCAATCGTATATTTATGTGTCAATATTATTTTGATGATCAAATATAACAAAATTAAGATTTATTCAAACTTAGCTATATTAGACAGTCGCGCGTGCTATACATTCCTGTATGTACTGTTTGATGTATAAGATGTCACATTAAAGCATAAAAGAAAAAGCAAAAGAATATAAAATACTAAGAAATTCTGATATTCATGTTAATTTTTCAATTCAACTTACTTAATTAAACTTCCATGCTGATAATATAAAATGTAATAAAAAAAAGTATTAAATTAGAAACAAATGCAAAATAGAAGTATTTCCACTACTGGTCTCAGACTTTTCTGACCAAACTGTACGGGTTCTTCCAAATTCATAAAACAATTCAAAACATAAAACTGAATTGTAAGAACTTCCTCCAGTTCTCTGTGTGTCTCTCACACATTTACCTGCCAGCCTCTGCAGTTTATCCTGGGCATCCTTTAGCAGCTCCTTGGCTTCATCTCTCAGGAGCTCTGCTTTCTGCTTAGCGTCCCGTATTGTCTTCGCTTTATTTTCCATCAGGCCCTGAACAGTACTATACTTATCGGACAGCTCGCCATCCAGGATCTAAAACAGACAATAAAGTCACTAAATTTTGGTAAACAAATCTAGGGATGTGCCCCAAGCCAAATACCACGTTCGGAAAGAAAATGACGCATTCTACGGAGCCCCTAAAAGGACAAGGTGATGGAAAAAATACGTGATGGGAAGAAAAATAAGTTTCAATGCTTTTGCATTGTCTTGCAATTATCTAGTTGGGTAATTATATTGTATATAATTTGCGGGCATCAGGGAGCCACTATCTGTGCATCCTTGTTCGAATTCATGATCACGACCACTCTATGTCTAGGGAGCGGTGGTATTGATTTTACAAGATAAGATATTTGTCAGTTACGCTCAGGATCTGTTGCTCACCAAATCCTCCAACATCGTTCTTTCAGTCATCTCTTCTTACTATCTTCACGCGATAAGTGAAATTTGATGTACTGTAATGTGACCGACTACCACAGCAAGCCTAACCATGTCCCTTTAGGGGCTCCGTAGAATGCGTTACTCATTTTCCATGAACTTTTTATCCATTTAGACTTCAGGCACATTCCTAAACAAAACATTTTGTGACAAACAGATGACTGCCACACACCTCTTTAGCTTCATTGGCCTTGTCGCGGGCCATGGTGGCCATCTCCTCTGCCCGTGCTGCGTCCAGGCTGTTGTTGGCACGTTTGGTCTTTAAGGCCTCTATTTGGCGCCCCAGATCTCCCAGCCTGTCCATAGCATCATTAAGATCCCTCTCACGAGCTGTGGTCTCTGATTGGATCTTTAGAAAAATTATAAGGGCACTTGTGGTCAAAACTGCTCAATTTAGGAGCATAAAAATTTAAGTCAATCCTAATTAAAGTTGTTTTACCTGTGCTAGTCGGTTCTGAGTTAAGCCGATGTCATTTTTAGCTTTCTGAATGGCCTTTTCTGCAGCTGTCTGAGCCCGGCCGGCATCATTCAGGGCCTTTTTCACACTCTCAGCTGTGTTCTTTACTCCCTCTGCCTTATTCCTAGAGTGAAAGAATACTGTTTGCATTTACACTTACAAAGTGATGTACAGAAACAGTGCATAAATCCAGATGTGCAAATAGTCACCTGGCTTTCTTGGCATCCAGCAGCAGCTTTTCTGCTTTGAGGACGTCATTCTGGGTCTGTTCCAGAATGGCGTCCACATTGGACAGGCTCTTGACACGGTCTTTAATCTCATCTGCGAGGTGTCGTATCTGCCTGGGAGAAGCAGGAATTGACAGCTCCAGCACCCGATTGGCCACCGCCTCAATGCTGTCAGGATCTGCCCCCTCCTCTGCAAATATTCAACATGACATGTAGACAGTGACCAAAGTATGAGCATTAAAGGGTCTTCAGTGTCGACAACCCGGTCTGCAGACGACCATGCAGAGTTTTGAAACTTTAAATAAGCTCAAACGATCACACGTATTGGAGAGGGGTTAAAATCTCACGTGGAGAAGACAGAAAGAATGAGGAAATGAAAACAAGATTGGGGGTGGAAAAGTCCGGGCGGAATATATCAGCTGCCTCCTCACACTAAATTGGCAACCTGGTAAAGTATGAGCAAAGGCGGTGTGAAAATAAATCTGCATCATTTATCCTTTTGATCTTTTCATCAAAAATGTCTAACCTTTCATGGACAGTAAAACAATTGAAACGTGGGCGGAAATTGGTAGAAAACTCACATTATGAGAATAAACAAAAATAAAAAAAATTTGGGGGGTTTTTTTATCAATGAAGGTTGGTCACCAATTATTGGCACCTCTTTAGAAAATTCTCTCAAGGAGTGTTTAAAATAACCCACTGTGTCGGCGATACGCAGAAAAGGTATTATTCCTTCTAGTTTTTTAGTCAGCCCCTCCCAGGACCACCTCACAGGGACGGTGATGACTGAGGTAGTCATTGAAATTGTCAGGTCACCCGGGACTTCCTGGTTCCCACAGGCATATAGAATATGAGGAACAAACAGAAGGCAAAAATTTCCATAATCATTCATCACAAGGAGGTAAACACATAGGAAAATACACGTTATTCTGAGACATCGCTGCACTGCGACCCGACGAGTGCAGAATGCAGACCAGATCCAGAAAATACAGAGTGGGAAGCGTCACAAGGATTAATTGTAAAGGGCTTAAGAAAAATAGCTAAAGCTTGAAATCGCCATTTCCACCATTGGAGGCAAATGCGCACCCCCCCCTCGTTTTATTACCTCGGCTGTCAATAAACATATAATTAGAAGTCTCATACATCGTCTTACGAGACCTGTAGCCTTGTAGAAAGCCGTGGACGGTCCTACATACTGTTGTTGGGACTTCTGGTTCAAGTTGCCCTAATGCACGGGATGATCGAACTTTCTGAAGAGGATGATGGTGTGGAGGGGCCAAAACGCGGCCCAAGGATTCACAAGCCGCTGGAGCAATGCTCAGGTAGTAGTTGCTAGTCCTTGTGGTCTCTTGGGGTCAGAAGCGATAAAAATAAATATCAAAGGGCTGGCAGTGACTCCTACGATACCACAGCTTGTTCGGGAGGGTGCACGAAAATCCTCTCGCGCTATCCCACAAAACCCACCAACAAACTTCAGCCATATTCAGTTGTCCAGACACGCTGTGACCACTTCAAACTGGTGTGGTAACTAGCCCCCGCGGCTCTGTGCCAGATGGGGAAAAAACGATAAGAACCTGCGACAACCCACAACCACAAAGTATTGTTGCGTTTTGGCAACGCAAACAAAATAGTAGCTGTACGTTTGGGGGGTAGAAGGACTTGCACTAATTGTGGTTGCCAATAATGCGCCCCCCCCCCTTTGTTTTTTGCCAACGGAACTCGAGATAAACCACTGCCTTTCTCCAGAATCATGATTTGTTTTTACCCCCCATTTCCATGTGTATTCAGGAGATAGGTTTTAGATTTTTGTGAATTTGATGAAAGATCTCACATACGATGCCGATATTTTCACACCACCGGATCAATTACCAAGGGGATGCCATATTAGTTGTGTAGGGCACGTGTAACATGAAATTTTAAAAATTGAGTTCTTATTGATTGAATGTTTGAAAATTTAGTAAAGCTTTGTAGGAGGTTAAATAATGCCCCTTGTTTTGACAGACTACTGGTTGTTAATCATTTGCAGTTATAAGCTCTTAGCATTACATTTGCAACCCATTTTATTCTTCATCCCCCTGATTGGTCTTCACGAAGCATGCCCTAGAATCTAGCATGACTACAACGTAAGCAGCGACATAACTCACCAGAAGTTTTTGATGTCGAGACAACATAAACGTCTTTCAATCCTTCCTAATTCAACTGCGAGTTAACAGTATACAGAGGCCAGATTCAGGGTCCTGCTGTAGCAACCGCGCTATCTTCCAATGCAAGACGTTAAGGGCTGTATAAGCACAGCCATGACAGCCAACTCATGGCATAGCTATAGGGATCTAGTTAAGCTTGAATCCCGCCCCCCCCCCCCCCCATATAGTATATTCTCCGCCATGACTTGGCTACGTATATTGGATAATTTTAAAAGACAATCAGCCGACTGTGCAACTATTATATAAATACAACCGTATATCACATGCCACGGAATCATCTAGGAAGACACATTGGGTATCTTCGAACACCACCGGGACCACTTTTAACTAAAAACACCAAAATGCAAATAACACAAAGACCGATACATAGTGAATAGTTAAGTATAGATATTAGATAACATTTTGTGTTTTTATCCCTACTACTATAAGCTAGTTTAACATTTTTTAAAATGTTTTTAATCAGCTGCGCCGCTTCGTTATTGCATAAATGAAAGTGGGGCTTTAAGATCATCGAAGAGCCTATCACCTGGAACACAGTCCCCAAATAGAGAGAGAGAGACTATGTGCATTTTTAATACACTTTTATACATACGCGCGTGATGAGCTGTATTTTTTATATGTTACACTGTAAAACTGCAGAATTAAACTGCAGGGAAGAATTAATCGTCAGGTTTTATTGCATTGTATTTTCTTATTCAAGTGCTGTCATGTTATTCTCTTAATGAAATATATAATTTCATAATAGAATATATAAACGACACGCTATGAGGAAAATTACGAGTGTTGATGAGTCGGTCCTCAGGTGCTGTTAGAAGGTAATCCACACCCATCATTCTTTGTGTAATTATCCACCTGGCTCTTCGTATCTAATAGCTATGTTTCCAGCGCTCGGAACTGGGCAGTTATGACGCCTTTAGGTATTTTCCTCTGAACCGCACGGAGCCTTGGGTATTATAGGGAATCTGCCTTCACATATATAGACCATAAAGACAATATAATGATGCAGTAGACTAAAGACTGAGACTTTCTGGTATTGAATGTTCAGTCGTTAAGAGGATCAATTGATCCTGTAGCAATGAAAAAAACACCTTGCTATATCATGCTAGCAAGTTTAATGCGGTGCCGAAATTACAGTAGTGTCTGCTACCTGCCTGTCTTTAAAAAGTCTTCCAATAATTCCATCGCTTTGACCAAATCTTTTTCTGCAGGGCTTGTGGATCTATACAGGCACTGCATTGGTCACACGTTGACAACAGTCTCCATTTGCTAATTCAGGCACACACATGGGGCGTTTTGGGACGTTCATCATTCAACGACAACAAGCACCGCCACGAAGATCTCTGCACTGCTCACTGAGACTTAGAGTCACTTAAAACGAGTCGCTGTTCTCTGCAAATATCTACAAAAATACAAGATGATATCAAGAGCTTGTAAGGAATATAATTGAAGAAACTAATCTATAAAAAAAAAGCCCGCTATAATAATATATGACTCTATTAATACAGAGTTATTAATATATTTCATAGGGTAATAATATTAATATTTCTAGACAATACTTTTTTTCTAATATTGCTCTATAATTATAAACAATGATTTTATATATTTAAATAGTTAACCTTTCTATCAGTAAGATGTAGTATTGTGTATGTTATACTGTTGTGAATTTTGTTTGATGGCATTTGTCTGTCACTTATGTTTAAGCCAAGCTTACCTTTCATGATTTCTTATGTCCTAAATTCTGAGCTTTAGCATTTTATAGTCTGTGGAGCGTCTCGTTGGTCGGAAGCATGTTTTTGCGGGTTTTAAAATCGTCTCTTTCTTGACCGGTGCCAAAAAGTAGCATCCGGTGTTCTTGGGGTCACTTTCTGACGTAGTGGTCTCACTCTGTGCTGAATGTTCATTAGGGGTAGATCAGTGGTGCGGTGCTCTGCACTCTCACTTTGGATGGTTGTACGTAGCTGTGAGTTCCTGTCTCTTACGGATGCTGATAATTATGCACTATGAGGAAAAATTGACCTACATGTGAAATGTATGGGCTTTCCTTTTTCCAATCCGATACCAAAAGACTAGTCAAGGATTGGTCTCTGGCCAGTGTTTAACGTACATAAGCGTAATGCACTTGTTTAATATTTAGCGTCAGTTGGTGCATTTTTTAGGGTATGAGTCAATAAGACAATCATTGGCATTCTACACCCATGAAGTTAGAGTTCTTGAGGATGCAAGCCTGACGGTTTCTTTGGTTAAGTGATCGGAGTTTTTAAGCGTCGAGCGTGTGCATTTTGCTTCTCTAACCAGGACTGGTATCTTTAATGCATTACTGGCCACTCATTAGTACATGGTCATGCACAGCGGTCAGGGATCCTTCCAGTGTTCATGGGTCCGTGGTCTCACCGATCTGAGCGGAGAGACAGGAAGATGAGCTGATGGAAAGTGACCAACAATCCCATCATCCCCCACAGGGTTACAAAACTGTGACCAAAAGTGCCTCCCCACTTTTGTTTTTGATGTTTGATTAATTTACTAATATCAGTGAATGAGATTGTGGGGGTTCCGATGCTCTCAAATTTGTACTTCCTTTTACTTAATGTTTTTAGTTTTAATCAGTAACCCTTTTCTATAGATGGAATTACTACCAACTGTTAATATTGACTTGCCTTCATAAAAATTTATAGCTTGAGAATGGACAAACTAAAATCAAGAACAGTATTCGAAAATTAAACTATTTAATTTAAAAAAAGACCAATCTACTTAATGTATATGGTGATTGCAAAAAAAAATATATTAGAAGGTTAAAGCGCAGACTATGTCTTAGGTAATAAAAAGATAGCGCATATGTGTTTTTTTAAATGTACGACATATAGTGCTCATAGCACCAGGAAATTTAGATTAATATTCATCCTCGCATCCCCCCACATTTAATAATGTCAAGTACCTTGTAAAATCTTAAGCTATACAGAAATTCCCAATATTTTAATAATGAGTATTGTATATATGGTATAGGAAAAATAACTCAAGTAATTTTCCCCAAAACTCTCCAACTACGCAAATAGCACCCCATTGCAAATCCTTTCACACATTTAGCGATCCAAGAATCCAGTATTGTCTGCACTACGGTGGTGTACTCGTCAACCCAAAACTGTAACAGATGCCCCACCTCTACTGTATTGCACCCTGCCTCTTTCGATTCACGAGGTCTGTGTCCATGCTTCAGCTTAGCAGTGGGTCACATTGCGGGCCCATTACAATTACATATGTCCGCACTCGGGTGCCACTATGTCCTTCACCAACTTCCTTACCCCCAATTTGTTTCTCTAGAGGGGGGCTGGGTCAATGCCAGTTAGTATGAAGCTTTCCTGGGCGCGCATCCCATCCCACTTGTGACACTTAGTCTGGTTGGCAAGCTCCTGAACGATCCGGTCCCAGCACCAATACGCATGGGGCAAGTGCTTGCATTCAGGGAAGGGCCAGAGGAACCACGGGACATGATCACAGCGGCACCAAAGACTCCTGCTTGCACCGCACAATGACAGTCACCACGGGTCTTGTGTTCATGAGAGTATGACTCGAGCCTGGGGGTCGCAGTCACATGCTGGGGGTTTGAGAAGTCCCAAATCAGCGGATTGTGAATTATGCTGTAATTGTGAATCAAAAATATTGCTAATTGAGCTTCGAGTGATTGATAAACGGTGTCTTTGTACTAGTCTTTTAGACCGTCTTATGAGATGGCCAGCATAGTATAGCAAGTGCTTGCATGATCATGGTACATCGGCCCAGTCTCTTGGGTCACCCCAGTGGTTTTTTCTCCTGGCAGGCATTGGTTACACGGCTTTTTCCTCAGCTCAAACCCTCAACAACTTACCTGGCTGGCTCTTATTGACGTTGGTAAGCTCATTTTAGACATGTGTGGTTCACCAAGTACTTTGTCGGTTTGCGCTTTTTAGATACATTGATTAGAGGTAACTGTGAGGCGCTTACAAACCTAGGGTATACAGCTATTCTGACCCTATTCCACTGGGTCCACCAGCGTATTTCTTTTTTTGCTATGGTCAATCGTGTTCATTGAATGTGTACTGTCTCATCTGCGCTCCGCATCTTTACCATTGACTGCCCATCGTTGTCCTATCCATCGTCATCCTCAACTTCAATCTTTAATAACACAGTTAATGTTAATCGTTAGTCTGACTTCAATAATTTTCATACCTATCTTTTTATTACTGACCTATTTATATGTGTGCCCACCACCACCCAACCTGTACCTTAGATGCCTGCCCTTGCTTCCCGTTGTAGTTTTCCCTCCAACGTCCTCCAATTTTTCTATTTAGACAACCCGTCTATCCTTTTAAAATGAATCCTTTTCCGCGTATGAGCATAATATAAAATTCCTAATTGTCGTATGGGGCCTACCACACATTTTACTCATTTAGGCCTAGAACTCTTTTTCGCCCTCTTCAAACCCAATCTTCCGCTTTTTTTCCTGAGACGCAACCAACAGTTTTCAGATTTCCCACGCACCAAGCCACCCCACCCTACAATAAGCTCTCCACTTTCTATCCACCCATCTTTCTTTTTAAACTCCTAAAAGAGGTCTGTTGAATTATAGACCAGAGACTTACTATAGTATCCCGGTGATATGCCAAGCCGCTTAAACTCATAGATGTGTGGTTGGTCGTTTTACTTATATTATACCCTATCTTTTCTATTCACGCCACGTCCATCGCATGTGCTCGTCTCTCGTCCTACTAAGGCACCCAAATCCTATACCCACGCGAAACGTACGAAAAACCCCGCAGTAACACTATCGCGGTGTGACAAAACCACACACTTCCCCACCCAACGCCCCCCCTCACCACACCACACCATACCACTACATAAATTATTACACCATCTTGACACCTCATGGTTTCATTTAAACATTCTTTGTAAATGGATTTATTCCTGAAGCAAAGCAGGATATTTTCACGCACCATTTACTATCGTGTCACTATGATCCTTCAGAAATTATTCTAATATGCTGATTTTATGATCAAAAAAACATTTCTTATTATTATTTATGTTAAAAACAGTTGTGCTGTTTAATATTTTTGTAGAAATCATGATACTTTAATTTTCCAGGACATTTTATTTGCTGAATAGAAAGTTCAAAAGAACAGCATTTATTTAAAATAAAAATATTTTATAACATTATAAATGTCTTTACTAATGTCACTTTTGATCAGTTTAAACCAACCTGAATTATTTTCTTTAAAAAAAAAACAAACTCAAACTTTTGAATGGTACATACATACATATACTGCCCTGAATGTGAGCTTAATTTGTGAGCCAAAGGTACCTCATTACAGGCAGATGTGTAGGCGTTGTTGGGGTCACAGCCACAGGTCTCACAGCCTTGTCCACTCGCCAGGTTCCAGTAATTAGGAGCACAGTGATCACAGGTTTGTCCAATAACATGAGGCAGACATTGACACTGTCCTGTGGCACGCTGGCACACACATTCATCTCGAGACAGACACTGACTGCGCTCTGTGCCCAAGAAGTTGCAGGTGCACTCTGGGTAAGTGAAAGTGTCGATATGTTTAAGATGTTAATAGTGCACTATAATGAATAAAAGTAATTTAAGACCCAGGTAAACTCACTCCGGCAGTTGCGGCGGGAAGCATCTCCATAGTATCCGCTCTTGCACACACCACAGTCCGGTCCTTCGGTGTTGTACAGGCACTTGAGACACTGGCCAGTACGTTTGTCACATGCCTCAGGATCTGATAGATCAATGTTGTTACTGCAACGACAAGGTTGGCACCGTCCACCGATCTTAGAGGGGTCGCCGTAATAACCCGAAGCACATTCGTCACAACGTGGACCTGGTTGATGGAGAAAGTAGGCGTTTAGTTGCAAAAAGATAGAATTTGATAACATATCCTTAAAAATTATGTTTTACTCCCATGTCACAATTAAACAGAGAAAATGTCTTTATAAAGCATCTGTGTAAACAAGAAAAGAAAAATGGCTTAAATTCAATTGAAGGACATTTTTAATGCTGAACTGAATTTAATAATACTTTCTTTAAAGAAATAGCACTAAAACGGTCACAGCTGGAAAATCCATTGTCCTCTTAGGATAAAGCACTTCCAGTTTCATGATGCTTTTTTCCATAACAATTTATTTAATAGGGTTTCTGAGTGAAACTTTAGAAGTACGTAATTAATATATTAGCAATAAGCAATATTAGGTTCACATATCTAAAGGAAAAGGTGTTAAACTGCGTTGCAACTAAATCGTTATTGATGGCTTAGTGTTAAAATAATGGCAATACTTTAAATAGAACAATATTCAGTTATGACATTAAATTAATAAATAAAATTATTAATGGAATTATTTAAATTAATATTTAAGGAATGCAAGTGCACGTATAAAAAAATCTTCATGTAAAGCTCTACCAAGAATACACTCTAAGAATACAAATAACATAACTTACAAGTTATGAAAAATGACTCTCCAGAAGATTTCAAGAAAATTTCATGTTTTAATCTTAATGTCAAATCATAATACACTCAGCTGTCTGAATACTGATATAATAATCTCCTGAAGAGTGAAGAGGTACAAAGCATCAGAGTGAAAATGACACATTAAACACGTCCAGCTGATATTCTCGAAAATGGCACCAGGGTGACGCGGAGGAGACGGATTGTTGAATAAAGTCGTTTTTTTTTCTTTCTTTTGCGCACAAAAACTATTCTCATAGCTTCGTATTATTGCGATGACCATGATGTCACATGGATTATTTTACAGATTTCCTTGCTACGTTTCTGGACTTGGGACATTTCAGTTGCATTGCTGTCTATGCAGGGTAAGACAGCTCTCAGATTCCATCTAAAATATCTTAATTTGTGTTCGGAAGATGAACGAAGGGCTTACGGGTTTGAAACGACATGAGGGTGAGTAATTAATGACAGAATTTTCATTTTTGGGTGAACTACCACCTGTGAAAGTGACAGAATGGAATAGTATTTGAATATCAATTTAAAAACAACAAATGCATGTAAATAACATACGTAAATTAGAAAACTAGAACTAAACTAGAATAATAAATATTATTTTATAAAATGATTGTAATAAATACTATAATATAGTATAGTAGTATATTTATTATTTAAGACTCTGCATTTGAATAAACTGGACTTCCCAATGCTTAATATGAGAGAGAGAAGACCATTTAAGTTATCGTTTAATTATTACTATTTAATTTCGCTCAGCTGTAAAAATAAGCGCTAGAAAAGCTTAGTTTTAAAAAACAAGTAGTAGCTACATTTAGTTAGTTACTCTCCAACACTACTCAGTCACATATGACTGCACTTGATGCAGTTTCACAGGGTTCTGCAAATTTACATGCAAGGTGTGAAGTGCATGAGCCATGCGCTAGGGAGGGATGGGAGGGGAGGGGTGATGGAGGTCGGCAGCAGAGGTGGGGTGGGTCTCCATGGTTACTCACGCTTGAGGACTGCCCCTGCAGAGCGCTTTACAATCCCTGTGTCCAGTTGAGGAGGGGACAGGAGATAACACACATGATCACAGCACTGTCTGATCAGAGTGACAGTGGCCTTTATCTCTGATTATGGCATTTTCTGCATCCTATCCAGATGCAGATGGACTCAGGGTGTTAAATGGCAATATAAAGCCCAATTAAAGCACTTATTAATTTGGGATGTCATACAAGAAGTACATTAACCCATTGCATGCATGTAAGAAATGCAACTGCACATGATCCAGACCTCATCTTAATTCATTTTAATCCATCTAACTGTGGAAGGAAAGAAAATTCTGTTTAAAAATAAACAGGTTAAAAATACCTGTGTAACCCTGGTTGCAGTTGCAGACCACCTGTTGGTTGCGGTTGTCTTGGTAACAAGAGGTAGAAAAGTGACGTCCGCTGTCGGGGCCCTCAGGACAGGGGCAGGGCCGACACTGACTCTCTAAGCCAAGTGTCGGGTTTCCATAGTAACCATTAGCACACCTGTGGCAAGAGGTATTTATTACATTAGTTAGACAGAGAAACATTCAAGAAAAATCAACCCTTTTCACTGTGTGCCTGCAAGCTTTAAAATATTCTCAAATATCTTTAAGTGTCCTCTAATGATAATAATTATCAGTTTAACCATACAGCTTAAAATGTCAATAATGTCTGTTTTTTCCTTGTACCTGTCACATTTGTCCCCGGCTGTATTGCTTCTACAGTTGATACAGGCTCCAGTCCTCTGGTGGCACTCGTCAGCATGTCCGTTACATTCACACGACATGCAGTTTGGGAAGCCCCAGTGTCCAACCTGACAACCATCACAGCGCTGACCAAATGCACCAGCCCGGCATAGACACTGTCCTGAGTACTGGTAACAGAATCGGCTCTGGGAGCCCTCCAAACTACATTCACAAACTATAGATGAAGACAGAAAGCAATAAATGAATGTACAGATGAAAGAAAGAAAGGATGAAAGAAAGAAAGGATGAAAGAAAGAAAGAAAGAAAGAAGGAAAGAAAGAAAGAAAGAAAGAAAGAAAGAGGATAAAAAAGCAGGAAACCAAAAAATAAAAATAAACAAATGCAACAAATATAAAGAAAAAAAAACATAAAAAGAAGAAAACAAATAAAACAAAAACAAATCAAACAATAACAACAATAAAACAACAACAGCAACAATAAAAACTAAAAAATGAAAGAAACAAACAAACAAAAACAAAAAAAATGAACCCCCCCCCCCCAAAAATATTAAACAAACAAAAAAGAAGCAGCGAACCCAAGAGAGAGGAGGAAAAAACAAACAAAAAAGAAAGAAATAAAAAAGGAAAAAACAACGACAAAAAAGCAAAACAGAAAAAGAAAAACAAATACAAACAAAAGAAAAAGGGAAAAAAATAATAAAATCTAATAAGAAAAGAAACAAAGGGGAAAAACACAAAGAAGAACAAACAAAAAGGAATTTTATCAAAATGTTACTCATGTACCATAGCAGGGAAAATATTTGTCATACGTTTGCATCCGGAAGGGCCAAAGCCGTAAGCTCCTGGTGCACATTTATCACAGCGCCGGCCTGATATGTTGGGCCTGCAGCGGCACTGACCCCCACGGACATCACACTCAGAGCTGAGCGAACCCTGAGGATCGCACTCACAAGCTGTGGGATCAATGTTCTTGTCTTAATAACAACATGAACAAGTAAAAACACCAATATTTCCATCTCAGACCCTACATTCTCTGCTGACACTCACGGAGCGCGCCGTCGTTAATGAGGGCAGACATGCTGGTGATGAGTTTAGCACACACTTCACTCATCTGTGGACGGGACACACTCTTGGCAGTCTCGTGGCAGCGGTAACGCTCGTAGCCCTGCTTCCGTGTGACGGAGGCAGGGTCTCCCGCAGTAAACATCTCTAGAGAAGAGTAACGAGGGAGAAGGGCAATCTGAGGAGGTGAAGAGATGAAAGAACAAGTCAAAATTAGACAGAACATGAAGAAGGCCTCATAAGAGCTAAATAAAATCACAGATTGATGCTTACAGAGTCAACAAGTACAAAGGCATTAGTCAAGGAAATGATGCTGTTCCTGTCAGCATAGCGGATGAACTCCACACGCAGTTTGTAACTCACTCCTCTCTCCAAACACACCGGCTGAGGCAGAACCACAAACCTGCATCAGAAAGAAAGAAAGCATAAACAAAACAGCAAGAAACAGCAACAACAAAAACAAATGAGAACAACAAACAACAAACAAAACAAATAAAAAGCAACAATAAAAACAAACAAAAGAAATAAAACAAAAATATTAAAGCAAAAAAACAACAAGAGAAGGAAAACATTACTTGTTTTGCTTAAAGGGATAGTCCACCAAAAATTAAAATGCATACATTTCTCACCTTAATGACATTCCAAACTTGTATGACTTTATTTCTTTTTTGGGGAAAAAAAGACATTTTGAAAAATTGTTTTTTGTTTATGTAATGAAGGTCAATGATGCCTTATGTTGTTTTGGACCCCACTGCCTTTCATTATATGGGGCTAAAACAGTTGAAACATTCTTCAAAATATCTTTTATTGTGTTCCACAAAAGAACAACATGAGAATAAGTAAATGATGACAGAATGCTAATGTACTGACCTGGATGGACTGACCCTTTAAACATTTGTACATGTGTTTCACAGACCTGGCACCAGATGGGAGCGATACTGTCAGCAGATCATCTGCAGGGATGGTATTTCCACATGGACTGCTGGTAGGTATGGGGCCAGGTCTGATAACCATTACATGGACCTCCTCCCAGTCCCGTGGCATCTTTAAAAACACATAAACGCACATAATAATACCCATAACACACTTCTCTGAGTAGCCTATGAAGCCAGTGGGGAGACATGTAATCTACCTGAAGCTCATAGCGAATGAGGATGTCATATTCCATAGAATATGGAACGTTGTTAATGGCGAACTCCAATGTACCACCTTCAGGAGCCCGTGCAAACCCAGTGCCTGTCCACGAGACGGAACGGCCCGGCTGGTACTCTCTCTCCTCAAACACAGAGCCCTATGAAATATACGCAAATGTAATATTTAGTGAATCTCAAAATAAATATCCATTTTTAAAACTGCACATTATAATGTTGTGGAAATTCACTTGCATTTAAATCTGATTTTAGTTCATTTTGTTTTACGTTTAATTTCTTTAGATGAAATAGTGGAGAATTTTTATTTATCATATTTTTATTGTATTTGAATATTTATTTTTTATTTAAATATTTATTAATAATTAATTTTTGTAAGACATCTGTATTTCTTTCCTTTTGCCACTTGCCATGCACCTTTGATATTTTGAAATACCTTTTAAAATGATGAAGTACTGTACATGGGGCTAAAAAACAAAGCAAATATCTTCTTATTTTTCCCATTTCTGTACTTACTTGACCCAGTTTGGCATTTTCAGCCTCATAGATGTAGTGGTCGAGGGCCATGAAAAAATACCCAGACTCCACCTGGTTACATTGGCGACCAATCATATGACTCCGACAGTGACACTGCCCTGTTTCCATTGAGCATCTGCAGACAGTTAATGACACAAAGTGAAAAGATTACATTTTATGTAATTAATTTAAAAACTGCCAAAAGACTGAATCCCCATAAACTGAAAAATACGGACTGGTTGTTTGTAGCTCCACCCACATCACAGTCACAACCTCTGCAGCCACTGGCATCATGACTCAGGGCCCAGTGCTCAGGCTATAAGAAAAGGACATAGAACACAAGCAGGTGTGATGTATACTAACAAAAACGAACATAAACCACAATAAAAATACCATGATACTTTGATATATACCATGACATGCTAATCAATTACCATATGAAAATACCATGACAAAAATAGAAACAAATTACCATGGTACATGCCCTTAAAATGAAATGACATCACTAATACAACAGGCATTTATTGCTTGTCTAATTTCAGGATGCAGCTCTTCCTCTCATTCCATTTTAAGCTGTGTGAAAACCTACACCATCCTACATAAACCCTTGGGCTAAATGCAGACACAGAGCTCTACTGTAGAGCAAATACTATTATTTCATGTTACCACACAGTAGAGGGGATGCAAAGTATATCACTAAAATCATGCAGTGCAATCTGGTGAATGATAACTAAATGTTCTCACAGAAGTGTATGGGGAATAATAAGCTACTGAAAAAGTCAATCTTATTTTCAACTCTTCTTACCAGACATTGGTTGCAGCTCTGTCCAGTGACGAGGCGTTTACAGAAGCAGTCTCCGCTAACAGGGTCGCATTGGGAGCTACCCGACACCGTACCCCTGGGGTCACATTTACATGCTAAAGTAGACCGGTGACAGAAAGACAGATTGACAAGATTGAGTATCAAGAGTACTAAAAAAAACTGAGCTCTGAAATGTCAAAGTATCTAATAAAAATACATTACTGTTCAAAAATTTGAGAAGATTTTTAAAAAGAAATGAATACTTTTATTTAGCAAGGAGGCAATAAATTGAACAGAGACTAAAACATAAAAAAATATTTCCGACACCAAACTTTTGAGTGGTTACTTACATTGGCTATCTATGCTATTGTATATTTAATTGTTCATGATCATTTCCTCTATTTTTACATTTAGATTACCTTAATTTGTTCAGATACTTTCAGCTGTTTTTTTAATGCTCACTTCAAGTTAATCTTTAAAAACACTAATAATTGAATAGCACTCTTAAGTGTAATTTTTTGCAAATCTCAAAATGAATATAATTTTTCATACTGTACATTTTAATGCTGTGATGCCAAAATTCAATTGTAGCATTTAAGCTGACTGTTTTTTTGTGCTTTATTTTTCATTTAGACAAAAAAGTAAAAAAAACTAAAAACAATATTGACCATTGGCTCATACTTACATTGGCAGCCACGAGGATCACTAGCACTGAGCCCAAAGAAACCAGGCTTGCATTTATCACAGCGTGGGCCTTCAACATTGTCTTTACAGCGGCACTGCCCAGCAATCATGCCTAGAGAGGGGTCATCATGCCCGTCACAAATGCCTCCATTCAAAGATCCATCTGGGTCACAGTCACAGGCTGGCGGAGAGAACAGAAATAAGCAATCATATATAATGCATACTGTAAATGTATATGTTTAGCATTTAGCCCCATGTCACACTTACCCACGCAGACTCCAGGGTCTCTGATGTCTCGAGTTGGATCCTGATAGTAAAAAGGTTTACAGGTCTCACAATTGCGGCCCATGGTGTTGTGGAGACAGTTGTCACACACACCTCCACTGACGTTCCCCGTAGCCAGATAGACCGCCATGTCAAAGTGACACTGGTCGGAGTGACCGTTACAGTTGCATTCTGGGAAAAAGAGGAAAGTGTTAACCGCGTCATAAGAGATGTATGTCTCTATGTACTTTATGAGCTATATTATAATGATTCTTCATAATTACTCTTGCAGGCGTTAGTATTACGGCCCTCAGCTGGTCTCCAGGGCAGGTCATTATAGAAGCCATCACACTGTTCACAGTTCAGTCCTTTGGTGTTGTGTTTGCACACACACCTCCCGTGTACCTAGAGATGAAAACACTGACTTTCAGCTTCTCTTGCAGTATTAACCTCTCTGGTGACTTAATGTTTGCCTTCGGATACAATAAGCTGATCATTTTTTTCATGTTATGGTCGATTACACATAAATGGTCCATATTAAAATTCTATACTGCTTTGTCTAAATAAACTATATGTAAATAAAACACTAAAATCTAAACCGTTTTAAATGTTACAAGTGAATTTAGGCATTACAACATTTTAATGTGCAGTATGAAAATGGATATCCATTTTGAGATTTGCTAAAGATTACATTTAACAATGTTATTTAATCATTAGGCCTTTTTGAAAATTAACTTTCAGTGAGTGTTAGATGACAGCAAAGGTAATATCTAATATTAACCATAACCATTAAATCAAAAAATTCTACAGTTTTGTCTGATATAACCAATTTGGTACTAGTACATTATGCGTCCCTACAACTAGCTACAGTTTTGTTACTCACCATGCCCTCAATGTCATCCCTGATTCCGTCAATAGGAGCACATTCAGAGGCGTGGCCATAGCAGAAGCAGTTGCCCCTGACAACCAGCTCATATATGGCATAGTAATATTTCTCTTTGATCTCAGTCCGTGAGTCCAGCAGGTTATCACCCAGAGTGTGCAGCTTGGTTAAGTTCAGACGGAGATTAGTGATCTTCAGCTGGTCTGCGATATGAAGACATTGGGGTTAGTGAAGAATAATGGACCATAAACCAAGCAGAAAGACACTAATGCCATTTTTGATGTGATGTGATGTGATATTTAAATTGTAACAATATTTTATAATATTACTGTTTTACTCTATTTATTATCAAATAAATGCAGCCTTGGTGAGCATAAAAACATTCAATAATCTTACCACCAAGTGTATTTACTGTCTACACATAAAACTCTAATAAAAGACATTCTTAAAAATCCTGTAGTCTTGAACAGACACAGTAATAAAAGTAATTACAGGTTTTTTGTTACACCAAAAGTGCTTACATTTTTAGGTTATGAAGCCTAAATGACATTGGGTGTTGAAAAAATAAGGACCTCACCACACCATCATCAACCACCCAATTATGAGAACATCCTCCCACCCTTGTAAAAAAAAAAAATCCCTTAACCCTGTTAAGCCATGACCTCTGACCCCTTCTCCCAAGCCAATGGTCTGCTCCTCAGTGGGAGGTTGGAGTCAGCTGAGCGTGGAGGCCTTTAGCAGAAGTGTAGTGGATAGACTCCCGTTACGCTTCACAGACACTCAATGAAGTGGGACTTGTGTGATTTATAAGATAAACAGTTGGAGGGAAAATCATGGAGTTCTAGAGTCGGACATGTGTGAGGGGCTTATATCTCAACATCAGAGATCAGCGAATGCAGCTTCTGTGCACATGTTGGTTCCAGTCATGCTCTAGATGTTCAGTATAACAGAAAGTGAGAGCCACACAGAGAGTGCGAGATCAATTTATACACACTCACACTGTGTATGACTGAAAACTCACAGCCATATGGAAATATTACGCTGACCAGCTGAACCGGGAAGTTCATCATCAGCTTATTCTGCTACACACACTGTGATGGTACTTGGCTTCAACACACTTATTTTAGTGCACATTTATAGTTCAGTTTATTTTCCAATCTCTTGCAAATTCTTTTGTTTTTATTTCATTTTTATACCGTGTTTTAAATTTTTTTTTTAACTTTAGTTAAAAAATGAAATGTTCACTTTATTAATTATTTTACTATTTTTTTTCCTGCAAATTCATAGTATATGTGTATGTAACTCTTACGTACACATACATACGAGTTACAATGTGCAGAGGAAATCTGAAAGAGGGAAAACTGAGTGATAATTTGGAAGAAGAGACAAAAGAAATGTCTAGAGTATATGATATGTAGGCTGCACCTGTTTATGTCTCTGTGTTGGGTTATTAGAGCACATCTTGTTCATTATGTACTGGATGTCTCATCTGAAATATTCATTAATACATATTTAGTCAAGTCCATCTGCTCCTTTACATTTTCTTTGTCAATAATTTCTGCAAAAGGTAAAACATATATAAATAGATGAAATATTAAAGACAAAAAGTTTGTTAAGATCCAGCCGTTGCCTAAATAAGCTCTACAGTAGGTAAAAATTAAATAACTTATAATTTACATGATAGATAGATAGATAGATAGAAGATCATATTATAAAATATACTGTATAAAATTATATAATATAAAACATTCTGTAGATAAAAATATAAATAAGTGTGTGTGGTGTGATCCTTATACACACTCCACACACACATTTATGGGCACATTAAATTTATTATGACTGTATTTGGATAAAATAACACCTGCAACACATAATATGAATCATTTAGGAAAAAAATTGGACTAAAAAATGTGGTTGTTAACAAGAGAAGACTGGTCATGAGAATACTGCACTTCCGATTATAAGAAGCAAATAGGTTATTTTTGTACTAGAATATTTTAGGTTAGCCAGTTAAAGTACAGGAACAACAACCTGAGGAGGGCACCGGCACAGTAAAAGTCCACGATCGGCGCGTATTGTGTCAGACAGGAAGTTACAAGGCTTTTCACTCTCTCCGTCACCATGCCGGCACGGCGCCAGCGCGGAGAGGACGAACCGGGGGCCAAGGAGCGACCGTGATCATGTCAGTTAACTAATGTGATATGAGATCCCCGCCTTGCCAGTCGGAGTCTCTGGGCACTAAAGAGAAGGACGCACAGAACCTTCAAGCAAATGAGCTGTCGGTGACGCGGTGCTGAGTAGCGGCTTCAACCGCGTGGAGGAGGTTGTTAGACAGGTTACTAGGGGACCGTTGAAGTTGGGCTGTAAGGGTCTTCTGTTTTTTTTTTTTTTGTATGGATAGCAGGGTCAAGAACACGATAAATACTGAGAGAGAGAAAGTGCAGGTTCAACAACCTAACAAATGAAATGGACAAATAACAAAGTTCTTCCAACTGAAGACCTCGGTGCCAGCAGCCCTCCTTCTGTCGGGACGATAGCAGATCATCAACCTTACGAAGTGGACCTTGGGAAATTCCTGGGAAGGTGGACTCACAGTCGAAGGCGAAGTAACGGTACACCTGCCAGGTTCGGCCAAAATCTGCGGATCGCTCAATCAACATGGCCGCTGGACGGAACGTCTGTGTACAAAAACAATTGACAGTATGAGGTCAGTTTTGAAGTGTTTCAAGGGTGATTTCTTAAAGGACAAAAACTTTCTTACCTTAAAAGTCATGATGAGATGGCGTCATGCGGGCGCGTGTTAAAGGTGGAAAAAAAGTCTGCCCCTCACCAGGTGTGTCCATGCTTGAAGACTAGAAGGATGGTAGCACTTCCCTGAGGAGAGAAGAGAAATCATGTTCTACATTAATGATCCAAGAGGTCAACGGTGGCTATCAGCAATTTCACAAAAGACTGTAATGAGAAGATATTTTTGTAGTAACCACTTCACAAGACAGGACGATGGTCGGCTTTAGATGTGTCCCACCCCCGTGATGAGACATTCTCATTTACTAATACTCTACCAATACTTTCATTATTTTTGCATAATTTAACAAATTTGCACTTGAATGCACAATAAACACACCTTGTTAACCAATGATATTTAACTAGTGCCGATGTGACCTCCATGCAACTTTTTTTTTTGTTTTATTAAAACCCAAAAACCATAAGACATAAAATGTCCAAACATTAGTGTTGCTGTGAGGAAGATTTTGCTCTATATGTTGGTTCAACATTTTCCTAACTTTAATGACTTCAAACAGATTCCTATTTTATTCTTTTATTTGATTCTTATTTTACTCGGCTTTGCTAGAAGAATGCAGGTGTTTTTACACTCTCATTTTAACCCTGAGTACATGTGAAACACAATAACGACACAGGGACTGCAGTGAACAAGATCCTGTGTTTTTCTTCCTGAACCACTTTATCTGGGAATTTAATAAGGCTCTGACTAACTCAGAATAACAATGCACAACAATATGCACATTGAAACACAGTGTCCTACAGTGACTGAGCAGAGCTAGAAATAGATGGGATGGTTTAACAATCTACTTTTGTTCTGTTCAGCTCTTACGTGCACAGTTCATTATTCATCTGGAGCGACAGACGGACTGTATTCTGCAGAGCTGGCACCATATAGAGCTCACCTGTGCCTCCCTGCATTACCATTACAAAGCTGTAACTCAGTCCACTGCAGCGGCCCTTTGTCTGACTGCTGGATTTAACCTGTGTTTCATAATCAACAGCTAAACAGGAAGGAAAGTGACGCTGAGGAAAAGAGAGACAGGTTCTACCACAGCCGAAGAGAATGAGGGACCAGAGTGGGGGGAGAGGCCAGCAGAGGTGAAGTGGAGCACAAAAGGAAATTGACTGAAAGGCTTGCTGTTTTTTCAATACATGTTTCAGTGTTTTGGCTGGAGGAGGAAGTCGTTAAGTCGCTGCCTTTAAGCCTCAATGCCAAAGACCCATGAAAAAGACTACTCTCATGTACAGCACCTGATTTTTTTCCTATATAGAACACGTGACACACCATAAAGAAATCTAGACAAACGGCAGTTTCCACGAAGAGAGTACATAACAGTGCCTGAAATAATAATAGGGTACATAATATTGCCTGAAGTATTTTTTTTTAAATCAGTTTATTTATTGCTATTTTTATTTGTATTACTTTATAGTACTATCATCTACTGAACAATAATGAATAACTTATTACACCTTCTCAATAATACTATAATTTTTATCTATTCATAGGCGTTACTGATGGAACAGTTTGAGCAACCAAATGTGGTATCTAGCTACTGACCGAAATTTAACATTTCCAAACAATTAAAAACAACAAAAGTATTTGACATCATATTTCTTCTTGAAAACTAATTTTTATACATGCCCGAAGAAAAGTACCCTCAAATTGGACCACCCCAAAACGTACCATATACAGTATCCACTCAATATTGATTAGAGGTCACATGCAGGGGTCCACTTTTGAAGACATTGACTGAACACAACTGTATACGGTTCACCAATATGGCCACTGGGTACAGACAAAGTCACTGACAGCCATACACGCATGGGAGCAAAAATAGTGGACCACTAGTTCTGTGACCACCCCGAATTCATTCCCTAAACTAAGAAGCACCCAGTGACAAACAGGGGTTTCACCTCTTAAACGTATAAAAGAACTTTGTCTAAGATGTAAGCAGGTATTGTTTTGAATAAGATTAATATAAGATACACGAGTAAATATATCCAAGCCATCACGACATCAGTGCATCAAACATTTTTTATAACTGTCGCTTGCCAAGCTACCAGACTTCAAGCTAATTAAAGTAGTACAAGATCCAAGTGCAGCGAGTATGCTACTAACACAAAAATAATCCGTGTACAAACATAGGGCCACCAGTGACTGTATTAATATGACGCAGTATGAATTTCGGTTTTGATTTTTACAGGCTGTTATACCAGTATTTGAATTTTGCAATGCATCTGGCGTTGTGTTTTAGGCTACAAGTAAACTCCTTACAAGGTAATGGACCCTGTTTGCAGCACAAATTTGCCAGTAATTTTCCGTTATTTTTTTTCTTCATTGTAATTAATTACACACAACTTAAAGAAATACACTGGGCAATACGAGAGCCTAATAGCTACATTACGTACCACAATACAGTTTGACATGGACAAACCACCCACCATTTAACATTTAACTCCATACACTACGTACCTTGCTTTGGAAAAAGTAAATTGTTGTACTCGCACAATTTTGTTAATGACAAACACTTACCTGGGGAAAACAAAACTTGCTACTTTGAAAACATATACAAACTATAGATAACTCCAGATAATATCATCGCTATGACAAAGGTAGTTAAGTCTAGGTAGAATCTCTCCATGAGTTATACACTTATTAGTTTGCGTCTCCCTCTTTCAACCTCCTATATGGGTATGCCGCAGTTCAGGCCGAGTGTCTTGTAACTCTCTCTAATTTTCCTGCAGGGTTTACAGCGAGTGTGTGTCAGGGTGGCCTGGCCAATTATAGCTTTGAAATACAGCCAACTCAACTAACAACCTTCCTCTGTTCACGCACTCCTTGTACATACATTACTTCCATTCTGAAAGATTCTATCTTCATCCTCGTAATGACATACAGTAGAGTCAACTTTTTAAAAGGGGGTTGTTAATTTTACGTTACAATACAATTATTTATACTCAAGGGCTCTGAAAGTATTTGATCAAAAATACAGTAAAAGTTCAAACGAAACGTTTTTACTGTAATATATTTAACATAAAAATAAATTTATTCCTGTGCCTCCGATGGACAAGAACTTTCAGCCTCATTACTCCAGTCTTAGGTCCAACAGATCCCTCGCACGAAATCTTTGCTATTGCTGATCTTGCGTGCTCAAGAAAATTTCTTACACCGTATCTATCACCCAGGTTGACGAAAAACAGTTTCCTTGATAATTCTGTGGAAACTATGACACATTTTATGTCAGGATTCTTTGATTAAAAGAAAAGGTTAATAAACA
The DNA here is from genome assembly GCA_018155175.1 of Sinocyclocheilus anophthalmus. Taxonomy (NCBI): domain Eukaryota; kingdom Metazoa; phylum Chordata; class Actinopteri; order Cypriniformes; family Cyprinidae; genus Sinocyclocheilus; species Sinocyclocheilus anophthalmus. The sequence continues at coordinate 109,541 of JADLZN010009662.1, read as the reverse complement.
CTATTTTTTATAACATTATAAATGTATTCACATCATATTTGAGCAATATTAAGTGTCCTGGCTGATTACAAGCATCTTATTGACCCCAAACTTTTGAGCAGTACATTAAAATATTATTTAGAAATATTTATTTTCATTTCAGTTAACTCTTTTAGGCTAATTTGCCCCAGCACTGGGCATCATTCTGAATGCATGCATCTCTCTTCCTCAGTCTCGGTGTTATTAATAGACGCCCTAAACATCAACCTTCTAATATACATGTGAAGCGTTTCCAGTCCTTGCCAAGCAGCTGGGTTTGGAGGGTTCAGGGAGGCAATCAAATTTCCTGGCAACATGTTACTCTACTTTTGACAAATGAAACCAAACAGATGTGTGGATTACCATCAAAACATCACTGAAGCTGCGGATTAGCACACATGGTTTTCTGCATGCATTAATTAACAGTTGGCTGAGGTTGAGCTGTGGTTGATATGTAGATCCAACTCTGACCTATATGTCTTATAAAGTGTAAAAAGCCTAAAAACAATAGCTGAAAAGATGGACTTTTGATCCAAATTCTTGTTCTCTCACCATTCTCAGACTGCCACCAGGACTTCTTGCGGTGCGGTTTGAAGGTGGTGATGACATTTTCGATGCGGTGACTTACAGGGTTGGAATAAGGATCATAAGGTCGCCGTGAATCACAGTGGAAACACTTCTTCTCTTCCTAAACAAGGTCAAGGGTCGAAAATTAAAAAAAGGATCAGCTCAGCAGTATCAGTATCTTCACAAAAATGGTATGTGTGTGTGTGTAAATGTGTAACGGTATGTGAGAACTGGTGTCGGCTCTACCTGCAGATGGCTGACAATGCAATAGGGTTCTCTCCTCCGTAAGCCACAGGTGGATGAAGCTTTCAAGTTCGTCTCTCGACCCACCAAGAGGTCACCAGTTGCAGGGTAACAACTTCCATGGGTACAGCCGTGGGCAAGATCAGGCTCCTGCGCACTGGCCGCTGACAGGACTTTCAAGGAAACAAAAAGAAACAAAATAGACATGATGAGCAGAACAGGATTGTATTTGTAATGTTGTTCAAGTAGAACCTTCAGTCTGTAGTGTACAAGAAAAAATGTAACATGTAATTCTCATTCTCTTGCCAGTTTGGCCAACCAGAGCTCAAGCAATTTTCCATTAATGCTCAGCAAAGGCCAAGTTTCCACTAAAAGTCCCTTCAGGCTGTGGTGGTGAGAAGCAACAACGCTGTTTTAGTATGATGGGAAATTATTTGGCAATATCAAATTAAGCAAAATCATGAATATTGTGGTTTTCTTTTTTTTAATTTGGCCATTCATTTTCCCAAAGACATATCTTCAGACATATCTTCTCAATCTTTCCTTATCTCACAAGTATGAGAACATTAAGATATAAGTTTTAATAGCACCTCTGACCTACACTTCAGCAACAAAAAGTAGTTGAGTTGGCAAGTTTGATTCTTTAATGTGAATCAGTTCAAACTGTTGTAATAAATTCAAAATAATGATTCATCTTTTGTGTGTGTATTAAAATTATGTAGTAAACAAGCGACTCAAAGAGTGGTTAAGGAATAAAGCGCTGCAGTGTGTTTCGGGGATATAAATGAAAATAATTAAAAATAGCTCTTCTTGTTCATTTAGTAAAAAACACTCACTTTTTTATTTTATTTGAATTACAGTTTTTCTCAGTCGCTTTGGTGCATTTCTCGAACACCTTAATATTTGCCAAAAAAGTGTATGGGCATTTTTCATGTATTTGTCATGTTACACAAACAAGATAGTCAAAATGCTAAGTCATGTTGTCAGTATAACAGTGCACTTGTTAGTATTACTGATATAAACTACCCCGGCAACATTTGGTTGACCAGTACTGTACTGACATCAGTAGTGACATATGCTTACGGTATGCCATTTATCATTTCAAAAGTACAAAATTTACACATGTACCTCGTATGTGGGATTGATTGAAGGAGTGGACTAGGAATTCACCAGTTACCACACTTTGACTAGTGGGTCCTGACCAAAAAACAAAACACATTACAATGTCACTTGTGATTAGAAAACGAAAATAGAAATATGGATCAGCGCAATAGAATGAAAAAAAAGAAAGTCCATGTTAGAATAGAAAAGCTCGTGTGTCGTCTGTACGATACAGTATATGCTTTACAGTCTGAAGATTCATGAGATGAAACTTGAGCTATTGCAGAGATAAGGGTGTATGCACATTCTGTTCATTAGTGAAAGTCAAGATTCACTTGCACAATTCATGCTAAATTTACAAAAAAAAGTCTAATTATAATGTGTAAAAAAATGTGCTTGACACTTTATGACAACCAGATCAACCATTTCGCATTTAATGACTTATACGATGAACTAAAGACTAAATGTTTTGAAGGGTAAGACTATTGCACAGAAAACTACATAATACATTTTGAGCAACATGACATAAGCAACTGATAATGTAGGAAACAGCAATTGTACATAATCAATTGCATGAATGTACCAAAGCAATAGCAGCTTGTTCAAAAGAATGAGAAACTGCTTTTATGATGTGTACAAATGACTAGATGACGTGGAAGTTGTACAAGTAGTTTTGAGAATTTAATTTCTGACCTGAGAAATGCACCAAAGCGACTGAGAAAAAAACTGTAATTCCTACATTTAGATATTTTCCAATACTACGTTCTTCTTTCGTTCGCAGTGCACGCTTTGAATGCCATTATTTCACTGGATGCTGTCTTGACACATGTGCCAATCGACTTCACACACTATACACTATCCACACAAATCCTACGTAAGTCTAATCCCAGTGACTCTACCCCTAACCCCCCTCACTAAATTATCATATACTATAATGAATGACCCCTATAGTATTTGACCAGGAAATTTGAGCTAAAAAATGACGTGAAGTGCAAAGAGGTCATTTAGCCCTGGGTGTAAGACGTGAGGATTGGATAAGACCATCACTTACACGCGATCTTTCTGCCTGTGTGAGGATGAGGTTAGGCATGTGACTACCTGACAGAACACAACAAACTAGAATTAGGAAAGACATAGTCCGAATGAATGTGATTTAAAGAAGCTGGGGAAAGAACGCTTGGTGGTGACATCGTGTATCATCAGAGATCTGTGTCATCGACACAAGGACAGCTGAGTCTGTCTTGGAACCGTTACTATCTGGCTCAGCGATTCTGGGGCACAAAATACAAACTCATTTAGTAAGTAACACGCCTCATAATATGCGGCCAACAGTACCGGGTCAACACAATCCCAGACCTGGAGAACAAACAAGGCCAAAATAAAGCCGTACAGTACATATGCGAGAACGCTGGATGGGAAAATGCCCACCCGCCGACGAGGATGATCCGATTGAAACCCGAGGGAAAACCATAAGTTCCTCTTTCCCCTTACCAGCTTATAAGGACAGAACAGAACAATAAACTCTACTAGATAACTCCAGGATAAAACAAATGCAGTACTGAGCAATGACAAATCGCCCGCTGGTGTATGGTTGGTACATTTCATCTTTGGCAGTGTGTTGGACCCACCAAACATGTGAGAAAGTGGGACATGAGTCTGATATGATGGGAGCAGATACGGCTTCAATGTAGAGGGAGAGTAGAAGAGGAGTATTTTGTAAAAAGATAGTTCAACCCAAAAATGGAAAATTCCTGTCATCGGTGGTACTCACCCTCATGTTGTGTTTCAAACGGCCAGGACTTAATTTCTCTGGGAACATTGAAAAATGATCCAGTGTGTTTTGGGGACAACCACTGACTTCACACGAATGGACGATAAATAGTCGTTGGCGGTTCACCCTACCGATTGATGTAACGGGGGTGATGTAAATGATGACGAATTTTTGAGTGCACGATACTTTTAAATATTCTTGGCTATACAAGGACCACGTGGAAAGAGCAAAAATTAGTCATGGATGGTAGGATTGGGAACGTTCACAGTTAGGGACTGACAAATGGGAATAGTTCTCAGTTAGGCGCTATACACCCACAATGAGCTATAGATAATAAAGCCCATTAATGTTGTGATTTGGATGATGTTCAAATCAAACCGATGTGTCTATATACAGGTTTCATACTGTGTAACGAGGGTTTGGTTGTGAAAAGCTACCCGTCAGTCAGTGCTGTGTGCCACTCTCTGCGTCCTGGCCTTACATGGAAAAGCTCGTCAGGATATGTGGGAGGACAGCTGGCATGGCATGACATACCTCAGGAACTAATCAATAGACTGCTGTTGCATCTTAAGTGTTACTCACTGAGGAGTATCCCAACTAAACGACCCCCACAGCCCGGGTTTGCGGTTTCAGCTAGTAAATACAGCGAAATGTACCATTATTGTGATGCAGTTAGAAAGGGGATGTATACTAATACAATCAAGGTACCAACTGTACAATTAGAATCTTAACTTTTTGCACAGAGCAGACCAGGCCAGGGACGGACAGACCGACGAGAAGGAACAGATAGATTAGATAGATAGAAGATCGAGTAGATAGATAGATAGATAGATAGATAGATAGATAGATAGACACCAAGAAAGACAGACGGATAGATAGATAAATGACTAGACAGTCCGAAAGACTCACAGACAGACAGATATGGATAGACAGATCAATAGAGAGACACAAACATAGACAATCAGAACAGGCTCAAGGACCGTGGCGTAGGTGGTGAATGTGAATCTTGAAAAGAGGATAAGAGGAGTTTGTTGAAGTCTGTAACAGCATCAGCCTCGGTTGATGTATTTTTCTTGCTGTGAATGAGTGAAGGGCTGCTCTAGGGACTGTACTGTGGTCCTGAAAAGGCTCACTGACTCAGAATGGACTAACTCAGCCTCAATGTGGTACAGTGCAGCCTGTAGTAGGGCAGAGTGTGTTATCTATATCTCTGAAAACACAGCCACGATGATTGTGGACTGGTCATATCCCATGATGCTCTCTGGTGTCCTGTTTGTCCTCTCTGAGTTAATCTCCTAGTAAGACCCAGAGGATGAGACAAAGAGAGGGCTACTCTTTCTCTCTCTTAAAGACATTCAGTCTTTCTCTTGCATTTTTTCATTAAGATTTTTTTTCTGTGAATCTAATAAATCTAATAAATCTGTCTTCAGTTTCTGCTGGTCTGGGTTTGGCTCAGTGTGCCAGGTAGGGATTATCACAGCTGGGACTGTCTGCTTTGTTCAAGAGCTTCACTTTTTTATTCTTTTGCATTTCTGCCCCTCTCAGCTTTCAGAGGGAGATTATTCCCAACCAGGGAAGGCAGAGAATCACCTCCTTGTGCCTGTCTCTATAACCCCAGAGAGTCATTTTAATCCTGGGGACTGTTCATTTGACGGGGAGGGGAAAAATGACACTAACATGGCACATTCTTCTGCATCTGAGTGACAGAAAACAGCCGGTCACTTCCTTAATAGTCCATTAAGAAGCACAGAGGCCCCTCTGAAAGCAGGGCTTTTACACAAAAACTGACAAAAGCAGAACAGCCACTACACAATCTACCACGACTATGTCAAAGCAAACAGCATTTCAGTTTTAAAATCTTCAATCGGTTTACATTTACTCTGCTTTCCTTTGACAGGGATTTAGAGACTCTTCCTGGACTCATCTTTGTCCACCTGTTGTTGGCATACAGAAAATGTTAAAATTTGATTAAAATTTGATTGTTGCAAATTCAGAATGATCTCATTTATTTGGAATGACTCTATTCAGTATTTTTTTTAAATTCTAATGCACTATATCCCGATTCAAACGGTAATTGTTTCTCATTGGGACCTAAGTGATTTTCAACATTTACAGGAGAGGTTAGTCTTTCTGTGATTTTTATTGCCATTTAGGCTGAATCCAGAATGTTCAGTGTTGTTTGTCCCGGTACAACCCGAGTAAAAATCCTGGATGAAACTTCAGCTGTTCCCTTACTATTGTTTGATTTTTTTGACAACACCAAGGGGGGGTGGTAATTAATTGCCGTACGATAAAGTAAACAAAAAGGATCAAAAATAATCCTATTCAAATTCAATGTTTAACTACTTTTTGCCATTGACGGAACATAATTTGCATTAGTTATCTGAACGGAAGAAAAATACTCAGAATGCTGAATTTTTTAAGAACCATATTTCCTACTGTCCACCACAGTGAGTGGGATCTGTTACGGAACAAAAGGAATGCACAGAGAAGGAGAAAGGCCACGATAACATTTGAATATAGGTGATTATTATGCCGCAACAGGTAGGGAGCAATATAATTTAAAGAATATGAAGAGACCCCCAAGTACAATAAAAATACTAAACCAAGCAGCTTTATGTTTACTTAGTAAATAAGAGGGGTTGCATTAACATATTCTGCGAATCTCCCACATGTAATGACATCCTTATTTCAGAGATAAAATGCAAGGGCAGAAAAATATTTAAACATTAGCGTGTATTTAATAAATCAAATAATAAAATAGGATTTAGTAAATATGAAGTTCATTATTATTCCAGCATATGATATTTCATTTAAAAATAAAACTCTTAAAATTAAAATAAAATTTTAAATAATTGTTTTCTATTTGAATATAATTTAAAATGCAATTTATTCCTGTGATGCTAAGATGAATTTTCAGCATCATTACTCCGACAGTCTTCGCAACGCAGTGGACATGATTGCGTTCCATGAGAAATCGACAGGTAAAGGGATAATATGCTCCGTGGTTTGCCACCACGCTCAAGAAACACATGTACAGGTTCTGTCATGAAACTCTAGATGGCGCAGTCCGACAAGGTCTAACTCAATCTGACCTAATGACATCATTATCACATTGCACAGCTGATTGGTTCTCTCCTGTATCGGTAGCCAATGAGCTCGCTGCTCAACATTCAAATATATGACTAGAACTGTCGTAGCATTTGCAGCTTGCTTCAGAAACCCTCCACCTTCCCCAGCTCCACCTGTATAGATCTGCTACGAGATGATTCGTGTATGCTATATGGGGGTTATTTCATGTATGTCATATTTGCAGCAGCAATATTTCTTACATGCTCACAGCAGAATATCTGTGGATGTATTGGCAGTAGTAAGTCTCAGTACTTGCTCTGCCGCAGCAGCAGCAGCAGCAGCAGCGTAGCAGATCTATTCCGCCAAGACCAAATACATTAACATTGTCATGTACATTACCAAGCCAATCCCTCCGAGAGTTGTCATGACAGAAATATATATATTTTTTTGTGGAAAATGTGATATATTTTTTCAGGATTCTTTTGATGAACAAAGTTCAAAAGAATAGCGTTTAGATAATATTTATATAACAGCATATAGTTTAAACATTATACTTTTTAAATATCATGATTTAGGGAGCAGGTTTTATAAACAAATCAATACATTATCAATGCAAAGAAATTCATAAATTTTTAGGTGTGGCTTGAGTATCTAAGTCATTTTGTGGCCACTGCATGTGACAAGAGCAGATAAGCGGACAGGAACACAGCTAACAGGTGTGACAGTAAAATGACCACTGTTTCAAGCCCCTCACAGTTCTGTCCACTGTCGCAGCCTCAGCCATACATGACAGTAATGATGATGCAGCATTGAGATGCCCTTGAGGTCAAATGTGAAATATAGAGAATACATGTGGATACAGGATATTGCTGATGGTTTTGCTGGTCCCTTTCCACTGAGTTTATTTTGGCACTGTGAGTCTAGTTAGTCTGACGAGAGGTGTGTTCTATTTGGAGCCCACTGCCCAGTCTCAAAGTCTGCTCTCTCTCCTCTAACCCTGGTGCTATTTCCAGCTCTCGTCACATCTAGCTCCTCTTCAGTCGCACAGCCACATACACCCCTCCAGATGCCCAATGCTATGGCTCCTCCTCTGACAAAACAGCTACAGCCCTGACAGATCAGTTCACACCGGCCCACAACTGCACATGCTGGCTGAGTAGTTATGCCAAAATGAGAGTAATCATGACTGGTTATTATGCCATTTCTAAGCTCAAAACCCAGAAACACAGATATGGCCTGAACAAAATAGCATGGCTGCGATGAACTGATGTCACTAATGAGCGACATCCTCATGGGAATACAGGTAATCAGTCTTTAGATGTTTGTTTTTGAATTTAAATGAAATACAGACCCTTTCCTGATAAGACACGAAGCACAAAGACGATTAACTGTTTACCTGCCCTGCTCTCATACTGTACGACATTAACAAAGTCATTGAGAACTGTGCCAAAAATGGACAAAACAAACAAGCCAAATAATTTGATCACATTCACATTTACCATGCTTATAACATTTATCTATATGGACAATAATTTAGAAAAAAATTATGGAATTTAATGTTTAACCTATACCATTCAAAAGTTTTGGTTAAGATTTAAACAAAATTAATTAATACTTTTATTCAACAGAAATTCATTAAAATGACAGTAAAAACATTTATAATTTTACAAAAGATTTCAGTTTCAAATAACTGCTGTTCTTTTGAACTTTATCAAACAATCCTGAAAACCTGTAATAGTATTTCACAATATTACTGTCTTTACTGTATTTTTATGAAATAAACACAGCTGTGATGAGCATAAGAAACTTCTTTCAAAAACATTTACAAACTTACCGACCTCAAGACATTTGAACAGTATAGGAAAGTCTTTGATTAATTACGTTAATTACAAAAAATGTGAACAGTTGTCTTTCTTAACCCTTTATTATTGGCCCTTTTAAAAAGCATCCACATAGTTAGAAATGAGTGATTTCAATAAACTAGTAGGTCTCCTATAATTAAAGAAAGAGTGTCGGTAAAGAGGAAATACAAGGCCAAAATAAAATAACATGGAGTAAACACAGTAGACTTATGATATGAATTATCTGAAACACTTTGCATTTAAGGTTCAATTTGTTGAATCTTGAACTAACAGTGAAAAATATAATTTATTAATTTACATGCACTATATATGTTTTTAATTCACATTTTATAAATTAACTAATGTCTATGAGGAAAATGAGTTCATCATACAAATCTCAAAATTAACATTAACTTAAAGGGGTCATATGATGTTGCTAAAAAGAACATTATTTGGTGTAATGAAATGTGTTTATGCGGTTTAAGGTTAAAAAAACACATTATTTTCCACATACCGTACATTATTGTTCTCCTCTATGCCACGCCTTTCTGACACGCGTCGAATTTTACAAAGCTCATCGGTTTCCTGAAAGCGAGGTGTGCTGTGATTGGCAGCTATCCAGTGCGCTATGATTGGCCGAATACCTCAAGCGTGTGACGGAAATGTTACGCCCTTACCATATTGTGATGCCCTGTCTGGCTGGAGCGACGAGACAAAAACATTAAAACCCATTATAAACGAGGCCAGGAAACAGAGAAATGACAAACAACAAAGTGCTACTCCACACTGCCCAAAACTCACGTTTGAATTGTCAGTGGCAAATTCTTTAAATATAAAAAACTTGCTTACAGTCTGTGAGTCAGAACAGCCAGCATTGTAGTCTACTCTACCAGGATCAGGAAACAGTCCTCCTAAAATGTGCTGCGCACATCTGAATATTTGGGTTGAACTGTTATAACAGTGTTGTAAATACAACTTAACCACTGATTTCTAGTCGTGTCCTCTTTTGGAAGACCAAACAAAGTAGTTTCGCTTTCACAACGAAATACACAGCGCCTTCACAACATGGCAGCAGCGGCAACAACAATACTACAGCGACAATAAAAGTTACGCCTTCTTTCTTTGCGTGAGCATTTGGGCGGCGTTATGCAAATCTTCCCACACAGTGACATAGACATGTGGGGGCTTGTTAGAACGAGCCGTTTTAGGTAGGCGTGGTTGACTCTTAACTTTTATAAAAAATATCTCTTTTGATTTGAGACTTTAGTCTTTGCAACTTTACAGATCTTCTTTATGCACCAAGAGCTTGTAACACTTCAAAGAGAAAGGAAAAATTTAAATCGCATCATATGACCCCTTTAAACTAATAACCATTGTATTATATTTGTATTATAAATGCATTAACTAAGGTTAACAAATTGAACCTTAGTGTAAAGCATTAGTGAATTCTAAGATGAAATGGTGAAAGTTTCTGGAGCTGTTCCAGCTCATTAAAGAGCATGTTCTGTGGGCAGGTACTCTGGGGAAAACATGTACAGCTGAGCATGAATTATAATGTGCTGCACACCTTCCTCTGACCTGCATGAGAGATGAGATCATTCTTCATTCCCCTCAGGACAGCCTGTTAAAGCACTCATATCAGACAATCACATATGGAGGTATATACAGCTGTGACACATACGTCCACATCTGGAGTAAGCATGAAATATGACATGATTCAGGAAAAGGTCAAAGGACTGAAAAAGAATGAGAAATGTAAAAGAATGTGAGAAAAGTGGTTCAATCTGTGAACAAATCATTCCTTTGAGTCAAATTTCAGATCATCCTGAATGATTTCCTGAAAAACTGTCCTTTTTAAAGCTCCAGTGAATGGAAAAAAGCGACCAGAACAAAGTCAGTCATGCAGGTTTCAAACAACATGTGGGTTAGTAAAAAAATAACAAAATTGTATTTTTTTAATTATACTATTCCTTTAACAACAAAACTTTTTTCTTCATTTTCTCACTCACTTTGCCGTATGTATTAGATATACAATCCAACGTCTCTCTCTCTCTCTTTAGAAACGTCTTCCCTAAGGCGGAAATCTTATTCAGCTCGACTCACATAAACAGACACTTTTCTTCCCTTTCATTTCACCACCTCTCCACCCCCTGTATTCATCCTTTCTTCTATTTTCCCTCCTCCTCCACCTCAAAGCTCTATCAAAGTGTCCTATTGCCCCATTGTTATGGAGTGCAGAGTTCTGCAGTGTTCGGCAGCGACAGCATTCAAGCGGCTCTATGGATCACAGCCACCGTCCCGAATGCGCCAGCCTCTACCTGTGTCCCCACCACAGAGCTGTTCACTGGGGGACGTATGATCTCAGCACACATCAGAGGAATGAAAAAAGTCACAAGGCAAACAAGCAGAAGAAAGAGACTGAAAGTAGGAGAGTCAAAGGGAATTTTTGCAGTTTCCTTTCCTCCACTTGCACCAAAGCTTTGCCTTTAGATGAAAATTATGAACAAAGGTTCCTTATGGCTTTTTATGTTCTTTTCACCAAGGCTTTCTTTTTATTTTATGTTTTTTTCTCTCTCTCTGAAGAAACAGCTTGACTAGTTTATTTCATGATTTTTTTGAGAAAGACTATGATGGAATTTTAGGGTCCTGGTACACAAAATTATAAATTCTATCAGTTATAGAGTGCTTGCCTTAAATGTTGAATTCTGAATTCTGATTGGTCGCACACATTCATTTGCCCCACTACCAGATGTTCCCACGGCTGGATGGCCCTTACCGCTAATTGGCCATCGCTTTTGAAAATGTCATCATAAATGTGAAGTGTTGATGGTAAAAATAAGTTCTAATTTCACAATTAATCAATTTTTGCCACTAAAAATGAACATACTGGATGGGAAAGCAGAGCTCTACAGTAAAGATCGTCTGCTGACCAGGGGCCAGTGTGAGTGGATTTTGGGTTGATTGATGGAACTGTCACTTGCCCTATTGGACCAGTGCTATCCTATTTACATTTTTTGAGCATGTACACGTACATTTACTTAATCCAGCTTGCAAACTTTGTTATCAAGATAAAACTATCTAGCTGGTTTATCAGAAGAAAAAAAAACTACACACACCACACACACCCACAAACACACCACACACACATATATATATGTTATACTAAAACATGATATTATGACAATAACTAAATCAGTATTTTTTAATAAGGTACTACAATTTAAATAAAGTAAACACTTAAAAAAACACCATAAACACTAACATTTATAAACAACAAAATTACGCAAATTCCTAAAAACAAAAATATATATATTTTATGTTGGGCCAATGAAAATGTTGGCAGGGCTACTGGCCCACCCGGCAAGTAGAAAACAATCGGTCTGCATGTGAATTACAAAGGTGCACATGTATCAAAACAAAATCAATGCTTATAAAACCTGAATCCAACTGCAAATGCTGATAATTTCTAAAAAATAAATAAATAAATAAATTATGTGCAACCTTTGTAAAACAGTAGGCAGAAACCAGACGACAATCCACATTAAGACACTGGACCTGGGAACTGAGAGTGTAACCCATTGTACACAGCGGCGGTGAACATAATTTCATAACCTTACAGGCTGCTCCGTCCAAATATTTCTACTTATATCTTGAGCATCCACTGGCCCAGAAGTCAGTTCTCCATATTCGGACAAATCTGAAATCTGAATGCCAACTCTAGGCACAATTGACTTAATTAATTCTGTCTGCATTAACAGGCAACCACAACTGTCTGTGAACAATAGTGTCGGAGTCTTGCAATCTGTGAACAATTCAAAGGCCTTTAAAATTAAACTCAGACAGGCAGTAGACAGTAAATGTGACAGGAACTAAGTAAGAGCATCTCCTCATCGGCTGTCTGCCTCCTACAAGCCTGCTACTTTCATTAGATCCTCACCAAAAATAACACTCCCACCGCTCTGCCTCCGACACCTCCACATTCTCTCCAGCTTTATCAATCCGCTCAGACACAGAGGCTCCTGTCGAGCCCTGCGGCCCATCACCTACACAAAACTTACAGTGGAGGACAGCTGCACAGTAACACTAAACGATAAAGAAAGATATGGAACACTGTAAACGCACAGAGGAGACAGTATTTAATGAGCAAGTTCAGTGGTATAAATGGCAACTTCTCAGTCTTATTAGCAGTATGTACAAAACAAAACGGAAATATCCAAACCTTGTAGCCTCTTTAAAAGGCACAATGAATCAAATGTTCCTTGATATTTTAAAATTAAAAGTCTCAAACTCAAACCTTCCTTCCATACCCCAAGCGCCCATTTATTTCAACTAAACTGCAAATATAATTTCTGAACGACTGAAAATTTCTGATGTCAGACAAACCCTTCACCCGTTCACCACGTTACTTGGCTACTGAGTGATCAGAAACTTGGGCATAATAGGGGAGAAAGCTTGATAGTTACTATTGTACCAGATTCAGAGATATTAACACCAGAAAAATGAAATATAACCATAAAATGTGTAGGAAGCCGTTAGGAAACTTGTGCTGAGCACTTTAAGATTAAAAGAGGGTTCCAAACTTTATTATTTGCAAATTATTAAATTCAAATAACTAATAAAACTAACAGCCTACTAAATAATGTATTCAAATTAAGTATCAACTAAGCAATTTTAATAAGCTTATGTACAGTATATATTCTATTTTGCTAGATTTGTTGTATGCCTGTAAATTTGTTTCAGCTTTAACTAGACAGACAGAGGAAATAAGCAAATAAGTAATTGGGTGCCGGAGGGGGGTAATAACATTGTCTGGAGACCTTTGAGAAAAAGCCTCCCTTCAGACTCAGTTTTAGTGTGGAGCATCACAAGTCAACTGAACTGTCTACTGAGCCATCGATAGAACAGACTTCAGTTATATAAGCAGGTGCAAATGGTTCATGGGTTTTGTGTGGGGTCTGGCACAAAAACATTTGGTGAATGATTAAACTTGGCCATACACATCTAAATGCAAAGTTTTCAAAGAGTTCCTACATACATAATGTATGAAAGGGATAAGATTTATACATAAGGTTAAGAATTATGGCTCAAAAAAATGCCAATCAGTCTGCCCCACTTGTAAAATATGAAACAAATGCAGATCAAAATAAATTGATAATTAACCTGAATATGGAAAAAAAGGAGATTTAAAGAGGATACATAGAGATAGATGATTAATATATATATATAGATATATATATATATAGATACTATATATATACTGTAATATATATATATATATATTATATATATATATATAAAACTTAATTATTAATTAATATTAGTAACTACTATATTAAGTAATTTTAGTATACATAATATAATTTAATTAACTTAGTATAGTGTGTGTGTGTGGGGTGTGTGTGTGTGTGTGTACACCTCTAAAAAAATCAGCACTGTCTCTCAAAAGGAGTATGGAATAATCAGAGGCAATTCCCCAATAAAAACAAAACCAAACCAAAAAAATAATAATAATTTCATAATAAACAAAACATATTTACATACATTATAAATTACATTAATAGGTTACTAATAATGTATAAAGATAAAACATGAGCTATTAAGACTAATAACAAAATGAATAAATATTGACAGTCTTGCTTTAACAGCAAAACCGGATTCATGCCACACTTACCACAGATCAACAGTAAGAGAAGCGCGCGCATGGCTTTATGATGAGCTGCCTTCAACTGCCGCGCGACTTCTAAAATATGAAAATCACTAATCAGCTGTCACACAATTTCAGCTTATTATATTTATAACTACTTTCACATGAAACCTTCAGTAACATCGGTAATAAAACACAAGCATGCGTATGCATTTACTAATGCTGGAAGCGAGTACTCACATGTTTACTGTGATGTTGTCGATGGTCAAGCTGTTCTTCAAGCCTTTGAGACTTTGAGCGCTATCAGAGCCAGACGGACTTTCTGAAGTCCCGGTACAACCGCGGAAATGACCGATGGAAATCACGCACTGGATTACAGAGATGCCCGCTAAAGGTAAAGCGACACAGTCCTCAGGCAATGCCACCGACTCATTTAGGAAAAATACTCCACTTCTTATTTTCCGGAGCGCCCACATGAACGAGTGTAGTCCAACAGGAATGCGCACGCTTCTGAAAGCTGATTTAAAAGAACTCTCCCAGTAAGAAGTATACCAATATCCGATTACATTTGACTCAATACTGTATTCCTTTTTTAATAGATTTAGGTTTAGGAAAGCTGCATGATCGATTAAGCACCCATTTAAATATTTATGCAAATAACTAATGAAAGACCTTCATGTTAAACATTGTCTGGTCATGTGAATAACGCTCACAAAATGAATTTATTGGTAACTTATTTCAACCAGGGTTTTTCAAGCCAGACTTGGAGAGCCCCAGAATAATAATAAAAACTAGATTTGGTCAGCAACACTTTAGAATCACTTTATTTAAACTTAAAAATGCTTTTAAGATCATTAGTTAATGTTCCTTCAAATTTACACAAAGCCTTGGTTTAAAACCCTGTCTCTAAACTAAACACCAGAGAGCATGCTGACAAGACGCATATCCTCCACTAAATATGTATTTACTGTATGTGTCTATACTCATAACAGGATATTGCCTAATTTTACTCAGGTGATCTATCAAACATCATTTTTCTTATGAAATGTACACTATAGTACAGGACACAGACAGGAGAAGACAGTCAAACATATGACGTGAAACAAATATGTGATTCAGTAGTATGATATGAATCAAAGCTCAGGGTCAGCTAAAGCCACTGATTCAAACACAGACAAGATTACTCCACAGAAATAAACATGTCCTGCCTAACACTAACAGACACAGGAAGGACAATGCAGAGACAGAAAAGCCAATGGGCTCAACTTTAAAGGTGCACTATATAATGCTGAAACAAACCTGAAATTCAGACATATGCATTAGAATCATAAACAGGAGTACTGATATTATGTTTCATTGTAATATGTCCCACTGTTGCACTTTTTCTACATTCTCTATCGCCCCCTCCTGTACTACAGATGTAATACATAAAAGAACTGAGGCTGTTTCTGCATATAAATAAAACAAAACAGTAACTTTTGAATTCCATATCAAAGGTTTAATGTGTTCATATATGTCTTTTACACAACATAAAAATCAAGGTGTTAGGCACTTCAATGTGTAAATGCAACTACAGTTCAAAAGTCATGGTCGGTAAGATCTTTTTAAATGTATTTGAAAGAAGCCTCTTATGCTCACCAAGGCTGAAAAAATCTATAAATCAGTAATATTATGAAATAATATTACAATTTAAAAATAACTATTTTCATATATTTTAAAATGTACTATATTTCTGTGATGGCAAAGACGAATCTTTCAGCAGCCTTTCAGGATTCTTTGATGAATAGTTCTCATCTTAGTTATCTTTTGTAACATTCTAAATGCCTGTAATTTCACTTCTGTCAAATGAATGCATCCTTGCTGAATAAAAGTGTTAATTTCTTTTTCCAAAAAATCTTACTGACCCCAAACCTTTGAAGAATAGTGCATGTTTTTGGCCACTAGGCTACACAACAGTTGGTCTGCAGCTCATTTAGTCCAGTGGTTCTCAAACTGTGGTCTGTTTTGATGATTGGCTTATTTAAAGTAAAAAAGTATCACAATCTATATCAGAGAGCACCCCAATATTGAATTAATCAAAATCAAATGAATACACTGTTAACATTAAATAAATAACATAACTGATGGTTCTGTCAATGGATGTAAGCATTTGTTTCATTTTCTTAGCTAGCAAAAAGTATGCTAGTTTCAATAAAATAAGAACAAAACAGAAGTTTAGGAAAAAATATGAATTGGTGACTCAAGTCAGGAACAGTGAAAAGGACATCAAATGAGACTTGGTGTATTCGATGGTTTTACAGCCCTCCGACACCTGAAAAAGTTTGAGAACCACTGATTTAGTATGATGACAATAAGACCTAGTGCTAAGCTTTTCATCAACTTCACAACAAGTAAGTAGCGAAGCTGCTGATTCGTAATGAAATAGCAATTTGGGCTGTAATGAAACAATATATGAATCATACAGAGGGTGATTGAGAAGATAAGTTAATTTCTGATTTCAGGCTTTTGTCCTTTATTTACAGTTCCTACTGACAGTTGTTGTAGCCCATGACTTTTAATCGGATATATTCTCTGACTTCTGTAACATTTTTCTCCAGATCTGCTAGTTCATCCCGCTGCTGCTGCATTTTCTGCTCGTTCTTGTTAAACTTTCTCTCCAGTTCTTCAAAGGAGGGACACAGAAAAACAAGACGGTGAGAAAAGAGCCAAACAAAGAAAATATTCAAATTTGTCATTGAGTTTAAAACAAAATGACAGCATAAAAAACACTCAGCATAACACTTGGCTCATAGCTTCAGTAAATGATCAATGCACTTGAACACATACTTCTGAGGGTTTCCATGCCCACGGTGGCCTTCTTCAGCAGTTCCTCTGCTTCTTTCTTCATCTCCATGGCTCTCTGGTTAATGTCACCTTCTCCTGTCCCTCCCACAGAGTCCACCTTCTCTATCAGCTCCTTATACCGATTCTCAGCATTTGCCAGTTCCTTTTAAACACAAACATGCACACAAAAAAAAAAGTTAATGGAAGAAGCTCTAAATAAATATAGCTAGACATGCACACACACACACACACACTCTTGAAGTTCCGGCGCTCTGAGTGGATTTCAGACTGAGCTTTGGATCTTTTGCCATCTCCTGTTTGCTCCGTTTTATTTTCAATAAATCTACTCCATGTGACAAATTGGCCAATCGCATCATCACATCCATGAGGTTGTTGTCTAAATTTAAGAGTTTGTTGTCCACCTGTTCAGGAAAGAGATAGACAGGAGATTAGATCAAATCATACAATGAGCAATGTTTGGGATCTTTCTTTTTCAACACAATACTACTTTTTTCTGCATGGACAAATTAAACTAATCAAAAGTTAGTAAAGACATTTTTAATGTTACAAAATAGTTCTATTTCAAATAAATGCTGTTCTTTTGAACATCAAAGAATTCTGAAACAAAGAGAGTTTCCACAATAAATATTAAGCAGCACAACTGTTTTCAACATTGATAAGACAATAACTGTTACTTTGAGCAGCAACTCAGAGTATCAGAATGATTTCGAAGGATCACGGACCATGAAGACTGGAGTAGTGATGCTGAAAATTCAGCTTTGCATATCATTTACATTTTAAAATATATAAAAATAGAAAACTTTAAATTGTAACAAACATTCGCCTACCTGTTTTTCCCCACCCTGAATTTTTGCATAAATGCCACTGCCCAGAACGAAGTGCGACTCAACGACTTCTTTCAAAGCCAGCGCACGAAGCCACCTCTGTTTATACCACCGCCCAGAAACTGCTTGTAGTAGAGAGTAGGTAGAGATACCCGCAGCAGGAGAGCGCACCAGGCCCCTTGCTAGCACCTATAATCAGTTAGTTTTACCATAGTAGTGATGTTTTGGGCATTCTTGAGGTTTTCCAGGGCTGTGGTCATTTCCTTCTCAGCAATTTTTATGGCACTCTGAGAGGTTTCAAGTGCTTCTTTAGTTTTATTGATGTTATCGCTCACCCCTTCAGCTTTTGCCCTGCACAAACACAAAATCACACACACAAAATGTCATTTATATGTGGATTCCTGTGTACAAAAGTGAAGTAAAGTGTTCTCTCTTGCTTACTTTGCATCTTGAGCTCTCTTAAGCAGATCCCTGACTTCGGCCAGTTGCTCTGAGGTGTGGTTGAACACTCCCTCCACATTGGTGAGGTTGGCGATGTTGGCTTTGATCTGCTCGACGACGTTGACTATTACGGTCCTGTTGACTGGCAAGGAGATCGCCAAAACCTGCTGGGCCACTTTTTCAATGCTTTCTGGATCTGCTCCCTCCTCTGAATATATCATGCGTTTTAGTATTAAAAAAGGCTTTTTAAGGTTTTCAAATAAGTGATAATTAGGCATTTATGATAATTAAACATTTTAGAATGACAGTTCATACAAAAATTAAAATTTATAATTTACTCACACCTATGTTAATATTAAAATTTGAATGATTTTATTTTTTTATCCATGGAACACAAAAGATGTCGCATGTTTTGACAAATATTCTAGTGCATCTTGTTACCAATTATGATGTACCAGGTTTGAATGTGTGCGAGCAGGAATACAATTTTAGAGCTATGCAGGGTAAGATTTAAGTAACTCAAATTTTCGTCTGTTGGATACATATTGCTATTGTCATACTGTTATATAGACTACACTACTGTCAGTAAGAGGGTCTTTTTTGTTTGTTTTTTAACATTTTCCAAACTTTTGAAAGGTAGTATACATTTATGGTATTGTATGGAATTGCGAACAACATAAAGGTGAGTAAATTTTCATTTTTCGCTGAACTATCCCCTAACGCCTCTGCATTTCACACAACACAAAAACAATACTGAAAACACAATCACTGACCATTCAAAAAGTCTTTAATCTTCTCAATGAAGTCTTTGAGTATATTGTTGGAGTTCTCAAAGAGTTCTTTCTTGCTCTGGGCTTTATCAAGTGTGTCCTCTGCTTGAGTCTTCACAGTCTGCGTGAGTGTAGCGATGTCTCTGAGCTGAGAGGTAAGCAGAAATGATTCAGGCTCTTTCACAAGCATATGCACACACTGCACTAGCTCAAACAGACACCCGTTTACCTTTTTAGCAATGGTTTGTAGCTCCTCGCTGGTAGCGGTCAGGTTCTTATGAACATCATCAGCATTGTCCAAGGCCGTCACTGAGGCACCAACAGTTCCTTTACATCCTTTCCCTCCACACTTCAGCGCACCGTCGCTGTCACGGCAGCCAGCTCCTCCACATGGGCTATTTGGACAGCTACTATTTGCACTAGCGTTGCCATGGCCACCACATACCTTAAGGCATAAGAAAAACAAGGATCAAGTCAATGTGTCACTGATAATTTTAACGGTTTTCTGACTCTCTCTTCCAGGTCTCAAGCCAAAGTTTTGCTCAAAGTCTCTACCCTGTTGCTTAGGTGCTGGAGCTTTCGGTCTATCTCATGAGCTTTTTCCTCCAGTTCAGACAAAGACTTATTATTGGCGGCGACTGTACGGAGGAAGAGGTCCTTTCTCTCTTTCAGCAGGGCTTCGGTACGGTTACGTGTGTCTTCAGACTGTTCCACAGGACTCTGGGGTCCGTATACGGAGGCATTACAGCGCTTCTCTGAATTCAATGAACTCTGGTAGTACTTGCGCACGTTTTCAAACTGCTCTGTAAAACAAAAATGACAACAGACATTAACATGGGTTCAATGTTTTTAACAAAAATGTTGTGAATATGAATGAAAAGGTGGTTTTCCTTACCTATTTTCTGGGAAAAAGCTATGGACTGGGTTTAAAAATTGTAAAAGTGTCACTTCCCTAATGTATGGGGCATAGGGAAACAGGACATACAATAAAAAAATGAAAGGCTTTATTGACTTGATTTTTTTACTGATTGATTATTGAGTAGATGGTAAAAAGTAGATTTTACATTTTTACAATGGAATTGAAGTTTGCTAAATAATAATAACTAGTTATTTGACTATTAGTTAATATTTTGCAATAGGGCAATAATGGCTATAAAAATAATGACACAGAGGAACAATATAACTACAATCACTTTTAGTAAGGTTTTTTTTTCAGTTGATGAAAGATATATAATAATTGACATAATAATAATTGACTTCAAAGAGGTCAAGCCTTTAAAGCGGCAGACAACCAAATGGTAGCGAGAGCTTTTAATAAACGGAACGTTGTCATCTGTTGATGTATCAATATAGTTATCGTTTGTTCTTGGTGTGAACTGGAAACCTTAAAGGAAAGTCATTTCAGACAAGGAATTTTGATGAAAAATTAATAATCAAGTAATTGAGTAATTGTTTTCTTTGATTAATTTTGATTGGCTGTTGAATTTAATAAATGTCATATCTTATATTTTTCAACCAACACAAACAAAACTTAAGAAATAATACTTTACCTGCAAATCCAGCAGTGAGATAGTTATCTAGCTCTAAATGCAGTCGGTGAAGTGTATTGTTCAAGTCTTTCAGTTCTTTCTCCAGTGCAGTTAGGTTTCGTTTCAGAGCATTGTCAAGGTCTGCACTCACATTGAGCTCCCGACTCACGCCCATCAGACGCCCATCAGTCAAAGCTATCTCCGCTCTGAAAATATGTCCATTTAAATGGAGAACAATTAGAATTAACCTCATATAACGTGCAACCAAAGTCCAAAATTATACTCGCAAAGTGCCAAATGCCACTAACAATTTATGTTTGGTGCATAATAAAACAGCTTTTGCAAAATAATGCATGGTTTAAATTGAACTGCAAGATTGATAATATAACCCTTTTTAATGCAAGTGACACAAATAAATTTTAGGCCCTGTCTGCAAGCCTTACTAAAGTGAAATGACATTTACAGTGCCACCCACAGTGTTCAGGCTTTACCTCAAGTCATCGTTAGCCTGGCTTATTAAGTTATAGGTTCTCTCTCGGTCTCCATCTCGAATCAGGTCTTGAACCTGTGCCAGCTTCTTCTCCAGTTCACGTATGCGGCCATCGCTGAGTCCGGGCACCTCACCCTTTTCCAGAATCATGGCAATGACATCCTTGATGTGGGTCAGATCCCGGCCGATCTGGCATATGGCATCATCCCATAGCTGGAAGCAGGGATGGCAGGGAATGCACTTGGGGAAGTTTCCGGTAAAGCCATGGGCGCACTCGTCACAGTGTCGTCCTGAAGCCTCCTCCTTACACACACATGCACCTGTTACGCGGTCACACTGAGCCATGTCGGACCCCAGAGGATGGCAGTTACACTCTGATCAGAGGGAGATAAAGGAATAATGATATATACACAGAGAAGAAAAATAAGTAAGATGTGTGTGTATGTGCACTTCTCACCTTCACACTGCACTCTGGGATCACCCCAGTGAAACGCCTCACATTCATTGCACTGTCGCCCTCCAAAACCTGGCTGACAATGACACTGACCACTGAACTACAAGTACATAGAGAGGCAGAAGAAGAAAGTCATTAAGCCATGAAAACACTCAAATCAAAGACCCTCTTCAGACAAAAAATTTTTTTTATTCAAAATGAGATTCATTAATAATACATAAAAAAATAAATATAATCTGAAGCATCTTTGAACGTAATGTAAGCCTAAAATGTCTGATACAACTGTTTAAGGTAGTAAATATTTAGTTATCTAAAGAGTCTAATTTGTCTTTTCAATTTTACATTTAATTTTACATTTTATATTTAAATGTATTTTTAATTTTTGCAAGAAACACTACCATTGAAACGTTTGGTGTCATAATATTTTGAAAGAAGTCTCTTATGTTCATCAAGGATGCATTTATTTGATTAAAAAAAACAGTAAAAACAATAATATTGCGAAATATTATTACAATTTAAAATAACAATTTTCTATTTTATTCCTGTGATGGCAAAGCTGAATTTTCTGCATCCTTTAATATAGTTTTCATTGTGACACGATCCTTCAGAAATCATTCTAATATGCTGATTTGGTGCTCAAGAAACATTTCTTATATTATCTTTAATGAATTTAATAAATTAATTTTGCAAACAATGTCGTTTACATAATTTCAAGTTTAGTAGCACTATATGTTTTTGCATGTTTATGCATTACAAAAGACAGTTGCCATGCATATTTCACCACATTTGGGGGTTTGAAAACCCCTGTTGTAATGTATTGTCACATCTGTTCATGTCACATTATACCTTGACCTACATCCGTTTATTGTCATTTATTGTTTTATGTTGAGGTTTCAATTTTGAGAGACTAATCCTGATAAAATAAAGATTTAATGATAAATAAAGATACTGTATGCCACAGAACATACCATGTTGCAGTGGGTACTGAGGGCATTTGGTTGGGCACATTCACAGGGCTCACATCCACAGTCCGAGCCGAAGTTCCAGTGGTTGGGGGAGCACTGGTCACAGTTGTGACCGATGATGTTTGGCTTGCAGGGGCATTGACCAGTCTGTTTATCACAGTGACACACTCCATCAGTACAGTAGTCCTCTAAAGTGCCTGCCGTTACACAAGTACAGCCTGTAGGACGAGACAGAGTGCAGAATTAGATATAAATGCATGAATTAATTCATTTTAAATAAAAAAAAAATATTTTGAAGCTTTAGAGTCACTGTACTTACACCTACAGTCCTGAGCGAGTGCGTTTCCATAGTAACCCGGTTTACACTCAGAGCATAAGTGGCCGTCGGTGTTATACAGGCACCTGAGGCACTGGCCAGTTCGTGGGTCACATGACTCTGGGTCTTGGGGGTCAATGTTCCCGTTGCACTGGCATGGCCGGCATGTCCCGCCAGGCTGCTCAGGATCACCATAGTAACCGGGGGCACAGCGATCACAGCGAGGACCTTAGAGAGGACACTGTCAGTAAAACTACTTAATGAGAATTAAAAGCTATTGATTTAGTGACACTATTTTACCTGCATATCCTTCACCACAGTGGCAGAGGATCTGATTGGAGGCATAATCTGCGTGACAGGAAGCTCCATTGGAGTGTCCGCTGTCAGGGTGTCCTGGACATGGACAGGGGCGACAGTGCTCGCCAGAACCCAATATTGGGTTACCATAGAAACCGTTTACACATCTAAAGTAAGAAAGGGCAGAATAATAGATACACTTCTTTAGAGAATAATATCTTATTAATTTTATTTCGAATTAATATCTAATTACATTTAGACTATTTTTTCTCTCACTACTGTACATTTATTACAGGGCAGCCTATGGATATGTGCATATTATTAGTATCATACTATACATTTATTATTATAATAAACATAATATTTCATGGAGCATTTTGTTAAACAAAAATTATACAAATATTTTTGTGTTCAATTTTTTTATTTTGTTAGAAAAGTCTCTTGCATGTGCTCACCAAGGCTGCAATTATTTAAAATAAACAGTGAATATGTGAAAATATTATGTGATTTAATACCTCGTTTCTATTTGAATATGTTTTAAAATATAATTTATTCCTGTGATGGCAAAGCTGAATTTTCTGCATCCATTACTATAGTTTTCATTGTGACATGACCCTTCAGAAATCATACTACACTGCTGATTTGCTGCTCATGAAACATTTCTTATTATTATCAATTTTGAAAACCATCGTGCAGCTTAATATTTTTGTGGAAACAATGATGCATTTTTTGTCAGGATTCTCTGGCAAATACAAAGTTCAAAAGAACATAATTTATTTGAAATATAAATCTTTTCTAACTTTACGAATGTCTTTACTGCCACTTTTGATCAAGTTAATGCAAAATCAACAGATCTTACTCTATTATTCAAACATTTGGAGTCAGCATCTAATATAGAAATATCTATATTTATTCATTAATTCACTTACTTTAATAACTTATTTGCGATCATATTTGACACATAGATTGTTGCTGTCTCACCCTCTTTTGCAAAGCATTCATTACACTGTGACCTCAATCAGTGATCCAAATGTAATTTGTCATTGATTTAGTCTCACTGATGTAGTCAGTGTGTTAACCACATTAAGCAGTCTCTCACCTCTCACACAGCTGTCCAGCTGTGTAGTCTCTGCACTCATAGCAGGCACCTGTTTCAGGGTCACAGATCTCCGCATGACCGTTACACTGGCACTGTCTACAGTTTGGAAATCCCCACTGACCTGGCTGGCATTCCGAGCACTGGCGGCCAGTCGCCCCATGCTGGCACGGACACTGGCCCGTCACAGGGTCACACTGATGCCCTACAGAGCCCTGAGAGTGGCAGTCACATACTGTTGCAGACAGAGAAAAGGGAGTGAGGGACGATGCGAAATGTGTCAAATTTTATTTAATTAAGATCTTAAACTAACCCTTGTGAAAAAATAAACAGATGGCCCTATCAAAAGTGTCTATCAAATAAATATTTTTACATTATCAATGTGTTTTCATTTAAATATCAATTAAAATGCGTATTAAAGTTTCTCACCAGTGCAGCCATATGGCCCAAATCCGTAAGTCCCCGGTGCACATTGATCACATTTACGGCCAATAACATTGGGTTTACAGTGACATTGACCTCCGACTTTGTCACACTCTGCACTCAGTGAACCCTGAGGGTCACACTGACATGCTGCAGAAACAAAAAGTTCAAACTATTACCACTTTTAAGGAAGCCTTTCGTAAGAATCTAAACAACAGCATGAGATTTTTCTGAATGAAAAATGAATTGATGTGCTGCGATGTGACCGTTGTTTTGACTGGACATTGAGGAGGGATCTTTGAGCTTTGACCCCATCAGTGTGTGACTCACCCAGGGCACCGTTATACATGATCGCAGAGATGCTGCAGATGAGTGTGGTGCACAGCTCGGCCAACGCAGGCATCGGCACGGTCATGAAGGAATCCAAACACATGTACAACTCCATCTCCTGACGTCGACGCTCATCTGGGGCGTCGTCACCCTGGAAACCTGGAAGCTCTTCATACCTGGGTATCAGTACAAGCTGTGGGGAGAGAGAAAGAGTAAGCTTTTGTCATTATTAGATCAACAGAAGACTCAATACTTTAATATATTTACACCAACAGGGGGCAGTGCTTGTATTACAGTAACTGTGGATAGGAAATTGCACCACATGCATTCCTTGTTTCAAGCATTTAACAACTCCTTACTGAGTCTATCAGGGTGAAGGCGGTGAGATGTCGGTGAGACACGGCATGACGCTGGAAACGGATGGAAACCACATACTGGTTGTTTGGCTCAAAGCAAAAGGGCCTTGGCATGTCAACGTACCTGTCAAGAATGGCAAACCATTACTAACCATATTCATATACAGTACAGTAATGCATATTTCTTTCCCTTTACTCTACAAATCATTTAAAAATTACTTTTTAAACATGCAATTAGGCGTGGCGGGTCCAATGAAAATCTTAAATTTAATGTCTAATTTGAGGTTTTTTAAAAATATAAAATAAAGAAATGTTATGACATAAAATAACACTGTGACCTATATCATCAGACCATAATCATATAATAGTTTTCCTATTTGAAATAAAAACATTTTGAAAATATATACACTGACATTCAATGTTTTTTTATGATCTAATCCAAGACTGCATTTATTTGATCAAAAACACTATAAAAATATTATGAAATAATATTACAATTTTCAAAATTAGTTTTCTATTTTAATATGTTGTGAAATGTTATTTATTTGAAATTGAAATATCTCGTAAAATTATGTCTTTACTGTCACTTTTTAATTTAATGCATCTTTTTCAGTATATAACAGAAATATGCATGTGCTATTTGAGATATGATTATTATTTTTATTCACAAACTACCAGTATTTTTCACAAGCTTTAATCAGGTGAAGCACATACAGCTGCTTCCTTTGCCTATGTTAAAGCATTCATTGACTCAAATCCCTTTCCAGCACCAGACAGCCACACTTTTTTAGTTACCCTCAGTTAGACAGCAGCTCCACCAGCCTGATAATGTCTGTGTGAAGTCTTATTTCCTGTCTGGGTTTTAGTTCCCCATCGAAAGACTTAGACCAGTAATATATCCAGACTGAACTTCCTGAACTCACCTGACTCCCTGCCTCCTTTCATTTTCTCTTGTTTCTCCCACTTTCTCACTCAGCCAGTATCTTATTTTTTAATTCTCTCAGTGTTTGCTCAAAAGGATATGCAGCTTTTGACAGAGTCTAATTTGCTCCTGCATTCCCTGAGCCTTGGGATAAAGCCAGAAATCAGATTAGATTCAGATTACAATAGCACCCAAAAACTCACCCTTGCAGGAAAAAGATCAAAACAACTGCCGTGGAACTCTGTTTCCCATGACGTGAGGTTGGGTTAAACAAGCTTTAAAATAGTACTTTGTACATAATACGCAATAGTACATAAGTCTACTCTACACTAAATATGAATGGAGTGCTTACAAAGAAATATGAATGCGTACTTGCATCCAAAAACAAAGCATTCCTGATGTGTCAGGTAAACACGGACACACACAGACATAAACACAATGATATTACCTCCTGTGGTGGGGCATTGTGACTGTGTACATCTGCTCTGTGGGCAGCATGTTTCCACAGCGGAGACTTGTGGGTAAATCCAGGGATGTGACGCTCACTAGAGCCTCCCAGTCCTCTGTGGACTGCATACATCAAAAAGAATAGACAAGATTATTAATAATAACATTAATTTTAAACCAAAGATGATATTTTGTGATATCTTATTAAGTAAATACACTGCAAAAAAAATTGCTACTTAGTATGTTTGTCTTGTTTTCCAGTACAAATATCTCATCGTTCTTTAATTAAGATACATTTACTTGAGAAACAAAAATGAACAAGTTCTGCAAAAGTATCAAAATTGAGTTTATGCTTAAAACAAGAAAAAAAAATCTGTCAATGAGGTAAAAAAATCTTTGAATTATTTTTCTGACCTCACTCATGTTTTAAGATTAAACTTACTTAATTTTGATACATTTTTCAGAAAAAACAAAACTTTATATCCAGTAATTTTCCTTCTTAAATAAATGTGTATTTATTTAAGAATGTTATATGTTTATACTGGAAAATGAGACAAAATAAGTAAGAAGTATATGGTATTTATAAGGAATACTAAGGAAGAAAATCATTTTACGCAGTGTTTAAGGATATTTAAACCAGTTTAAACAGGCATTTGTTTTTTGAAACATGGTAGCTGGTTTCTGGTCTAAGCTGGTCCCAGATGGTGATTACTTTTAGCTGGTATGACTAGCTGGTTGCTGATTGTAGGTTGGTCTAAGATAATCTACCAGCTAGTAATCAGCTACCATGTTTCGAAACAATCTCTCAAGTGTTTCAGACCACACACCTCTGGCTCATATCTGATCATAATGTCATATTCCATAGCGTAAGGGATATTGCTGATGGTGAACTTGAGGCCAGCGCCGTCTTTAACCCGAGCGAAGCCTGGCCCGGTCCATGTGACCATCTGACCAGGTTGTCTCTCTCTATGCACTGTGCTTATGCTGGGCTGAAAACAGATTCACACATTCATATTAAACTAGATACAGCAGTATAGTGTACGGTATGGATTGGCTGATGAAGGAGGAGGTGGAGTTATCTGAGGGGAAACTGAGATTGAGGTCTCTGCAGAGCAAAAGTGGGCGTTTCTGAATTTGTGGGTGTTTGCAAACTGCAGGGTGTTTCTCAATCATGCAATCAAAATGATCCCCCTTACCTAACCCCACCCCTAAACCTATCGTCACTATGATGTCAGCCAATCAGGAAACATGGTCTAAAAATGCCCCGATCTGGTAACTCCCATTACTTTCCTGCAGAGACCTATACTTGGGGAAACTTACAGTTTGTTGCAACTGTCGGATGCGTCTCAGTGTTGCCCTCTGCTGCTGGGCAATGTGCCGGTGATGATGACGACGGTTTCTTCTCAGCTGATTGTTGAGATGCTGCACACAGTCAGTCTCAGCCTGAGGCCTTGGGTTGCCCTAAAAAACATGCACACAAACTATATAATATTCATGATATTACATATGTGTATACATACATATACACACAGTAAAACATGAATGTATGGCTATGTCCAAAATGGCATATCAATATACTGTCATACTAATTTTCTAGTATGCAGTATGTATACAATGTATACTATTGTTTCATTATGCATTATATGTACTGTGCACACAGTAAGCACTTTTTTAAAAAAATATTCAGTATATAACCAGAGTATATTTCATTGGATATTGCATCCCACAATGCAATGTGCTCAACTTCCAACTTTCCACTTCAAAAGTTATCACTGCTCCAGAAATTATACCAAATTTGACTTGTAATGTCTTTTGTGACTCATTACCTGACCAGATGGCCTAAAGTTAAGACATTCTTATACAAAATTGGATAAAAAATGTGATACCTAAAGTAAACATGTAGTAGTCAAGTGACAATAAAGGATACTGCTGGTACACAGTACAATGTACTCAGTGCAAATAAGTTCAAGTTTGGATCAGTAAGATTTTCTTTTATAATGAAAACTTTTATGCAGCAAGGATGCATTAAATTGATCAACAGAAAAGACATGTATAATGTTACATATTTATGGTTCAAATATGCTGTTTGAAGTTTCTATTCATCCAAAATTTCTGAAAAGAAAGTACCACAATTTCCACAATAATATTATTCAGCACAAGTGTTTTCAATATTTATAATACATTTTTCTTGAGCAGCAAATAAGCATATTAGAATGATTTCTGAAGGATCATGTGACACTAAAGACTTGAGTAAACGCTGCTGAAAATTCAGCTTTGCCATCACACAAATAAATTAAATAAAAAAATATTAAAATAGAAATGTTATTTTAATTTGTAATAATATTTCACATTACTGTTTTTGCTGTATTTTCAAAGGATCAAATAATACAGCCTTGTTGAGCATGAGAGTCTTTTTTTAACACCATTAAAAACATTCTTACCAACCCCAAACGTTTGAACACAACATGACACCCTTTCTGAATAAAGGTGTGAGTGACAGGAAGTGAAAGTGTGAACTGGAATTGATGATTGTGAAGAGTGTGGAGACTGTGTAACCAGACAGTGCTGGTGTGTGTTTATATGTGTGGTGTGCATTAATAAGTTCTCTGACAGGCTGGCACCTCTTCTGCTCTCTGATCTTATTCTGGGTCACTTCAGCTGTGGACTCGTGGAGCATTCTGCAGTTCGTCTGCATGTGTGTTTGTGTATGCCACAGTGTGCCTGCAGAACCAGCATAGCACCTAGTTCCTGAGGGGGCTACAGTGAACCATCCTGGAAAAACCTCACTAAATGATGATGAAAAACTGACAATGTGGAAAGAAAAATTATTTTTAAACATTTATGTTAAATAGAATATATATATTTAAAGTTTTATTTTAACCGGAAACAAACTGGAAGGCAAAAATATTGATTTAAGGGGAAAAAGTTGTTTTTGCACTAAATTTTTAACCAACGCTATCACCAAACACAAGTGTGACTCAGAGGATATGATGGTATCAGATAGACATGCTGCTCTGATTGTTTTGTCACACAGAGCAGTGGAAGTGAAGGTACCTGAGGGTTCCACTCACATCAATACAAACTGACAAAGTAGACGGTTTTACATTTTACACATTACAACAACATTTATGGACTGAAAGATTCAGCTGAATTCTTTCACAGACATATTACTCGATCTATGTGCCTGATCCTGTTTCCATGACCTATGGTACCATCATCACCCCCAAGAGCAGAACAGACACCTATTCATAACAACAGGAAGATTTATAGCAGTACCCTGATAATATGACATGAACTCTGCACAGTTTAGTCTGCCACAAGGAAAAATAATACACAGTTAAAATGCCAGTATTAGGTGGACTTTAGAAATGTGATCTCCGTGCAACTGAGCATTACTCACTGGAAGAGCAGGATCATCAGGAGAGTGACCTAAAGCTTCCTCTGCTTCATACTTGTTATTTTCCAGAGAAGCACAGAAAAACGCAGGCTGCACTTCAGAACACTGCCGACCAATCAGATGAGGTCGACACTCACACTGACCGTTGTCCATCCTGCATCTGAAGGTGAAAGAGTTTAGAGAAAACTCTCATAGATATCTTCAAAACGCTTCAAATCAAGGGTTTAATGATTTGGTTTCATATTCCACATATTCTGTGGAAGCCCTGAACTGCGAGGACATTTTTTTCTACATAATTTTTTCACTGTAATCTTTTTGTTTATTTTTTTTATCTTATTATTTTTATTAATAATTTTTTGTTGTTGTTAAAATTGTATTTATCAGACATTATTTTTAAGTGTTTTTTATTTGTCTTAAAATGAAATGGGGGGAACAATTTTTACGGGGGAAAAAAATACATATCTGGAAAATAGATTCAAAACGTTCATTGTTTTCAAGTTCGGCACTTCCATTCAGTTCAGTTCTCTAAACAAATTAAAGAGTTCTTGACTTCAGTACCCATCCCGGTCAAATCCCAAAAGAATGCACAACTTTAATCTTGGCATATCAAAACAACACCCAGATACCAGACACTTCCTTATTGCTAATCAAGGGTAAACACACATTTAAATGCAATAACTGACATCAGTGACTCACCTGCTGCTGGTTGCTCCACCAAAGTCACAGTCGCAGGGTCTGCAGCCAGCCAGATCATTACTGAGTCCCCAGTATTCAGGCTGTACACAAATACATACAGGCATTTTCTGAATTTTCAATATTAAAACTGCAAAAATGTTTGAGATGGTTATAGTTTAAGGAGAGAGTGAAGTCGTACCAGACACTGGTTGCAGTAGCGGCCGGTTACATATCTCTTACAGGAGCAGTCACCACTGATCTGATCACACGGTGCCCCCAGCATAGTGATGCCACGGGGGTCACAGTTACATGCTGCCAACGACATACACATAAACACAATAAATGTCATATACAGAGGCCCCTTGGTGAGCATTAGAGACTAATTTCAAAAACATGAACACATTTTATAGAGCCCAATCTTTTGTATTGATTAAAATTTAAACAGTTTCTATTTGTCCAATGTTAGTGGAACACATTCATAGTGAATGTGATGGACTTGAGAAGAAATGACTTCACATCCACTAATCGCACACAATCACTTACGCTGACATCCCAGTGGGTTGTCAAGACTAAGTCCATAGTGTCCCTCTTTGCAGTAGTCACAGCGTTGACCCCTGACATTCTGCTTACAGCGACACTGACCGCCAATCATACCCAGATCCAGATCAGTATGACTGTCACAAACTCCACCCTCCACAGATCCCACCGGGTCACAGTCACAGGCTGCACACATACATAGGAAACAACATGAACAGCAGGCAGGAGAAAACCATGCAAAAAAAAGAGACTCCATTGGAAATGAACCACTTACGGATACATGCTGCCGGGTCTCTGATGTCTCGCGTTGGATCCTGATAGTAAAAATGTTTACAGGTCTCACATTTGCGGCCCATGGTGTTGTGGAGACAGTTGTCACACACACCTCCACTGACGTTCCCCGTAGCCAGATAGACCGCCATGTCAAAGTGACACTGGTTGGAGTGACCATTACAGTTGCATTCTGGGAAAAAGTCACAAATTAAGACTTATTTGCCATTTGTATTAGGATGAGTAAATTTTCTTGAACTTCTACATGCATGTGTACAGGATCTTACCCCTGCATGTATGTGCGTTATCAGTCTCGGCGGGCCACCAGGGTGCATCATGGTAGAAATCTCTGCAGCGCTCACAGTTTAATCCCACAGTGTTGTGCTTACACACACAATGTCCATGAATCTGTCCAATCAAAAGGATGGGATTTATTAAAAAGTGTGCTTCATTCACAATCCAACAATAATCAAGCTGTTTTGAAATCAAAACTACAAATCAGTTTGACCGATACCCACCATGCTAGAATCCCTGGTGGTCACTCCGGGTACTGGTACACACTCTGACGCGTGACCATAGCAGAAGCAGCTCCCGCGCACAACTAGCTCATACAGAGCATAGTAATATTTCTGCAGCACGTCCAGACTCCGGTCAAGCAAGTTATCACCCAGAGTGTGCAGTTTAGTGAAGTTTATCCGTAGGTTAGTGATCCGCAACAAATCTGAGGGATTGTTAATGCACTGTGTGATTGGCAGCTGCATTATATGCAGTGCTGTATACACAAAATGAACACTTGTTATAGTAAACTCACAAGTTGACCATTAAAAGAATAGTTCACCCAAAAAATTTAAATTTTCTAAAACTTTACTTACCCTCAGCCTATTCAAGATGAGTTTGTTTCTTCATTGGAACAGAATTGGAGAAACTTGCTCACCAATGGATCCTCTGCAGCGAATGGGTGCTGTCAGAATGAGAGTGTTAACAGATGATAAGAACATCACAATAATCCACAAATAATCCACACAACTTCCGTCCATCATTTCATATCTTCTGAAGTGATTAGCTGTGTGTTTGTACAAAACAATTTCATTGTTAAGATGTTGTCAACTTCAAACAAGTCTTCTATCCATAATATTGTTTTCTTCTGTGAAAAAGTCATTAGCACAGATCAAAAAGAAATTCTCACAGAAATTTGCACAGATCAAGCACCATCTAAACCAAAACTGATTAAACAGATATGTTGGTAAATTTTGATGTGAGAGGACAACAGGGGATGGACTTCTTCACTGCTTGAGGCATTATTATGGATTATATAATCGTATTTTGCCCAAGAAGTGAAGGTTTAAAGTTGAATCGCCTTAATGATAGATTAGTTTCTCACAAACATGCAGCTTCACAAGACATTAATTGATGGACTGGAGTCATGTGGATTATTGTGATGTTTTAATCAGCTGTTTGCACTCTCATTCTGACGGCACCCATTCACTGCAGAGGATCCACTGGTGACAAAGTGATGTAATGATACATTTCTCCAAATTTGTTCCAATGAAGACTCTTGACATCTTTGAGGCCCTGAGGGTTTAAGCAATTTTCATGTTTGGGTTAACTATGTCTTTAATAATCCTCTTGAACCTAAGAGCTAATACATTTTAATAAAAAAATTATGCACAACAGTAACATGGCAAAAGATTTGTTATAGTTCACAAACCCTGAATGTCAAGACTGTATGGGTCTTTGACATGGATAGCAGGATCAAGCACTTTGTAGATGACCTAAAAAATATATTATACAATCAAATAGCAGCTTCACTCAAAAGTAACCGACGAACAGATCCTTATTAACATCGCCTCCGCACACACTCACCGCTCCTTCAGTGGGACCGGCTCAATGTCCTAGTAGCGCCCTCACAGATGCCCTCATCAGTAAAACCCCGCGAGTGGTCAGGACCCGTGGAAAGTCTTGGTGCATTTGTAGGCGAATGTACGATATGCCTCCATGTACGGCCAATCAAGAAAAACCTCATTATCATAGCAGTCAGGCCTAAACGTCATGAATTGCAACGACTTTTAAAGTCATTAGCATTGAAGAAGTTGGTTTCCACTTTATATATATATATATATATTATATAATATATATATATATATTTAACTATTACTGAATTTCTTGTTGTGCTTATGTATATCCATTTTACTGTATACATCTTAACACTTCATGATAGATGATAAAATGGAACTCGCCTCAAGATTCAGTCCTTATACTGACAGTCTCCTCTCCTGCACACAAACAATGAAGAACACTACCAGTCCCTATCCTTACTATTCTTGAACTTATACATTCAATTTTTTTCATTACAAATGATTGAGTAAAAATCTTATTCAAAATCAACATGAATTTCATTATTTTTAGGTAGAAGAATTATCTCTTATGATGTACTTTTATTTTGTTATAATTTGGTGTGGGCCACAAACTTGAGACCACTAGTGAAAATGTTTTCATTCTATGTTAATTTTTTATTTTATTTTAATACAGTATACACTAATTAACTGTATATACCAATTAACATAATAAATGATTTGAATAATTATTTAAAAACTACACTTATTATTATCGTATTATTAGAATTAGAAATTTAAATAGAAGCAACAACGGAAACTAAATGACTGAATTAATATACAAATAATTACAAATTATTGTATGAAAAGCTTTTTAAATAATAAACATAGATTTCATATCTTTCAGGTAGTACAATTACGTATGTCATCATACATTTTCTTTGTTTTAATTTGGCGTTTTTAAATGTTTTTTCTATTTGAATATACAGTATACATTAACATTAATGTGTACTAATAATAAATTATTTGAATAATCATTAATTTAACTACACTTATCATCATGTATTAAATAGAAACAACAAAAACAACAAATAAATAAATAAATAACACATTTACTAAATAATACATTAATAAATACTTATATAGTTAAGTATAAATAACTAAAACTTAAGTTTAAAATAAAAAACTTTCAATGTGGTCTCAGGCTTTTGGTCCCTCACACACCATTTACAGACTGCCACCAGGTGAGTTCTCCTCTGCTGTCTCTCTGGTAGATGACATTCTCCACCCTGTGGTTCTTGTTGTGATGATAGGCATCGTACGGCTCCTGAGAGTCACACTTAAAGCACTTATTTAAATCCTGCACACAGACATAAGAAAGAAAGAGTGAAATATATGCTCATTCTACAAAAGCACTTAGCAATAGCAGTGCAGTCTGACAGGAGCCTCTCCACACCTTTTTTCAGGTAGTTTCATTTATAACAACTTAAACCAGCATGGCTTGCAGCTCAGGTAGCTGCCAGGACATACAAAAAAAAAAATCTGGGTCATAGCCTGAGCAAAATATTCACTCAGAATGGGGGGCAAGTTCCATGCCAACCTGGAAGCAGAGGAGGAGAGGGGAATGGGCCTTCTGGATTCAGGTCAGAACATGAGCGTTAGCGTGGACGAACGCCAGAGCACTTTGTCTAAGCCGAATTGTTGTCATGAGCAACAAAACCTCCAGCAGTGGCCTGGCTAAACCGACAGAGACACGTGTATTTCTTCAGCAGCCTTGAAAAGGTCACAGCAACAACTAGGAGAAGCTCAGTATCTATTTCACATCTTCACAAGCTCTGCAGTACATTGATATCAGCACTTCTAAAATATTGTGCTTACCACACACTAGACACATACTTTCCGGGCTAGTTTTGAGTGTGAGCTGCCAACAATAGGATTAGAAGTGTTCAACTGGATTATCAACTACAGGAATGCTATGCTGGGGCCCTAGAGAATTTCTAATTCCTCTAGCGCAACTTAACAGCTCTGTGGATTCACACAATTTAAGTGCGTGGACTGAAATAAGGGATAATAGAGATAAAGAAAGACACTTTCTAATATTTGTGGCATCCCAATCTAGTTGAGGATAAATTTTTTGATGCAGAAATATACACATAATGATAAGGATAGTCAAGATGGTTAAGTTTAAACTTATATTTATAAAAATAATGACCTGGATATGTCTAAATAGTTATTTTTACAAAGAAAATACGCCACAATTATCAATAAAATTATAGAAAATAATTGTTTACAAAAACTTTTTTTAGGGTTAAGATATTTATAATTTATTTTTTTTACTTATATTAATAATTATTAAGTTGTTTATATTTAAGTTTAGCAAAATATTTTTTTAAACGTGGCCTTGAAATAATATTTATTGTGAGAAGTGGTTTAGAAATAATTCTCAGTTTGTCTGAAAATATTCTCTTTGCTATCTATTCATGCGCAACCTTAATTTGGGCATAGAAAAAAAAGGAAATTAATAAAGTAAATATTTCCATTCCAAAAGCCAATTATTTTATTTAGGAAACAACAATTCATTCATCCATACATCCTTCCATCCATCATCCATTCTTATTCATTCATCCATCCATTTATTCATTCATCCAGACTTATTCATTTTTTTCATTCATTTATATTAATTCATCCATCCATCCTGATTCATTCGTATTCTTTAATCCATCCTTATTCATTCATTTCTTCATTCATTCACTCATTCATGCATTCATATTCATATAATGCAGGTCTTTGGCATCAAAAAGTTTGAAAACCCCTGGCCTATAGTATGTTTACATGGCTAAAAGGTATACATCTTTTAATATAAAAAAGGGTAAAAAATATGGATCAAGAATCACAATTATTACTGTGCTTTTTGATATGAATAATAAATAACAGCACAGTCAATTAAAACTAGCATTTCCATTTGACACTCTTGACAGATACATCACATCACAAACAGAAATGTGGAGAACTCTGCAGACACCCTACTGACAAACAAATTGTCAGACCGCTGACAGGTAACACCTGCGCTGAGGACAAAACGGGTGTTAACTCTCCCTGTCTAGGATGTATGGTGCCTCCAGGCAGTTTGAACAGTTTGTCAATTTTATGCACCCAAAACGCTTTAATGAGGGGAACATACAACCTAAAAGAAAACCAGACATTTTAAAAAGACATTCATAGAACATTAAACAGTCAATGAAAATACATATGAGGGCAGAAAAGAGTGCTTTATAGACACCTGGAGGAAAAGGGAGGAGTAGTGATTCATGATAAAAGAGGAAAAGCAAACAGAGGTAGATGTAAAAGATGAATAGAAGATCTTTTAAATCACACATGCATCGAACAGAAAAGCCTTAGGCCGCAGATTTTGCTTCAGTGAAAGAGGTGTGGCATACTGACAATACACGTCAAGAGGTATATACTGTATGTGTGTGTGTGTGGGGGGGGGGGGTGGGGGGGGGGGGGGGGGGGTGGGGTTGGGGTGGGGGGTGGGGGGGGGTGGGGTGTGGGGGGGGGGGGGGGGGGGGGGGGGGGGGGGGTGGGGGGGGGGGGGGGGGGGGTGTTGGGGGGGGGGGGGGGGGGGGGGGGGGGGGAGGGGGGGGGGGGGGGGGGGGGGGGGGGGCGGGGGGGGGGGGGGGGGGGGGGGGTGGGGTTGGGGGGGGGGGTGGTGGGGGGGGGGGGGGGGGGGTGGGGGGGGGGGGGGGGGTGGGGTGGGGGGGGGGGGGGTATGTCAGGTTTGCCTTCATTGTGAGGACCAAGTCCCTACAAAGGATAGTAAAAAATTAAATGAATCACAGAATGTGGCGACCAAACAAACAGTTTTAATAAAGTTGTGAAGGAACAGTTAGATGAACTAGCAGATGACAGATTTTTGGGTGAACAATCTTTTTAATGAAAGTCCTAAAATTGGCAATGGAAAATCCCAGCCATGACAGAAAAACTATGTTTAACTAAAATCAACAACAGTGATATTTTTATGAACGGTAAGTTTTCATGTATGCAAATTTACCTCACATTAAAAAAAAAAAACTTCTAAAGGGCCTGCGTGCATGAGCACATCTATCTCCATATGAAAATAATTTGCGTGGCACAGGTTCAAGGCCATACCAACAGGAGTAGAGCATGGTTTACACAGCATGAGATCCGTTTCTGTGTCTATATGAAAGAGAAACAACGGTTCAGGAATACTATTGGGGTTACCTGCAAATGACTGACAATGCAGTATTGCTCAGGCCTATCCAGGCCACAGGTGGAGGTGGCGGTCAGGTTAATAGCTCGGCCAATCAGAAGATTTCCCGTTGCCGGGTAACAGCTGCCTTCCATGCAGCCGTGTGGGGTGGAGGGCAGCTCCTGAGCCACAACTGGAAGAACTTGAGAGGACACAGACAGGAAGTGGAGGTCATTAGCTAAATACAATTTGTTTGAATAATAATACATTTTAAATAAATAAATAATATATTTGTGAAAAATATTTGCTGTTATGTGTAATATGGGCTGCATCTCATGTATGTTTATTATAGTCTAACTTAAGGTGTTGCACAATTACTTGTGGATAAATGTCCCTTTCTACTTGCTGCGAAGTGACTTCTGATATACACGTTTCCTATGCTTTTTTGCAGTGCCTTTTGGACATATTCATATGCATTCCCTACGATTACAAATTTCACTTAAGACGACCAAATATCCTACAAAGTCCACAATCGTGTGACTGGAATGTACCTCTGTTTATAAGGGAGTTGTGAATGCAATAGATCCACAGCAAGATAAAGTAAAAACTCATGCATCAGTTCTTCCTGACCCACACCACGCTTTCCTTTCTAGAACACCACACATGACAGCCAAAGATTGGATGGCATTGCTTCTGTTTGATGACCTCATGCAGCTCACAGTCCCACCCAGGCGGCAGAATCAAAGACTGAGGGTTTAGTTTTTCATTGAGTCAGGAAAATAACTGGCTTTGTTCTACATGGTTACTTCTGCAAAGGCAGGGCTCAAAATTCACTGCGTTTGCCTTTCAAAATCCACAGTTCATCATAGCGTTATCAGACATTGTCAAATCTAGATGTGTGGGCGGTCTTACATGGATTTCAAACATACATTTTTAACTTTGTGGAACTGTCATTACAGAGGACTAGCACGTAACCGTACCCTCAAATGATACCAGCTCATAACGGTTTAGGATTTGGCATGCATAACCATGCAGGATATATCTCAATGTGTCTGACCTCTTTATCATTGCTTTATCATTACAACAGACAGGTCTCGGTGGTCAGGGGCTGAGAGCCTTTTGGAAAGGCAATGTCCTGGTCTATCTTTGGGCCACTCGGTTCAAACATTTTTCACACACCACTCACTCTGAATAATAATGCCATCATCTCAACACAGAATAATGACAGAATGAGCACATTTAGTGGAGGTCAGATATGAGTGAGAAACTGTTAGAAAAACAAGTGCATTTCTGATGCTGATTTTATAAAAATGTTATGCATTCAGAAAAATCTCAATTACTGTTAGAGGGATGCACAATGTTAGATCGGAGAATATTGTATATTTCCTCTATTTTTATATTTACAGTAAATTACCTTAATTTGCCGTCATCACTCTCTTAACGCTAACCTTTAAAAACACCAATAATTTAATAACACTGATAATATTTTGATGTCTAAATTCTCTTGTAGCATTTAAAATGATCGATTTTAGCTTTTAATGTTGTCATTTTCGATTTATATAGACAAAAGAGAGTGGAATTTTAATATCAGCCATTCAGACATAACACAAATATAAATTTTAATATCAGTTTTCAGACATAACACAAAAATAATTATTACTTATTTAGTATCCACCAGAAGATTGGTGCATTTATTTGAATACATTAACAGGAATTTATCATTTGACTTTAAAATACAATAATATAAAATACATATACACAGTATGTGAAGTCATCAAATTAATTTATAAAGTACTTTTTCACAATACACATTGCTTCAAAGCAGCTTTACAGAAAACCATAATGTTATTGTTTATAATATCCTCATGGATTATAGTCACATTTAGCAGATTAGAGCTGGTCGATAATATAGTTTACATTTTGTGACGATACAAGCAGGGAGATCATATAGTTTAGATTTTGCAGTGATATAAACAATCACGCTACCGAGATTTGCTGTATTGCTTTATGTGAGTGTACTTTATGTATGCAGTTAAAGTTTTATTTCTCCTTATCCAACCATTAATTTATTGATGGGCAATAGTTTAATATATCATTAGGCATATAATTAGTAAATCATAACACTGTTCTTTGCACAAGAGTGCAGATAAGCCTACAAAGTTCATAACAATATGGAAACCTGGCCCCTTCTCAGTTAAAAAAAAAAACGAAAACAAGCACCATAAATTCCATTTGATTGCGTCAAGGTGCTAAACAGTGTGTGAGGGCATTGAAAGGCTTTCTGCTTAACTCACGTACTGTAATATTACACATAATGAAGGAATAAAGGTCCTGATCTTTGGAATGTGTGTCCGCACACATCCGACTCTCCCTGGGTAAACACACCTGTACGCTAAACATCTGAAACCAGGACTCAATCAGTGCTTATAGGTTTATACAATTTTAATAATAAAAAAAGTTATAAAACGTAAAAAAAACAAAACCAAAAAAACAAAAACATAGTATACAATAAATAACACTACACTTTTTAAAAATACATTTCTCTACAGGTCTAGCATAAGCTCTGATTGCATACCCAGTGGAGTTTACAATTACATCTCTCAAGGGAATGTTGACCTCTACGTATGTGTTTGTGTACGATTTATTATATTTGTGAGTGTGTGAGCTTGGGATTCCCATAAAAAAACTTTTCAAATACCTTCCGTTCACAATCTTGCTAGTTTTCCAAGTACAGTAGATGGGGGTATTTCAAAGCCAATCTGTTGAGAGTTCAGGTTGCTAATTATAGGACGGGCGTCTGAGTAACTTTCATAAACACAGAGTGTGATTTAGTCTTTACAGGCCACACACACCAGAAAACACAATTTCTCCAAAAAGAGTTTTCTGCCTTATGAGACCTTACACCGATGCATCCTCCATCACAGATTCCCTGAGGCAAAGGATGCATTTAACACTTTTTCTTCATGACTTCTCATGTTTTGACAAGCAAGGGCGAAAACATGACCATAAGTGTGTTTGGGGTTTGAGTTGTAGGCAAGAATAGGTTTTGACTGTGTTTTGCCATAGTCTGTCATTGAGCCTCCACACATTCTTTTTCTCCTTCAAAGTGTCAAAACAAACGTGGAAAAGATAGAGGGAAAGAGAGATAAATAGGCAACACCTATAGAAAAATGGATGAACATCAGTAAGAAGTGGATTACTCCCTCTAATGGTTTAATTCACACACCGTAATTTTATGAAGCTACGAGAATAGTTTTTGTGTTTAAAGAAAACAAAAATAACCTCTGCTTGCAAACAAGGCACAGCACATGCGTGTTCTACAACAGAACGCTGGCTCCTGCGTCAGCAGCACTACACATATGCATCGTGGTACTCTCATGAACATGTGTCAACTGACACGGAAGAGAAGAAATTGTTGAATAAAGTCTTAATTTTTGTTTTCTTTGCACACAAAAAGTATTCTCGTAGCTTCATAACATTAAGGTTGAACCACAGATGTCCTATTTTTAACGATGTCCTTACCACCTTTCTGGGCCTTGAATGTGGTAGTTACATTGCTGTCTATGCAGGGTCATGATGCTCTCGGATTTCATCAAAAATATCTTAATATATTATTTATAGTTATAATAAGTAAATAAATAAACAAATACATTCCAGAATGTCAATTATTATAAACAAGATCACAAACAAGCATCTTTTATGTCGAAGCAGGCATATGGCGGTTTGCCCCGGCATTCTCTAACACCCATAAACTACATAAGCTACCGCAACTCTCGTACTTTACAACACACACGGATACAAGACAAACATCTGGCTGAAGACACAACAACGTCTCCAGTTCCAGAGGCAGATGAGCATCTGCAAAGTGACAACAGTACAGGAATGCCAAGCCAGGAAAATGTCATTCATTAAGAGAGAAATTCCAGGTGTAAAAGTATATCACACGGGTC
This sequence comes from Sinocyclocheilus anophthalmus, assembly GCA_018155175.1. Lineage (NCBI taxonomy): Eukaryota > Metazoa > Chordata > Actinopteri > Cypriniformes > Cyprinidae > Sinocyclocheilus > Sinocyclocheilus anophthalmus. The sequence continues at coordinate 67,909 of JADLZN010009662.1, read as the reverse complement.
TTACAAAATGCCCATCTGTAACTAAGGAATGACATTCCACAAACATTTGACGACAAGCCACCACATGTGTTGCACTGCATGTAACAAGGAAGCTGAGACCACAGCAGAAGAGACTAATGAGTCTCCAAACAATATGATTATGCTTATGACGACTAGGGATGCATGACATTTCAGTGCCATTTCATTTTTCTGACCCCATTAGTGATTTTATAACTTATAGTTATTGGTCAGTATTGGATATTTATATGTGCTCAATATGAATATCCAGTTTTCATACTGTATATTATAATGTTATGAAGTGGAAATTAATAAGTGGACTTATGCACTGTAATTCAGGAATAAAAGGTGGGCTACCATAGACAATGCACTGTCAAACCCAGAACTGGAATGTGAAGAAAAAAAATCAGATAGTGAACCTACAGGTACAGACGAATCAAGGCAGCTATTGTTGTTTAAAGTCAAACAATCACAATTGAATATTAGGCAGATCACAACTACAATTCCTCCATATCCAGATCGAACTGATAATAGTACAATAAAGGGCTTATGAAGGAGTGCATGCACCCCAAAGCTGGCACTGGCAGACCTATAGATTTTGTCTACATGCAGTTTTTTCCAAAATAGGCCAGAGTTCACAAAGTACACATGCTGTAAGACACATAGAGACATTCCATTACAATAGCACATGCTCACACACCTTGATCATATTCCTTGTACAATCATTAACACACAGTCTCACTGACCTACATCGAGTCAAGAAGAGTACAATGGGCATAGAGCCCACAGCTTCAGATAATGAACTTGTTCTTGTGCCAGAAAAATACTGAAAACCACAAGTCCGTGCTATCTCTGATGATTAGCACTTGAATTCCTGGGAAGGCGTGGACAAACTTATTCAGGTGTCCATCTTCCGTTATAAAGTTTTAGTGTACCTTGGGCATAAATGGAATGAAGGAAGCAAATAAATAAACAAACTTCCTCTCATTCAGATTTTTATATTGACCTGCGACATGCCATCCACTTTTTTCCAGTTTTTGAATGAAGTCATGTTTTTATGTTTATTTTACCATGCTATAAATTGTCACACACGTTGAGGTGATAATTTTTCTGAAAAAAATTTGAGATTATAGATTAAACCCCCCCGCGATTGGTAGTTTTTGCGATTTTATGATGATATTAGGCCTCTTATTAAACACTGATGGGATTGACTGATCTAAAATAAATTTCAATGGAAACGAGCGAGTGAAGTAGACTCCGCAGGTAAGCCTTCATAAGAATCTACTGGAGGCTTGTTTAACACCCCTTCATTGAATCCCACTCCCCAACCACTACTTAAAATGTATTTTTTAAACCATGTATGGAAATCACACACCTGAGACTACCATTCCCAAAAAATTCCTCTTGTGCTCTAAATTCTGGCTACACCTTTAAACAAAGCTTTCTCAAAAGGTAAAAAATGCAGATAATATCTTCATATCACACATATTCACATTTCAGGTGAAAAGAATATGAGAGAGACTTGGCTGATGCTTACAATTCATGAATAATGGACAGTAAGAGGAGAGACATGAAACAATGAGAGAGGGCAATGAGAAATGTTCAAGAACATTTTCAATAGCATTTCAGCTCATTAGAAATGCATCACACTATTAGTTTGTTATAAAGCTATTTTTCAGAATTCTAAAATTGTATATTAAATCATTAAATTAAAATGACACATCTACACACACTTTCAAATCTAGAACATTTTAATGCAATATATATTGTGTTCATTACAACAATACATTCCATGAGTACATTTATAAAGTACAGCAGCATATATAAACAATTGACCAAAATAATTATAATAATTATAATATCGAAAAGATAGTCTGTAGGCAATTAATGGCCTATCTGAAAGATCACAATATTCTTGAAGTTTTACAGTCCGGATTTAAAACTCAGTGCTTTTACACAGCACAGAATCTGCACTTCTAAAAGTTTTTAATGATATGCGTTGTGAGCGCGCCAATGACACTGGATAGATTGTGTTATCTGTGCTGGCTGATAATTACGCTGCATTTGACACTGTGGACCATGAAATCTTAATTTCTCATTTGGAACAGAGATTGGGGCATACAAGGCATAGCGTTGAATGCTCAGGTACCTATTAGAAGGCGCGCTGAGTCCTCCTCGAGCTCGCGCTCGTCTGGCGGGGTACCGCATGTCTCATGTTTAGGGCCACCTCTCCGTTTCGCGCTTTAATTTGCTCCCCTTCGTGTCATATCAGGAATCATGAGAAAATATGTTAAAGTTCATATGTTATGCCTACGATAGCCTATGTTATGTGCCCTAGAAAGAAGACTCGGTCAGACCGCAATGGAACTATTGTCGTGACGATAGAAGGCAGGTGGCGCTGCGTTTTTAAGTTTCAATGAAAACAAGACAGAAGTGATGTTTTTTGGTGTGACCACTTGGACCCTCTAGTTATTTGGGTGCCTTGGCTCAGTACATCAAGCCCCCGTTACGAACTTAGGGGTGAAAATTGACTAGGAGCTGACCTTACATTCAGACCGGTCAGTATTAAATTGAGTTTTTTCCAATTGAGGCAGCTGGCCAAAATAAAGCCACATCTTACGAGGCAACACTTTGAGATGGTAATCAGTCTTTGGTACCACGCGCTGGATTACTTTAAGGCCCAGTACGGGGGGTTATGAGGCTTCTGTTGCCGGTTGCCTGGTGCGATCGGCAACATCTTTACCTGACACATGTAATATGCTCACATTTCCTCCATTTTAGCTTCACTTCACTGGCTGCCCATACATTTTATGATTCAATTTAAAATGCTTCTATTTATTTTTAAATCCCTAAATGGGCTTGCTCCACCCTACATTTCTGAGCTGCTACACCCTTACATGCCCACTCGTTCTATTTATTTTAGCTTTCTATGCTGTCTTAATGTGCTTTAGTTGTATTTTATGTGTTGTATGGGTTTTATTTTTCTGTACAGCACTTTGGTCCACTTCTGTGTTTTTAAAGTGCTTTATAAATAAAGTTTGATTGATTGATTGATAATAAATGAAAATAAATATCAGCGAAATGCTATAACACAACTACTTCATTCAATTTGTAGAACATTTCTGTCATACCTATATTACTGGAAAGTGCACTATGAATATTCCATCACTGAATAAAAATGAATCACAATGCAATTTTCTGCACACACAAAGAAGTTACAGAAAAACAACAAAGCACAGAAGTGAATAAAGTGCATTTTCTTTGTTTGTTTCTCGACAAAAAAAAAAAAAAATAAAAAAAACGCAGTTAAACCGCAAAGGGCAAACAAACAAAGAAACCAAACATTTCAATTGTCACCATCTTCATCTTCAAGTGGAGGATCACTGTCTTGAGTAGGCTGTTTGCATTTCCTGCATCTGAGGGCTTGCAATTCAGACACTGTGGTATTTGAAAATTTCTTCATCACAGGGTCTGTGAAAGGAAAAATAATTATTCAGTGGTTTTTAATGGTGTTTCAAAACATTATATGTATTATAATTTGCATAGATATGCATTAGAATTTCTTTGACCATTCTCAGTTTACCTTTCAAAGCTTGGACTAAATCCTCATCAAGCTTGACATGAGCATCTGTTTTTATGTCGTCACCATCCAATATTCTGTGTTACATTGAACATAAGGTTAGAAGAGGCCTAACATCTCTACACCAGAAGTGCTGAATCCAAAGTTAGCATGACACTCAGAGTCCCAACAGCCACTTTATTAGGAAATATGTCAGCCAGAATTAAACGTGAGATTCATTGATATGATTAAAACATACTTACCACTCTCTTCTTTGCTCGTCTTTCTGATCTGATTTCAATTTGTCTTCTATTGCAACAGCAGCTGTTCTGAAAACAACAAATAAAAAAAGGCAGGCAAATGATGATTAGTGATTTGTTTTCTTTTTAACAATGAGAGTATATTACCCACCAGGTACATTGTAATCAAAAGCTTCTCAGCATTAGCCGTTTCAGATGTCTTCTCTCTTAAAAGCATTCCTATTTATATTAATGGTGTACATGCTGTAATGGCACATGATTCTTTCTGCCAATACACTGGACAATTATTTTATAGTTGTTATAAGACAGACAAATGCCACTACGTAGACTTTTAAGCAACCATATAGCATATTGCTAGATAACTAGCTAGTAAGTGTTAGTATGTTACAGCGGTTAACGTTAGCATTACCCATGTGTGACTCACTTCAGCACGGCACACTAAGCACTATCCCCTAGCAAAATCAGAAGGAGCTTAAAGTAGTTAAGGGATCATATTGGTACCTTTCTCTTTGGTGTTTTACAAGCTCTTGTTGCATAAAGAAGATATGTAAAGTTGCAAAGACTAAAGTCTCAAATCCAAAGAGATATTCTTTATAAAAGTTAAGAGTCAACCACGCCTACCTAAAACGGCTCGTTTTAACACGCCCCCACATGTCTACGTCACAATGTGGGAAGATTTGCATAACGCCACCCAAATGTTCACACAAAGAGAGAAGGCGTAGCTTTTATTCACGCTGTAGTATTGTTGTCGCCGCCGCCGTGTCGTGGAGACGCTGTGTGTTTCGTTGTGAAAGGGAAACTACTTTGTTTAGTCTTCCAAAAATGGACACGACTAGAAAACAGTGGTTAAGTTGTATTTACAACACGTCCAGAACAGTTCACACCAAATATTCAGATGTGTGCAGCGCTTTTTATGGAGGATGGATGAGGACTGTTTCCTTAACCAGTAGCCTACAATGCTTCTGTGCACAAAGTCTGTTTCTATAAAGTGGGGCAATTCCAACTTTGCAAGGACAGTCTGGCGCTTCTGAATCACAGCCTGTAAGTACATTTTTTATATTTAAAGAATTTGCCACTGACGCTTCAAACGCGAGTTTTGAGCAGTGTAGAGTAGCGCTTGTTGTTTGTCATTTCTCCGATCACAAATGCAGACATGGTTTTATGTTTACGCAGCGCGATATGCAACACAATGTGTAAAAAGACAGTATAAGTCATTATAATCAGTAATTATGTCCCCACGTTTGCCTTGTTTGTAATGGGTTTTATTGGTTTTGTCTCATCACTATGGGAGACGTCATCACAGTATGGTAAGGGCTGTAACATTTCCGTCATATGCTTGAGGCATTAAGCCACTCACAACGCACTGGATAGCTGGCCAATCAGAGCACACCTCGCTTTTCAGACCGATGAGCTTTGTAAAAATCGACGCGTTTCAGAAAGGTGGGGCATAGAGGAGAAAAAATAATGTACATTATGTGGAAAATAATGTGTTTTTTAACCTTAAACCGCATAAACACATTGTATTACACCAAATACACAAAATAATGTTCTTTTTAGCAACGTCATATGACTCCTTTAAACAAATGGCTAGTAAAAACTTACCACCGAGGAGGAATTTCTGAGGGCAGTATCTATCTGTCTGTGTCTGCTTCGACTTGGCAGACACACCTTTAAAGCACCTAATAAGTTGTTCACGGGAGGCATGAGCTGACCTGGTTTTCTAGTCAAGAAAATTAAATAAAGTGAAACTGGGATGATTTCTGCTAAAAACATGTTACCATCACACAGCTGTGTGATTGGACCATTGCCTGCAAAGCCGATTTGAAAAGCTTGGCTCTGATTTGTCAAATTGAATGTTTTAGTAGTTCAAATTGAACTACTAAAAAGACAACTAACAGAATTGAAATACTTACCAAGAGTCACAAAACACTGAGGTTCCAAATCTACACACATAGAAGCTTTAAGAAGCTGGGAAAAAATAAAGATGTAACAATGAATGTTCTATTTACTTTAACAGTTCAACCAATGTACAGTTACAAAAAAAATGTAATCAAGTACTCACCCTCATGTTGTTCCAAATCCTTTAAGACTTTCCTTCATCTTCAAAACAAAAAACGGAGATATTTTAATGATGTATGTCCCTCCACTGAAAGTCACCAAAAATGTTCACGTTTTCAAAAAGTTAATCGCAGACAAAAACATCGCAGAAGTAATCCATATGAATCGAGTGGTTTAATCCAAGTCTTCTGAAAGCACAAGCCGCCGATATGAACTTAAACATTGTTTTAATTTAGACTTTTATTCACACCAGCGACGCCTCAGAACTTGTAAACGAAGTTCCGACGGGCCTTGCCTCTGCTCGAGACCAATCAGATTTTGTCATGCATGCTACGCAAGCACGCCTGAGCTTCCCCAAAACGCCTAGTATTCTTTTACAAGTACAAGCAAATAAAACCAAACAACTTATTGATTTTAAGTATGCTTATTACTAAGGCATAGTTGACAAAATTATATTTATAATACATTGTAAGTTCAATGTAAGAATGCATTTGCATATTTTATAGTTATAATGTATTTATGTGTGAATGAATTATTATACTTCATAGAATATATTAAAATGTTAAAAATGTTTTTCAAGATATCTTCCTTTTGAAAAGTAGGCTGAAGCACATGTTCATTACATAAATATTTAAAATATATTGCAGAAGGTCTACATATGGTTTATAAATAAGATACATATACTTTAAAGCTTTATCCTTTTATCTATGTTCTTTATACAAAGTAACATAAAAAATATACTTTAAGAAAAAGTATGTTTTCTGTAAATACACTAAAAAGTCACAAAAAGTATACTTGTGTTAACATATATCTTAAAAACGTAACTAAGCATATATTTATTACCAACATACTTCTAGTATACTAAAATACAAAAAAATATATATTAAAATGCAATTTAATAAATTTTTAATGCACTTCAAGTAAACATGTTAGGAGTAAAATTGTTCTATAAATACACTATATGAATTTCAAGTACATTTTTTATACATTTAAGAGTGCTTCACCTGGGACACAGAATCCCTATTGTAACAGTCGCAAAGTTTGATCGTTCAGCACCTACTCAGACAGAATGAAATTTTGGATGCAGCTTAAAACTTAATTTTGGGTCACCTAAGGCACAGCCACAACATATACTGGAGTGCTACCCACGTGACTATTGCTCCAACTACAGCTGCATCATTTTACTGTTCAGAACAGTCTTACATTGGGAGCGGACCTACAGTATGATGCCTAAACATGCCATCCGGGTAGGCAACTCACTGGGGTTTGGAACAGAGCCAATGGTGCAGTGTTTTTCCATTTTCCATTCATTCCAATCCAAGTCATTTAATCTTTTAAGTGAAGTACTTTCAACAGTGAATATACATTTAGTTATCTAGCTAAATGACTGAGCATATAAAAAATAAATGCACTGATAATTGCGCTGTCCTACAATGAGAATAATGGGCCAAACTGAGCGTGTTGATCCCCCTCTCCCTCACATGTCAAAACTAATGGCCATCCTCAGCACTGCCCTCATTCCATTCTCAGCCAAGCACCCCGCTAATGAAATCCTGCTCTCCCCTCTTATTCTCCACTTCTCTACCTCTTGTTCAGTTTTCGCTCTTTCATTTGATTCAATGCATATAGCACAGAGTGAAATTGACTGGATTTTAAATGTGCATCCTCTGCAGGAGCACCAGGTCTACACGTCAGATGCATGTGTTAAAACTGTTAGCTCATCAAATTAGAGCTACCATGATTAAGAAAAAGCATTCAAACACCTCATTTAACTAATAAAACATTTATTACCTGCTTTCCACCGGTGCAATCAATGTGCAGCAGGCAAACAGCACTGAATGTATAATCAGTCTAATTATATGTGTCTAATTATATATGATTCGTATTAACCTAAAAGTAAATGTGTTTACACCAAATTAATGGCAATAACTAATTATTAATTATAGCGCATAGTTAATTATAGCACAGAATCATTTCAGTACATTTAGCATTGAATAGCAGAAGGTTTATAAATGCTTTTTCAGCATTTTTACACAAAAGTTTTAAAAATGTGAGATGAAGGGCAGTGGAATTAAAACCCAAGGTCTAGAGATGCCTTTAAAAGTTGAACTACTTTTAACTTGCGGGTCGCATTTTTAGAACACTGTGTCATTTGTGAGCAGCTGCAAAAGATGCAAGACGCAAGCAAAATAGTCAAACATGTCTTTCTAGTGCATATTTATATAGAAAAACAATACAGAATGTGTTTTTGTCTTTAAAATGAGAAGCAGGGCAGTGAAATAAACCAAATATATTTTTAGAATGTGCCACGCAAGACGTAGACTTTTAAGCAACCATATAGCATATTGCTAGATAACTAGCTAGTAAGTGTTAGTATGTTACAGCGGTTAACGTTAGCATTCCATGTGTTAACTAACTTCAGCAAATGCACACTAGCACTATCCACCTAGGAAAAACTCAGAAGTGAGCTTAAAGTTAGTTAAAGGGGTCAATTTTTCCTTTCCCTTTGGAGTGTTACAAGCTCTTGGTGCATAAAGAAGATATGTAAAGTTGCAAAGACTAAAGTCTCAAATCCAAAGAGATATTCTTTATAAAGTTAAGAGTCAACCACGCCTACCTAAAACGGCTCGTTTTAACAAACCCCTACATGTCTACGTCACAATGTGGGAAGATTTGCATAACGCCGCCCAAATGTTCACACAAAGAGAGAAGGCGTAACTTTTATTCACGCTGTAGTATTGTTGTTGCCGCCGCCGCCATGTCGTGGAGACGCTGTGTGTTTCGTTGTGAAAGTGAAACTACTTTGTTTGGCCGCCAAAGGGGGGGGGAGGGACACGACTAGCAATCCAGTGGTAAAGTTTGTATTTACACACTGTTCAGAACAGTCAACCCAAAGATTCAGATGTGTTTAGTGCTTTATGGAGGACGAGGACTGTTTCCTGAACCAGTAGCCTACAATGCGTCTGTGCACAAAGTCTGTTTCTATAAAGTGGGGCAATTCCAACTTTGCAAGGACAGTCTGGCGCTTCTGACTCACAGCTTGTAAGTACGTTGACATATTTAAAGAATTTGCCACTGACGATTCAAACGCGAGTTTTGAGCAGTGTAGAGTAGCGCTTGTTGTTTGTCATTTCTCCGATCACAAATGCAGACATGGTTTTATGTTTATGCAGCGCGATATGCAACACAATGCGTAAAAAGACAGTATAAGTCATTATAATCAGTAATTATGTCCCCACGTTTGCCTTGTTTGTAATGGGTTTTATTGGTTTTGTCTCATCGTGCCGGGAGACGTCATCACAGTATGGTAAGGGGCGTAACATTTCCGTCATATGCTTGAGGCATTAAGCCAATCACAACGCACTGGATAGCTGGCCAATCAGAGCACACCTCGCTTTTCAGACCGATGAGTTTTGTAAAAATCGACGCGTTTCAGAAAGGCGGGGCATAGAGGAGAAAAAATAATGTACATTATGTGGAAAATAATGTGTTTTTTGAACATTAAAGCATTTCAACATTTTTTGTTACACCAAATACACAAAATAATGTTCTTTTTAGCAACGTCATATGACCCCTTTAAACAAATGGCTAGTAAAAACTTACCACCAAGGAGGAGTGTTTCGGCGGGCAATATCTTCATCTGTCCATGTCTGCTTCGACTTGGCAGACAAACCTTTAAAGCACCTAATAAGTTGTTCACGGGAGGCATGAGCTGACCTGGTTTTCTAGTCAAGAAAATTAAGGTGTTTACATAAAAAAGCAATTTAAAAAGAGACGCAGGGGAGTACAATGAAAAAGTAACATCTAGGGACACATTCAATTATTAACTTACGCAACTTTTTAGAACTTGGCATTGTGTGTTTTAGAACGTTGTGTCATTGGAGGCAATGCAAAAGATGCGAGACAAGGTCTAGAGACAATTTTTTTTAAAGTTGAACTTCTTTTAACTTGAGCAGTTAAATGGTGTGTAATGCACAAGACGCTGCAAAAATCGCGAGTACAACATTCAAACACAACTCTCTATCATGTAGCAGTGCAATGCAATGAAAAAACCCCAAAAGCCTAGAGACGTGCTTATTTAAAAGTTAAACTTCTTTTAACTTGAGTGGCACATTTTTAGAGCAGCAAGTCATGCAAGACTGCCTAGCGCATGCTTACATTGAAAAAATAATGGAAAAGCAGTGCATGTTTAGGGTGGTCACTCCAGAGACTTGTGATCTCTGTGTTTTGCAAACATCGACAGAACTTTTCCTTGCCTTGTTTAGCAGAGTTCGCCACAGGTGTTCAGTTTCCTCTCCATAATGCATATACCTTTCATTATTAAACACAAAAGGACACAGGGACAAGCAAACACAATGCCTCTGATTACTTCTCTTCAGAGAGAGAAAGGGCAGGCACTGATGCTAAAGAAGAGAGCGGGGTAACAGGATGGTCATGTCACGTTTGCTTAAGTCTAGATTGTTTTGTGTTGAAAAGGGCTCTCGTGGAAGCTACTATGAAAGACCTCCCGGCTGGGGGGCTGGTGGGGGACTGTGCATTTGAACTTCACTTTGTTTAAGAAGCTTATCCCCGCTCACCTCACTGGAGAGTCAGACTTTGATAATCACATGGGATCGTCTGTGTTGTCATCAGTCATTTTATGATCCCACCTTAAGCTTTTTATCTGACATCTGGAAAGTAAAGACATGACCACCATACTCTAGTATTTGCAGAAATCTGTTCAATTTACCATGCAACTTACCCAGAAGGAGAACAGTGAAATATCTGGCCATCACCATGGGCTATCAAACAATCATGGGCAGCTAATTTCCAGGAGCCTGAAAGTATGAAAAATAAGAAAAGGTAAAAGATCAAATTGGCTCAGCTGACTACCAAAATGCAGTATCAGGTAAAGCTATTCATACAGATTAAAAAATAAAAATGTTTCATGTCTCTTTAAAATGCATTTTACATTATTCGAACAGCATCTAACTGTGAAAAATGCATTCTTAGAATTAAAATATAGCAATATGGTACGTTTATTGTAGAGGCTTCCCCTTGCAAAGCTTTTGAAATTCAAAGGTTCTCATTTTCACAACATTTAATTGTTCACTGAACAAAAACAACTGTGACTATTGTTTAAAATGTTCTTTAATGGTTCCATATTGTGTACTAAATTTAACTATTTGTTTACATTACACAATCAATGGAAAAAACAGCACTTACTCAGAATTTAAGGTAAGTGCAGCAATTTAATTATGAATTAATTATTAACATTAATAATCAATATTAAAATTATTGTTAATATATTAAAGCAAGTTCATTAAAATGCTACAAAAACACACTCAAGATGCAATTTTGTATTGTTCTTTCATGGTCATTTTCCCTCAATAACTACAGTTTTTATGAAAGAAAATACAAACTTCTGGAATTACAAGGAATTGTTAATTAAATGTACTTATATTGACACTCCCAGTTTCTACACACACACATTTATGTTACTACAATATAATATCTTTATCTCAGATATAATTATATATCTGTATTTCTGAATCTCAGGGGTACAAGCTGTTCACTTTGTGATGCTGTACTGACTGAGGCTAAGAACACACACCTGTCAAATATAGGAAATGAAAATAAATAAATAAACATTATACAATAAAATTAATTAAATCAGCACACAAGTTATCATACATTACTTTAAAATATATATATATTAGTGCACCATAGTATATAACATACGGCACGATTTAACTAGGCATTTCACCAAATTAATATTGAACATTTAAGGCGAGGGAAACATGAGGAGGTGAGAGGGTGGTCACGTCATGGTTCCGGGAAGTCTTTCTGGTCTGGTCAGGGTTGTAGTGTGAGTACGCATGCCATTAGTGGTTTGCAGCTGGCGTCAATCAGATGTTGTGGCGCGCCAGCTGCAACTCGTTACGAGTCCTATATAGGGCACTATGTTCTATGTGTGTTTGTCGGTTCGTTATCCTCATGTTCCTGTTTCCTTGTCAGTCTCTGTTTCCAGTTCTCGCTCAGTCAGGGTACAGATCTTCAGCCTTCTCCTTGGTTTGGTCAAACGCAGTGGAGGAAGGGATTTCTCTGTGGAGCTCTGATTCGGACCTGGACCCGAGGATTATCTTTGTTGTCTCCGTTGTTTGTGATTACAAATAAACCTTACCTTTTGCACTCGCACTTGGATCCTGACTCTTCTCTGCCGTGACAGAACGAACCGACCATACTCATGGATCCAGCGAGTGCGGCAGAGCTCAGAGACTTTTTGGCCAAGACTAATATTCGCATGGAGCATCAGGAGGATCAGATGATGGCCACGGGGCGGGCCGTCCAGGCCCTGGTGAGTCAGCTGTCTGAGCTCACCACCCAGAGCCAGCATCTGAAAGCTGAGCGGGGTTCAGCTCAACAACCAGCCGTGCCTCATCCACCGGTTTCGATGGGTCCGATTGTCCGCACCCACGAACCTCGGCTACCACCTCCAGCCTTCTATTCCGGGGAACCCCAGTTATGTTGTTCTTTTTTGGCTAAATGTTCACTCTACATTTCCCTCCAACCATCATCGTTTCCCACTGAAGAGGCTAAGGTGGCGTTCGTCATAACGCTGCTCTCGGGTCGAGCCGCTAACTGGGGAACCACAGTGTGGGAACTGGAGATCCCTGTTGCTCGTTTTTCAGGCTTTTTCCGAGGAGACGGAGGGTTTCGGATCTGAGCTTTGGGCAGAGAAGCAGCACGATGCATTGCGGAGTTACGTTCCAGTGAGCACAAGCACATATCACACGGGATGTTGACGGAACGCTTCTAATCGAATTCCGCCGACAAGTAGGGGCAGGGCCGAGTGGGGGTGAATGCAGAAAGAGGACAGTGGGACCGTTTCGGTGTGGGCCAGGTCGCACAGGGTTAAGAGAAGTGAAGATGAGATCTTCAGAGTTACCGTCCGGGGTGGATGAGCTCATAGCTCTAGCCATTCGGGTGGACAACCGATTGCGGAGGCGGGATCAACGACAACTCCGAGAACCGCCGTTCGTCTCACAGACTCAATTACCTGCACTTACCAATAAGACTGTTTTCTCTCTTCCAGAGTCCGAGCCCATGCAGGTGGGAAGGTTCCGTCTCCCACTACAAGAGAGGCAGAGACGCAGAAGAGAGGGAGTGTGCTTGTACTGTGGCGCTCCCGGACACATCGCTGCACGGTGCCCAGCAAAAGACAACACCCGTCAGTAGGGGAGAGGTTACTGACGGGCGCCATTAAGGAACACAGATCCTCTTACTCCAGCACTCATCTTTCAGTGAGACTGGAGGTTCGGTCTGTTTATCATGACTGTGAGACGTTAGTGGACTCTGGAGCAGAGGGGAACCTTTTGGACATTGGGTTCGCTCGGTCCCTCCACATTCCTATGGTGGAGCTTTCTCAGCCTGTCACTATGCTGGCACTCAACGGCCAGGCATTACCTGCTGTCACTCACACCACGGCACCCGTAGACTCATCACTTCGGGGCAACACACTGAAGACATTCACTTTCTCCTCACCGACACACCCTCTGCTCCGTTAGTGCTGGGTCATCCCTAGCTGGTTCTCCATAACCCTCATATCAATTGGAGTAACAATACTGTTCTGGGCTGGAGCGAATATTGTCATGCCACCTGTTTGTTGTCCGCGTGTTCTCCCGTTGTCTGTTCTGTTTCAGGAGGATCATTCGGACCTGTCTAACGTGCCACAGGAGTACCTTGATCTGAGGGGAGTGTTCAATAAGTCTCGGGCTGCTTCTCTACCTCCACATCGTCCCTATGACTGTGCAATAGACTTATTGCCAGGTACGTCTCCGCCTAAGGGCAAGTTATATTGCACTCTCCCATCCGGGCGGGCGGCGGGCTCTGGACTCTACTTTTGCTCTTTAGCAGCCACGATCATCCGCCCCTTTATCTAGAGACGCCCACCCCCCACCACCCCCCCCCAGACCCCGACCCCAAAGGCCGGTGCGGGGGTCTTTTTTTTTTTTTTTTTTTGTGAAAAGAAAGAACGAGTACTACTTCGTCCCTGTATTGCTAACTCGGGGCTTAAACGACATCACGGTGAAGAATTTCAACTTTACCGTTGATGTCGTCGGCTTTCGAGCGTCTGCAGGGGGCGTCATTTTTGACGAAATTAGATCTCCGCAATGCTTATCATTTGGTTCACATAAGAGAGGGGGATGAATGGAAAACCACCTTTAATACCCCCAGGGGGCACTTTGAATATCTTGTTCATCCTTTTGGCCTTTCCAACGCTCCCGCAGTTTTCCAGGCACTCGTTAATGACGTTCTGAGAGATATGCTTGATCAGTTCATTTATGTTTACCTGGATTACATACTGATATTTTCTCGTTCTCTCCAGGAAACGTTCAGCACGTCAGACGAGTGCTTCAGAGGCTATTAGAGAATGGGCTTTTTGTCAAGGCAGAGAAATGAGTTTTTCATGCACAATCTGTTTCTTTCCTAGGGTACATCATGTCGTCCGAGGGAGTATGCATGGATCCCGACAAGGTGCAGGCTGTGGTAGATTGGCCAACCCCAGATTCCCGCAAGGCCCTGAAGAGGTTTCTGGGCTTTGCCAATTTCTACCGGCGTTTTATTCGCAATTTCAGCCAACTAGCTGCCCCTTTGACGACCTTAACCTCCACCAAGACTGCATTCAGGTGGTCTAGTGCAGCGGAAGCTGCATTTTCCAAACTGAGAAAGGCTGCTTTGTTTCAGCTCCCATCCTCATAGCCCCTGATCCCTCCCGGCAGTTTGTGGTGGAGGTTGACGCATCAGAGGTGGGGGTTGGCGCCGTTCTATCCCAGCGTTCCCTCGCGGACGGCAAGGTGCATCCTTGCGCGTATTTTTCTCACCGTTTGTCACCTGCCGAATGTAATTATGATATTGGTAACAGAGAGTTATTGGCAGTCAAGTTGGCCTTGGAGGAATGGCGTCATTGGTTAGAAGGTTCGGGGGTTCCTTTTGTCATCTGGACAGATCACAAGAATCTTGAATACATCAAATCCGCTAAAAGATTAAACTCTAGGCAGGCTCGGTGGGCACTTTTTTGCGGTCGATTCGATTTGTTCAAGTTTTTCGTCCTGGTTCTAAGAAACATCACGCGCCGGATAGCGTTATCCGTTATTTTGTCATCGGAGAGACCGTCAACTGCCACGAACCACCTTTGCAAAGGGACTTTTTATTTCTGCGGTCACACATGGGAGAATCGAAGTCGAAGGTCCGCACAGGCATCTCAAGGAGGTAACGAACCGTCCGGGTGCCCACCGAACGCGTTGTTTGTGCCAGGAGTGCCGTAAGGTCGACGTTATCCGAGGGCTCATCTCCAATGGTAGCCTGTCATCCTGGCGGTGCAGAACGTACCATGTTTCTGGGTTAAAGTGGACACCGGTTTGGTGGTCAAAGGTAATGGCTCGGGACCATTCGGTTTCTTTGTTTGGCCTGTCCGTATGGGCTGTTTCTAAGTCTTCCAATAGACCCCCCGGGAGGCTTATCAAGCCGTGTTGGTTCCTGCGCGGACCCTGAGAGTCCCAGTTTCGCTAGATTTTGTATGGGGTTTAACCATTCCAGGGAAACCACGGTGGTTTTGGAATGTGAAGGTGAGACCAACGTTCGTCGAGCAAGGATCATTTCAATTCTTCTGCCCCAATTACTCCTCACGACAGAGAGAGATGAGAACCGCACGGGTGCTGTTCATAGATCAGTCTTCGTTTACTGCCTCATAGGTGAGTGGGTCTCTGACAGGGGGCCCAGTTTGTCTCCACATTTTGGACGAGAGTTTGTAGGTATTGGGGGGCGACGTTAGCCCTGTCTTCCGGGTTTCGAATCCCCAGGTACTGATGGTCAGACAGAGAGGGCCAAAAACACCAAGATTTGGAACGAGTTGTTGCGAGTGTTGGGACTTCTCACAGAACCCCTCCTCGTGGAGCCAGAATATCATGGGTTGAGAGTACGATAACGGAGTCGAAACTTCTGATTACAGGTCTCTGCACGGGCCATGTCTCCGTTTGGTTGTAGTTAGTGGGTAACAGCCAAACCACAATTTTCCCAGTAAAAGTGGAATAGAATCCGCGACGGGTTCCCCTCTGCCACGAATTTCGTCCAGGAGCGGGTGCCGTCGCACCTGGAGCAAAGGACCAGGGTGACCCCGCCTCACGGTGGGGAGCCGCGCCAAAGGTCCCAGGGCCGATCGCCAAACGTCGAACCACATTTACGTCGTCGGTCAAAAAGTGGGCGGTTCAACAAGACATTCATCTCGATCGTCAGTAATAAGTTTGCTCCCAAATTTATTGGCCCATTTACTGTAACCAAAATTATTAGTCTGGTGGCAGTCTGCCTCAAACTTTCTCCAGCGTACAGGAGAATTAATCCGGCGTTTCGTGTATCCAAAATTAAGCCTGTTTTTCGTTCAGCCATTAATCCGCCAGTCCCGGTTCATCCACCGCCGCGTCTCGTAGACGGGGAGCCAGCCTATTCGGTAAAGCGTATTCTGGGCTCAAGGCGGAGGGGAAGAGGATTTCAGTACTTGGTGGACTGGGCGGGTTACGGTCCGGAGGAGAGAAGTTGAGTACCTGCTAGGGACATACTGGATCAATCTCATCGATGAACGATCTTGACAGGCGGTCGTCCTGGGACTGTCAGGAGGGGGGAAGAAGAGATTCTACCGGGGAGGGGGGGGGGTTGTACTGTCAAGGTTCATGGGTCCGGAAGGTCTTTCTGTGTCTTGTCTGGGGTTGTATGTGCGTCGTCATTCATTAGTGTTTGCAGTGGCGTCCCTCAGAGCGAGGCCAGCTGCAAACTCGTTTACGAAGTCCTATATAGGGCACTTGTGTCAATGTGTGTTTGTCGGTTTCGTATCCGCATGTTCATGTTTCCTTGTCAGTCTCGTTCCAGGTTCTCGCTCAGCAGGGGTACAGATCTTCAGCTTAATCCTGGTTTGGTCAACGCGGTGAGGAAGGGATTTCTCTGTGGAGCTTGAGTCGGGACCTGGAACCCGAGGATTATCTTTGTTGTTACGTTGTTTGTGTTACAAATAAACTTACCTTGCACTCGCACTTGGCTCCTGACTCTTCTCTGCCGTGACAAGCAGTTGAAGCCCAGCTTTTGTTCTGGTGGGACCTGGTGTGATCTGAACGAAGAGGAAGTGGTGGCCTCTGGTGGACTGCAGGGGCTCTTCAGTGTGCGGGGGAGCGGACGTGACAGGTCAGTCCACTACAACACAATACAACCGTCTCGTTTCCACAAAACTTCAACTCCATATGGCACTGAAACGAGAATCTCTCACCCTCAATAACTACTATACTGACCAAAGTGTTTATTGTTTCACTATATCAGCAACTACACATACTTCAAAACCCAAAAATTTAAATGTATACTAACCAGATATAATATAACCCCACAAGTAATTTACCGTTTTGTTTTAGTAAAAAAAAAAATGACAATTTTTGATTGACACAAGTGAAAAACATTTAACGGCGTAAAAAGTATTGTTTAAATAAAAACAACAACTATTGTCACACAGGACATTTTAAACGGAAAAATATAAGTCCTTAACAATTCAAATCAGAACATCATAGCACATAGGTATGATGCCTCTCAGATAAGAGCACACCATGACACTGTCAAATCAAAGAGGAAGGACAAAAGACACAGATAAAGTGAATAATAGGGTGAAGACAGAATTCCCGACCCAAAAAACTGGCTGGCAAGGCAACAGACCTGACCTGCACATCACCTGCATCTGTACAGACCAACCAAAGCACAGTCTCTGATTCTTTACCTAAATCCTTATATGTCAAATACAAGAAACATACAGTACTCACGCAAACCATAAGTTGGATAATTATCCTCTGGAAAGGGATTTCTAAGAAAAGCTCCCTTGGAGGGACAAAAAGGGAGAGACTGGTTGTGTGGTGGTGAATGGTGGGGAGAGAGAGAGATTCTGGTGTGTAAAAAAGTGTGAGTGTGTAAAGTTAAGCATGCAAAAACAAAAACCTTTATAGGCACAACTGGCCTTTCCGGACAAAAACAGAAGGACCTGCTTCAGCCAATCAGAGTGGACGGAAAATAGTTCCCCCGCCTTCAGCGCAGCAATGTGGTGAATGGAGAGCGATTCTTATTCAAATGCAGCTGTCACTCTGAAAGCCACTGTGTGAAAGCGGGAGCCGGTCTCCAGGCTGACGGAATGCACTGAACCATTCTTTAAGGGGGCATTGAGCTGGTTAAGGGGCACAGAGGGGAGGGCAGTGAAACTTTGGCTTTCTCTGATCACACACACCCTCTTCCCTTCCAATACATCTCACAATCTGAACAGAAGGAAAAACTTGCTGATGCTGAGCTGAACTGAAGACTTTGGTGAAAGGAAACATAAAAACACCATATTTCCCAGGAGGAGTTATGTATTTCTTAAAATTTAGTTCATATTTTGATGCATCCATTCCATGCCCACCATGATGAACATTCTTGAACACCATAAGCATTTTTATTATCACCAATAGCATTAGTTATTTACTGAACATACCTAAGACTGAAGTGCACATTCAGGACTCAACAATAATTATTTGTTCTGTTAGCCCACCTGGACCAAATAATAGATTAAAATAAACAACATAAAAAATGCAATCAATCAATAAACCTTTATTTATTTAATATAAACCTCAAAACTTTACCTGTCAGTCAGCTAGATATCTTGTTAACATTTAAATCAGAGTTTAAACAGTGTTCAATATGTTTACGTTAGAACTAACACAGATGAAATATTACAGAGATCAATATTAATGTATAACATATTAAAACACTCCTTACACACTAAATAAAGATACTAAACTGACATTGGTATTCAGTGTTCAACAGGCATCTACTACAGGTATATGAGCATGCCTGCTGTATGTATATAATCACTTGGTGTAAGAAACATATTGAATTTAATTTTAATGCAGGACTGCAGGCTCTGGCTCCTGTAGTTGGTTTAAAAACTATCTATCACCAAGGTTAATCTCTAACCAGACAACCTGAGTGCTCTCAAGTGAGCTCACTCCCTCTGGCTTTTCCGGAGTAAGACCAAACAGTAGCCAATTGTAAACTTAAAACCTCTGCTTAACTTCAGTCACAGACTGCACTTCCTAATACTTCCCTTTTCTATTAAACACAATCAAAAACACATTTAAGTTAATCAAAATTCAATCAATTAATTAGTTAATAAATTGGTTCATTATGCTAATCTAATGTCATTACGCTAATAAATCAAATGTTCACCAAATGTAACATTTCCTTGCCTAAATTACTTGTTTAGTTATTTGGTGAGTTATTATAATTAGTTATTTGGTGATCGTACAGGCAGTCAGGAAAACTGAGACTTTATTGTTGCTTAAACTCATGACATTTTTTCATATAAACGTAACGCAAAAGCTGATTTCTCATACAACAAAAAGGCATGTGAAAGTTTAGTAACTTTGCCTGGTGTATGACCTGAAAAAGGTTGCAGATCCCTGATTTAAGAACAATCACCAATCAGTCTCCCTGACAGGGTTTCGCATCAATCACGTCAGTGTTGGCTGAGCATAAGAGGGAATCATTGGAAGTCTGTGAAAAATATCTAAGAAGTGCCATAAAAGAAGCAGCTTTTCATGACTTTTCAATTTTGGGGTGAACTATCCCTTTAAGAAATGTGCGTGTTTTTTATGTTCATGTTAATTAATAAATCATTAAAAATCATTTATAGATCATTAAATGACAATGGATTATGAAAATTCCAGAAAACTGACATCCCTAATGCACACAAATCCATGCCTTCATGTAACAATATAGCAGTACGTTTCTTTAATTTGGTGCGTGCACGATGAGGAGAATTCTGAGGGTCCTGAGGAAACACAGTATGTGCATGATCAAAGAACCAATTACATGTTACAGAATTCCTCATGTTGCACTTGATGATCACCTTTGAACTTCCACAGAATGAAAGATTGAGAAGAAGACCAGGTCTTCCTGAGAGGGTCATTCCAGGAGGTTCAGTAGAGTGACGAGTGATGTTCCGGAACTGTACAATTCCCTGCATTCCTCTTAGAATGCCGGATAGAGATACATTACTTCCCACACTGATGTAAACTAGGGCAATTGATACCAATACCAGTAGAATCCCACCATTCTCAATATTAACATTTCAAGTAATTTTTAAATGAAGTAAACATTTAAACAAATATTTGTAAAAATATTTAATATTTAATTATTTGTAATTGCACTTAACCTTATAAAGCCTACTGTATCCTATTTAATAGGTGAATGTCTATTCCCTCTAAATTATAAACATGATCAAAACTTTGTTGTACACCATACTTCTACATGCTATCTGTCATCTGATTGTGTCTTATTTATATTTTTAGCAGTAAAGACCTTCTATTATAATTCTAAAATGTCGTTCTGCTGCTAATATTTTAAATATAACTTATTATAATATGTAAGAATATCTTTTACATTGTTAGTAATATTTCAAGATAAACTCTTACTGGACTGAAGCATGTTAGGTTTACTTGATTAGCCATACATCATTTTTTTTTTTTTTAGAAAAATCCTTGTAAAATGTGAGTATCAAACATGATACATCAGGCTTGTGAGGAAGTTCAAGGAAGGAACTCTCAACCATCATTGTACTGCATTAAACTATATGTTTTGCCCTCCATAATTAAAATTTTAAATATTGTCTTACTAATCCATATTATTGGGAGATATAGAGTGCTGCTGATATTTATATGCATTTTATAGTTGTCTGCTATTCTATCATAAAGATTTTATTGATTTATATTACAGGCAATCAGAATTTCTTACTTTTTATAATTTAAATATCAGCAACTGCACCAAACTGCATATTTTTTCTTTCTCAATTTTCTCAGTCTGCATAATCTGCAGTAAATATACTATACATACTGTATAAGCCATAAAAGCCTGATTGTCAAATATGATACTCAACAAAAAAGTTTTTTTTTAGATTTCTTTTAATATTTGAAGTGCTCAATGAACTGATTTCTCTGACTATATTGCATATGTCAGGCTACACAAGGTTGCTTTACAGGGTTAAGTATGTTCATGTTTGGTTTTAGAGAGCTTAGTAGAGCAACAGAGGTTAGTGAATGGAGTCAGAATTATGGTATTTTTGTATTTTAGTATTGACATGTTACCAAATACCTGTACTTTAATCTTCACTACAACATGCTATGCAAAATATGGCACTGACTGCACATTAATATTATATTCCCTATGACTGTAATGGCATTGTGGCTCATAGCAATTCACTAAATAAAAACATTTAAGTACACCAGCAAGAAATCACACAGGCTTTAGGTACTGTGTATATTTGCCAATTCTTTCTGCCAATTCAGCTTTATATGCATGCAGAACTTCAAATTCCATTATCATTTCATCATGTCTGACAGTAAAGAATACCTCAACTGACTGATGAGACTGCTCATGTGCAGCTTCAAAAACCTTGAAAATCCTAACAATCACAGGACTGACATTTTAAATAAGGCTCTAGAGAGAATGAGTGGCCAGCAGCGCTATCATGAGAGACAGATATGCAGAATATGTTTTGACAGCTTTTCCTACAGCTGTGAGTAATTATTGCAGAGGCTTCAGACATAATCTAGCATTTCCAAAACACGGGTTTAAACTAATCTCAAGAGTATTTTGGGAGGGAAGATTTGCAGGTGGGCACTGCTATTAGGTGAACTAGGTCTATAAAACCTGGAAAAAGCTATCCATTAACATTCACATTCATCTTAGGGTTGGTTGCTCAACTGATGTGGTTACCAACATCTATTAGCTAGCAAGGCCTGAAGAACCTGAAGCCCTCTTAGAGGTTTAGGACTTGTGGAAGTCTTTAAACTTCACTGTCACTCACAGCAATGAAGCTAAAGGTCAAAAGAGAGCTGATTAAAGCTATACTCAAAAAAGGGTCCATTTCCCATGCTTTATGACTCTAGCTGTGCATCAATATGCCCTGTGTCTGGCTGTCAGCTTACACCCCTTAAGAGTCATTAAAACATGTGTGTTTAAATAGATTATGGCATTAATTCAACAAACTATATGTCTGTCCAAACAATTCTGTAATCGGCTTCAGAGCATGCATGCACATTTGACAACTCTGACAAAAGAAATGTGAAACCCTTCTACAGAGCTGCAACAGAGGAAACACATTTAGATCTTCGGGAATGTAGGAGAGTGTAAAAAATCTGACTTTACTAATTCAGACCAAACCACTTCAAGGTCAATGCCATGCTGATGTGACTGGACAAAACAAGTTAAGTCTCAATGGTTTCTAAACATTTAGAATGAAAAAAATCACATTCTTGACATCATGTGACATCACACTCATTAACTCCAATTATACTGCGGACTTCACAAGCAAATGACAGCTGTCACAGTGACAAGCACATTGTGTGAAAAGACTGAATACACTAGGAAAGTTAAAGGGGTAGTTCAATCAAAATGAAAAATCTGTCATCAATTCTAAACCTGTATGAGCTTCATTATTTTGCAGAGTACAAAAGAAGATATTTTGATCAATTGTGATGACCAAACTGTTTTGGTACCCACTGACTTCCAATGTAAAGACAACAAACACAGAGTCATTTCTCAAAACATCTCCTTTTATGTTCAAAAAGAAAGAAAACACGTTTGGAAATGACATATGGATGAGCAAATTATGACAGTGTTTAAGCTATCCCTTGGGAATTGTTTTGGAACATGGAAGGTCTCTGAAGGTGACAAGCTGAACAATACTCACTTTTCCCAGTAGTGCAAGGAAGGACAGAATTCAATTTACTAATGATCTGTTTGGTGTTTGAGAAGACTCCAAGGCCCATTTAATATAACCAATAAGTTAACATACTCTGATACTTCAAGATTTTTTTTAATAATCTTATGACAACCAATAAGAAAACAAAATTCAGTTTTTTTTTAAATGTATCAGCTATGCTGTATGCAAAATGTTGCATTACTTATGTTTGGGGTCTCAGAGAGCCCAGATATTTTACATTATTAAATGCCTTATAGTCAGTATATTGTAATTTATGGTTGTAGCTGATGTACAAACTGAGCTTTGTCATTCACGAAACTGATTTTGATAGATCTCCATCTACAGTCCCACATGACCAATGATTTGCCTCTCTTTCTCTGTCTGAGCATGCTTTTCCATTTCAATCCTAGGAGAAATCGTTTTCATAACAAGTTTGTGCACTTCAGACATAAAGGGAGATGAAAAAACGCTTCGACCCTTATTGTCTTCCACAATAACTAATCAATCGTATTGGTATAGTAAACACATAAACGTTACATAAATAAGTTCCATCTCTCACACGACATGACACAAGTGTATTAGTAAAACCAAAGAAACAACGGAAAATGTGCAGCATTGCACTTGAAATGAGAAGTTCATATAAACGTGGCTGCCCAGTTTATATGTGTCGCTACATACTAAGAGTTTGCAACCGTTAATCTTTTAAAAATAAGATTAAAACCTGTAAATGTGCATGTAAATGAATCAAAGTACACAGCTAGGCAGCAGAGATGTAACTCTTACCTGTGGGTTGACGCTCATAAGCAGCAGCAGCGCTCCTCTCGCGAGCTGTAGTTCACCTGTTCATGCACAGCTCACTTCTGAAGTTTTTCCTCGCACTGTATTATAAACAGGTGACTGTGTTTGTATGACAACGTCGTGGCTTGTGTTTTACAGCCTCAAATGACACGTTTAATGTATACGCCCGTTTGTAACTTGAGAGTAGCGTATCTTGTGAAATGAGGCAGTCTCCTCGTTTGTTTTGTAGTCAACTTTGCTTTAACGTTCTAGTTAAATTTAATATTTAAGCGTCTTCCAGGTTTAAGGCTTATTACTTGAACTAATAATCAACAAGACATTGTGTTACAACCAAACGGCACCGAAATCTTGTCCAGTTTGTGCCACTGATATATATATATATACACACAGTATATTTATCTCTCTCTCTATTAAAGATCAGTGGTTTGTGCGGTGTTTTTTTTCTTCCAATCAGCTTGGTCGCGGGTCCTTAAAAAGTTTAAAATGTCTTCAAATACATTTTTCCCTAATTTTATTTTAGGTTTATTTGACTGGGACAATGCACATCAATAATACATAAATGTGCAATGTGCCAAAATTAACCAGAAGGCTATTTTACATCTGCAGCCCCTGGACTTAAAGGGGTCATATGATGCTTTTTTTAAGATCATTATTTTGTGTATTTGGTGTAACAGAATATGTTGACATGCTTTAATGTTCAAAAAACAATTTATTTTTCAAATACTGTACATTACTGTTTGTCCTCTATGCCCCGCCTCTCTCAACGCTTCGTTTTCTACAAAGTCCCTCCTTCCGACAATCGCAGTCTGCTCTGATTGGCCACTAACCCAGTGCATTGTGATTGGCCGAACACCGCAAGCACTCTTCGGAAATGTAACGCCCCTTACCATAATCCGAGCTTCATCTTTCAAAATAAATGTAAAGACAGAGCCCGAAAGGGGAACAGTCTCGTGACAGACACAGTGATGAATATGTGTTTGCAGTACACAAGCCACGGTTAAGACAGCTGACTCCACTGTGATGTCCGAATTACCTCTTCTCCTAGGTTCACGAAACGGTCGTCCATAAAATGCTGTTCTGTTGTAAATAAATCTTAACCAATGATTCCTAGTTGCATCTACTTCTGGAAGGCCAAATAAGTGCTTTTGCTTTCGCCTAGAAACACACATCGTCTCACTGACATGCTGCTTCAACACTAACTGGGGTTACTGAAACCCCTTTGCGTGGCACATTTGGGCGCCTTATGCTAATATTTCCACATAGTGATGTAGATGTGGGGGCGTGTTAGAACGAGCCGTTTTAGGGGGGCGTGGCATTCCTTAACTTTGATAACGAATATCTCTTTGGTTTTGAGACTTTAGCAACTTCAGGGATCTTATCTATGCACAATCACTTGTAACACTCCAAAGAGAAAGGCAAAAATGAAATCGCATCATATGACCCATTTAAGGCCTTAAAGTAATAAATTGTTTTAAGTTAAGATCCGTTCCTATGCTCGAACATAGGGGTTCTATAATGTATCTCTGAGGGAACTGATTCTTCAAATGTTTAATGGCTTTCTTTTCCTTACCTATCCATGTTCATAAGCGCAGCTCTGCTTTGTTTACAGCAGTAACCAAGTAAACGCTGCTGTTTCATGAGTGCCACCTGCTGTCAGAGAGTGAATTTTTTGTTTTTGTTTTGTGCAGGTGTCTTAAGTAGCATAATGTCACAAATCTAAAGTCAAACCATTCTGTTATTGCTTAAAATCTTGAAATTATACAATCTAAAAAAAAAAAACTGCTCGTGGGGGGGTGGGGTGTCCTCCGTGATTTTGCCAAGTAATACATGTTCCTGGATCAACATCTTTTGTTAATCCTGGATCAACATTACTGTTCAAAAATATAGACTAAACCCAATCCCTACCCCTAAACCTAACCTTACCCATAATTTATTCCTAAAATCAGAGGGAAATTATAGCTGATTAACAAGGGTGTAGAAGCACCTAACCCTGATTGTAAGCCTAAAACAGATATTTCCTTAAACGTTATCTCTCAATTCTGATTGGTTGATTGGAATGCTGTTCCAGGATCAACAAGGATGTTGATCCAGGAACATGTTGTACTTGGTGAAATCACGGTCACCGTGTGTGTGTAGCATCTTTTTTTGCATCATGATTAAAATGCAGTGGTTGCCTCTAATGTCAAATGGCTACAGATATTTTTGTTTTAAGCCAGTTTGCCAAAAATGGTTATCGGTATTGGAATTAGCCAATTTGCTTGTAAAAAAATTGGAATCAGCCATGAAAAATCATGCTTGGTGCATATATATGCATGTATGCAATCTAAGTGTGGTCTTAAATTTCATATAAGGTATATATTATATCTGTAGACACCCTGCAAATGTACTGCCACATACTGCAGCAGTGAGATGCACCACTTAAATTAAACGACGTGGGCCTATTTGTTCACTAAAAACCGGTTCACTCACTTATTTCATGTTTCATGTCATTTCAAGTTCTTTTCAGTTAAAAAATTACAACTGAGCAAGTTGTTTCATTCGTAATTGGTATATCAGTTTCCACAAGCTTAGGGCATTCAGGCCTATTTGCTAACAGATTTGCCATAACATGAGGCGGGAATTGGCGTATTGACAGCGTGATCCCAATCGCAGTGACGTGGAGGTACATGCCTCCTGTCACGTGACTTCTCACCTGTTATGTATTCTTGTTGCACACTGTCACTTTAAAGGATGATTTATACATAAATCTCATAATGTCATTTGTCATAGTTTTTTTGGCTGTAGATGTAAGTGTGTGTGCACTGGGATTTGCTGGGATTTCACAAAGATAATGCAAAATCTGAATTTGCATATCAATTTTGGTCTAATTTATAATAGACCAGCTTTCCTCTCATCTGAGATGAAACGCATTTAGTTTGTCATTGTAATGCAGGTTAAGAGACATTACATGCTAGAGTCATTCATCTACATTTTAGATTAGATGTGATGAAAAATGATTTACTAATAATGCTTCAGAGTTGATAAAGGCATTATTCATACTTGCAGAGGATTCAAGCACTACAAAAATGCTTTTTCACATAGGCTGAACACCTGAAGATATACTTGACTTGCTGAGATTAACATGAATGAGGCACATAAGAGATAATGTAATGCAAAAAAAACAATTTAATTGTGTATTCAGCTCTTATATAAGTTAATTACAGTTACTTAACTGGTGGGGCCAGAGTGATAGATTCACAGGTTATAATATTGTTTTTATATGTTTTGGGTAAGTACAGTCTGGGTCCTGAAGCAAAAACCAGGTGAAAACCTCTGTGCTGGAGAAAAAGAATTATTTCGGTAATGAGATTACAAGCCAAATTTACAATCTGCTGCCCCCCAATGGTAGTGAAGGGCAAGTACATATGCCTACTACAGTGCATCACATTAACTGACTGATTTCTCAAGCCTGTGCAAGTCTTAAATGAGGCAACTGAACAATAAAAGTTAATACAGTTTGCCTATGTCCTAAATGTCTTGCTCATCTGAGACATATCCCTGATTTAAACCCTCCCCTTGTGTTGATGTTTCACCTCACCATTTGGTTGATTCTGCATAATAGACAGGAATCAGTTCAGTCCATTATTTATACCATAGTCAAAAAGAGGGTTATGTTGTAGAAGGAGTGCAGAGATGGCCTGGTTACGCTGAGCACAGCGAAACATGTATTTCACCCCTAATAGGTGCACCAGATGATCCTGTTTCTTGAGTGTCTTCCAGTCTGTCACCCTTCTCACAATCTGTTGAAGAAGAGCAAAGTGTTACATTGCTGGTTGTCTCGTAGTAAAAAACTAATTTAGAGATTTCAGAGTTGTTTGAGTTAGGTGTAAGTGGACCTCATTAGTAATTGCCATCGAGGGCTCTGTGTTTGATTCTTGCAGTATCTGTGCAGAGTGTTGTCTCATAGCATCCCACAGGGTAACTGCACTCATGTGATCTAATAACAGACAGCAGGCTTAAAAATTCTCAATATTTCTTATTTATTTCACATCATACATTTTCTCTGATTTCTTTGTTTTCAGTTTCTACAAATTTTATTTGCCGATTCACCCAATTATACATGAGGCATGTTTCTACTGTATATACACTATACCATTCAAAAGTTTGGAGTTGGTAAGGTTGCTGTTGCCTTTTTTTTTGCAAGAAATTAATACTTTTATTCAGTAAGGATTGTTAAATTAAACAAAAGTGATAGTAAAGACATTTATAATGTAACAAAAGATTTCTATTTCAAGTAAATGTTTTTCTTTTGAACTTTCTATTCATTAAAGAATACTGAAAAAATGTATCACAGTTTTCCCAAAAATACTAAGCAGCAACACTGTTTTCAACATTGATAATAAAAAGAAATGTTTCTTGAGCAGAAAATCAGCATATTAGAATTATTTCTGAAGGATCATGTGACACTAAAGACTGGAGTAATAATGCTGAAAATTAAACATGGAAAAAATTCCATGAATAGAAAACAGTTAATTCAAATTGTAATAATATTTCACAATACTACTGTTTTTACTGTATTTTGACTAAAAAATATAGCCTTGGTGAGGATAAGGGACTTCTTTCAAAAACATTTAAAAAAAAATAAAAAATCTTATGACCTTTTGCAAAATAATTATGTTTTTGCACTTAATCAGTAAATATATCGAAAAAAAATTAATAATTTAGCACACCTGTAAAAACAAAAAATACCTTTCATGTCATCTTTTAGCTGGAAAAACCAAGAGGGTATTTCTTTTGAGCAAGAGGAAGGGCTGAAGAAATACTCTGCAGTTGACTCACCAAACAAACTGAAAACAGATCGCCAGCTGACAATTAAACAATCAGTTAAATCATCTGAAACTGTGCATCTTCAATTTATAAATCAAGTGAAGGCCCACCATTAGTGAAAAACACGCACCTGATGAGGTATTGCTTGCATTTTAGATGGCAGTCATCCTCGATCGGTTTATTTTCCAACATCATGTTGTGTTCCATCATTCTAAAGGTGTTTCAACAGCACAACTGTGAGCAGAGGGAGGATGTTACTCCAGACAAATGAAAACAAATACTCAGTACATCCACCTGCCCTTTTTTGTAAAATCTCATAAAATGTAAGAAAATCCTGAAAATTCAGATGCAGAAGAACTCATGACATCACCCAAAACTTTAGCAGGAAAAATGCAGTAAAAATAGACACTTATTCTTACCTGTATTCATCTGGTCTTCTGGTCTGTGACTTTCTACCTGTACTCTTAGAAAGACTGGGAGTGACATCCAGCTGACTGACTCCGGATCAGATTGTGGCAGATCGTGGTGAGGCTGTGCCCCTCAGTTCAGGCAGTGGGTTGGTTGTGACATCCATGGAGATCCGGTAACCTAGGTGAGAGAAAGCACCTGATTCCTCTAAGGAATGAGGGCAAATACAGTCCCATCCCTTCTGACACTCGCCTCTGCTGTCCAGGGATTGTGGGATAGTATGTGTTGGCTCAGAAGTGATGCATGTGTGCATGTGTGTTTAATGATTGACTCTAGAGCTGCGGGTCCAAACATGCCCTGTTAATCCTAAAGCTGATGAGTGAAAAACGAGGGACACTGATGGGACAAAGTGAAATTAAAAGATCAAAGAGAAATGTTGTCCTACTGTAATGGACAGTCCATAGAAATGAAAAGCTAATGACTTCTCTGCGCATATTAAAAATAACACTTGATAACTGTAAAACCTTCTATGGCAGGGTTCCTCAAATCTTACCCTGGAGGTCCAATGCGCTGCAGAGTTTAGCTCCAACCCTGATCAAACTCAGCTACCTGTGATTTTCTAATGATCCTGAAGACATTGATTAGCATGCTCAGGTGTGTTTGATTAAGGTTAGAGCTAAACTCTGCAGGAAAGTGGATCTCGTGGGCCAAATTTGAGGATCCCTGTTCTATGGTATGGTAGTTGTGACCACATATCGATTTCAGTTGCCTGTCTGTTATAATGAAACACACCAAAAATAAGTTTGAGAGTAAGACTGTCTAAAATCAGAATGGAAATTAACTTAATCTTAGCATATTCACATATCCATATGAACATATTCATATAACATAATCTTAACATATTCACATATGCATATTAACATATTAATATGCTCTATAGCAGCATCAGATTTTATTATTAATATTATTAAGGGGCTACATTTGTCCCCTGGGACTGGTTTATAAGGAGATTTTTAGCATATATGAAGACTTTTTCTTTAACCAGTGACCTTTGACCGTTTTCACATTTTCCTTTCTCATTTTAGCTTTAAGAAGGAAGAAAAGGAAATGAAAAATAGATAAAGCTTTCCTCCACTTTTGGAGGAAAAATGGAACTGAATGAACCAGTGCAGTTTCAAATAATCCTAATACAATTAATATACTAAAATATTTTCTCAGTTGGAACAATTACTGCATGTCTGTTACAGTAATTATAAAATAAACAATGATTATAAAAGTAATTGTATATAATGCGCAATAACAACTTACCTGCTAGAAGAAATCTTCAATAATAAGCAGTTCCAATGTTTTTTCATCACAACTTACTTGTAATTATTTATTTTTACTACTTTTATACATATTAGCTATGCTTCAGGTATAGATATACCAAATAGTATATAAAATATGTAAATGTTGGATAACAGAAATTCACTACGGGAGCATTATTTGCACTGCATTTTAATCATCTGTGTAATTTTTGTCACCTTTTTTTTTGCATTTTTGTCCCGAGCCCTGTTTCATTTCTGACCCTGCTTGAATGGTTAATAGGTTAACAACTTTTAACTTCACCACAACAATTTCCTTTCTTTTCATTATCTACAAAGTGGTCTGCGGTCTGCTCATATGAAGGGGACGCCATACCTTTCAGCACGACCGATTTCAAATGGTGCTAGAAAACCCCAGTTCACTCTGAACACCAGAAGAAATCAGTCACGCTACAAAAGGTAAAAGCATAGTGGAAGACTGTTTTTGTGTGGCATCATTAAATAAGCTTTTAAATAAATAGCATGAATGCATTTAAAAGGTCAAACTAATTAAATGCCAATGTCAGTCACAAACACATGTCTGCTAATGAGCATAAGAGTCTTCTTCCAGTCTTATTTACACATACTGATCTATAGACTTCTTCCTGAAGACCTTTCCATATACAGCATACACATTGTTTTTGGTGGTTGGTGTGCTTAGCCATGGACCATCAGTGCTGAAAAGAGGGGACCTTCCCTGAATCAGCATTGCAGCGGATCTGTGTGAGATGTGGAAAATAACCAGCATAAACGCACACATTTTCTAAACATGCTTTAAAGCGTTGAAATCACAATCATATCGGAATATCTAAACCTGCTTTTGCCAGCCGCTGATCATGTAAAGCTTAATGTTTGAAACAGTTTCACAAACAGTCTACCTACACAGTAGGCTACATTTCTGTGTTGCAAACATTAAATAATAACGAAAGTATTGATAAAAGTTTAAAGTCCAGATGTAGACTCTAATGTTGCGGGAGCCGCGATCAAAATGGGTCTTTGAAAGTAATACGCTGCAGATATGCTGCAAATAATGATTGTGTGATATGTTACATTATTCCAGTAGGTGGCGAACAGTGAGTGTTAAATGTATTTGATGTCTAAATCATTCATTCAAGAGATTCAAAACTAAACAAGTATTCATTTATCTTCATTTATTATAATTTTTTTTTTTACATAATTAGGCTAATTCGTTTAAATTAATACATGTTTTTAAATAGACTCATTTACTATAACATTAATAAAACATTTGTCAGAACCTTAAGTAAATTACATATTTTGTTTGGTTGTCTTTTTTGTTTTCAAGGGGTCACATGATGTTGCTAAAAAAACATTATTTTGTGTATTTGGTGTAATGAAATGTGTTTATGCGGTTTAAGGTTAAAAAACCCATTATTTTCCACATACTGTACATTTGTTTCTCCTTTCAGGCTCGGCTCACCACTCCGACGTCACGTCGGAGGACCGACGAATTGGGGTCTCGCTTAGAGGGACCAATCTACTTTGAGTGTAAACTAAACGAGCCAATGCACATTGGCATGCGATTATTGCATCCAGCTGCTGCTGATCACAGCGTGAGTATAAGTAGGCAGCAGGTGCAGCGCATATTCAGCTTTTCACTTCGGAGCTGAGCGATCAGATCGTTCTGCTCTTGACTACTCTACTGAGAGAAGAAGACAGAACGAGTTCAGATCGCTCTTGGAGAGCTCTTCGTGTTGGACGGCGCTTCAGCGGTGGTGGTTCCCGTGTCGAGTGGGTTGCACACATCATGCTGCACTACCCCCTGTTTGTGTTGCAAATGTTCATCTCCCCTGTGCGCCTCAGCACGATAAAATAGCTTTTTCCCTAAAAGAGCAATTTTGGGTGCGTTTTTTAAAGACGACGTTGCTTGGCAAACTTGACGTTACGTCTTTATAAAGACGATGTGGGTCTTGCTGTAGACAACGTATCACCCGGGCATTTCTAGATTCGGTCGTTACCTGGCGCTGGGTGATGCTCACTATCGCTGCCTCTCGTGCCTGGGCATGAACATGCTGAGGGGGCTTTCGTGGATGGCTCATGCTCCCATGGCGGGGTATGACCATCTCGGAGTTGCGACGCGACTCCGTGACCCGCAAGGGGGCATAGTGCCCGTGCCACCGCCTAGATCTGGGGTTCCCTCTGGGGGCGTCCTTCTAGCGGTGGGCGGACTGGTTTTACGGTCATGGTGAGGAATTCCCCTCCAGGGATGCCCAAGCCCGCCGACATTCTCAACCAGCGGGCTCTCAAAAAGAGCAGGCATGGACCCTCCCGTTGGTACCACCGTGTTTTCTTCCGGAGGCCTCCCCCCGACTATCGGTATTTCGATTGCAGCATCGTAGGGTATCCCTAGCTTTCTGGCGAGCAGATTCGGGCTGCGCTGCTCTCCTCCGGACCGTAGCAAGGCCTGTATCGGATCCAAAATAATGGCTATGATGCTTTTCTTCCCGGCCACTGTAGGGGTAGGGCCGAGTGAAACTTCACCGGTCCCGACCCTCAAGGTTGCCCGATTGGTTTCCTTTGCGGCCGTCTCTTTTTCTCAAGCGCCCCGCCTCGTTTCCTTGTCTTCCCGATGTCCTGATGACTCACAAGTCTTGGACGGCACCTTTTACTGCCGGAAACTGATTTGCTGGATCTTTCTCCCTCACCACCCTCGATGGTGGGGTTACAAGGGTCCCCCCGGTGGATCGGTCGGTTGCGATGCAGTTGTGTCCAAATACCGCCTCAAACCGGCAGGGAGAACCGTGCCTCCCATCCCAGGTCTGTAGGTACTCGGCTGGCCAGCGCTGCCTATACCCTACCTGTGGAGAAGCTGCCTCCTCCTTACACGCTACGGCGTGATTGCAAGTTCACCAGGCCAAGTCACTGAGGGACTTGCACGAGGGTGGTGACGACCTGGAAGTTCAGAGAGAACTCCGCACCGCGCGGACCTCGCTTCCACAGCGCCGAAGGTTAAGGTTCGGTCCTTCTGGGTCGTGCCATGGTCCACTATGTGTTCTCAGGATCGCTCATTCTGGCGTGTGACTGCTGACATCCGCGAGACGACAGACACATTCTTGTAACGCCCCCGTGTCCCAGGGCCGCCTGTTCGGCGACACGTGAGAACGTGCCCCAGCGGTTTTCTCTGCTGACCAAGCCGACTGAGGCCATCTTTACAGCCTTCCGGTGTGCCGCTGCTGCCGGGGGTGGCGCCAGGCGGCCCCCCTTGCCACTGTCCAAACAAGAGCAAGATAGCTCCTACGCCGGTCCAGCAGCTGTGCCGTTGACTGTCGCAAGGGCATGCCGCGCCCGCCGTCCCGCCGGGCCCCCAACTGGTGGCAAGCGATAAAGCAAGAGGCCCGGAGACGGCGACCCAGAGTTGTATGGACGTGCTCTTCATGCGATTGTACGCACACCACCCCCCCCGTAGTTAGTGCCGTTGCGGTGGAGGAATCTTTTTCCACCAATGACCTGGTCTGGTGGTACCCAAAGTTCTCGACAAAGAGGCATTCTCTATTTTTGTCCCCAACGGGACGGGGGGTTTGTGGACATCTAGTACGTATCACAGCATCACCTCCTCTCTCGCCATTGAAGCACAGTTGGCTGTATCTTGAAGAGCGAACCAACGACTACCATGGCAACCCTCTGCTCAAACGAGGTCAGTTGTGCACACACTCATACCCCGCCTCGGACCGTCAAAGAGAGCGCCGTGTGCCCTGGCCCTGTCCTATTTCACGCTCCAAGCCCCGATGCGGGTACGGTTGGTCCCTGCTAGTTCCCGTTGCTAGCCAGACCATTTCTTGCCGGCGTCTGGGCCCTGGCTAGAGTACCCTCCCGTCTCGATTGCTTCCCGTCGAACCGTCATGCTCGCTTCGATTCAGTTGCGCCCCTGCGCCCTCCCAAAGTTCAGGCTTCCAATTACGTCATGAGAGAGCATCGATGCCCTGTCTTGCGGCAGGAATCGCAGTCCTACTGGTGAAGGACGGCGAAGAGCCGGTCCCATCCCCAGCCCCCCCCCGATATAGGTCCGGGGTTGTTACACCCCTACTCTTATTGTACCCAATAACGCGGTGGTTTAGACCTGAATCTTGGACCGTGCTCGTCGTGACCGTGCCCTCACCACGCAGAAGTGCATTTTCAGGTGTATCCGTCCCCAAGCCTGGTTCGCAGCGATCAACCTGAAGGACACGTACTTTCATGTTTCGATCCTTGAATCGATCCTTGGAACGTGCTCAGTCGGTGTTTAACTGCTTGAATACATTTCAAGAGCAGGATGGCGGTCCCACTGAAATTGTTTCAGAGGCTCCTGGGGCATATGGCGGCCACGGCGGCAGTCACGCCACTGGGGCTACTCCATATGAGACCGCTGCAGCACTGGCTCCATGGCTGAGTCCCGAGGTGGGCGTGGCAACACGGCACCTTCCGGGTCCAAGATACACCGGCCTGCCGCCAAACCTTCAACCCCGTGGTCAGACCTTGCATTTCTACGGGCAGGAGTGCCCCTAGAGCAGGTCCCCAGGCATGCTGTGGTTTGCACAGATACCTCAACCACCGGCTGGGGAGCCACGTACAACAGGCACGCAGTGTCAGGGGTTTGGACGGGCCCCAACTGCACTGGCACATCAAATGCCTAGAGTTGCTGGCAGTGCGCCTTGCCTTGATCCATCTCAAAGGGCGCTTACGAGGCAATCATGTACTGGTCCGCACGGACAATACACAGCTCCGTTGCGTACACAGCCGACAAGATCTGCGCTCCGTCGCTATCGCACTCGCCCGGCCACCCACTCCATCTCCTGGATTCAGAACTCGGAGGGGTCGCTTCGTGCTGTTCACATTCCTTGGTTGCTCAACCGGGCAGCCGACGAGCTGTCTCGAGCCGTGCTTCCGGGAGAATGGCGACTCCATCCCCAAACGGTCCAGCTGGTTTGGGGACGTTTCGGAGCCGCCCAGGTAGACCTGTTTGCCTCTCCAGAAAAATCTCACTGCCAGTTGTTCTACTCCCTAACCGAGGGAACACTCGGCACAGACGCACTAGCACACAGCTGGCCGCGGGGCCTTCGCAAGTATGCGTTTTCCCCAGTGAGCCTTAATGCACAGACGCTGTGCAAGGTCAGGGAGGACGAAGAGCAGGTCCTGCTCGTGGCTCCCTATTGGTCCCTTACCCGGACCTGGTTCCCGGGAACGAAGGCTGCCTCGCACAGCCCCTCCCCTGGCCGTTCCTCTGATAAAGGATTTACTGACTCAGAGACGGGACACCCTTTGGCACCCGCGTCCAGACCTCGGGAAACTTCATGTCTGGTCCCTGGACATGACACGGAGGTTCTAGGTGACCTACCCAAAGAGGTAGTTGACACCATCACTTCATCGAGAGCACCGTCTACGAGACACGCCTACGCCTTGAAGTGGAACCTGTTCGTCGATTGGTGCTCTTCCCGCCGGGAATACCCCCGTAGATGCCCGATCGGTGTCGTGCTTTCTTTCCTGCAGGATGGTTTGGAGCGAAGGCTGTCTCCCTCCACACTTAAAGTTCATGTCGCGATCGCTGCTAACCACGACCCCGTAGAAGGGAGGTCGTTGGGAAGCATGACTTGGTCGTCAGGTTCTTTAAGGGGGCGAGAAGGTTAAATCCTTCATGGCCGCCCTCTATACCCTCTTGGGACTTGACTCTGGTGCTCATGGCACTACAGCGGGGCCCATTTGAGCCTTTGCAGGTGGTTGAGCTAAAGTTTCTTTCAATGAAAATTCTGCTCCTGCTTGCATTTGCCTCCATCAAGAGGGTAGGGACCTGCACGCATTTTCGGTCAACGATTCGTGCCTAGAGTTCGGGCCTGCTGATTCCCAGGTAACCCTGAGGCCCTGGCCCGGTTATGTGCCCAAGGTTCCCGCTACCCCTTCAGGGATCAGGTGGTGAACCTCCAAGCGCTGCCCTCGGAGGCGGCAGACCCAGCCCTAGCTTTGCTCTGCCCCGTCCGAGCCTTAAGGTGCTACGTAAACCGGACACAAAGCTTCAGGACCTCAGACCAGCGCTTTGTCTGTCACGGAGGCCGGCAGAAGGGGAATGCCGTCTCCAAGCAGAGGGTGGCCCATTGGATAGTGGATGCCATCACCCTGGCTAATCAAGCACAGGGTGTGCCCTGCCCACTCGGTTGCGAGCTTCACTCACTAGAGGTTTCATCCTCCCTGGTCGCTTGGCTCGGGGCGCGCTAAAATCGCCTCGCTGACAATATTGTAGGGCTCGGGCTGGGCGACCCCTAACCATTCGCAATTCTATAGCCTTCGTGTGGAGCGCGGTATCCTCCTGTGTTTTTCACCTCCAAAACGGGTAACACAGAGGACCCGGCTTCGCTGATGTTCGGCTTGCAAATCACTCAAGAAGTCCATACATTAGCCCTGTTGATTCCTCCGCCGTTATTCCGCGTTGAGGGGGGGGGGGGCCTGGGATATTCCGTTCTGCCCTCAAGAGCTCGGCAGCCAGACGGGCCGGAGGCGTCCGGCGCCAGGCCTTTCACATCGCTTAATTCCTCAAGACCGGAGAAGGCTTGGTCCATATGTAGACCTAATGGATCTCGTGTACAGTCCACGTAAAGGCCTTGAGCCCGTGTTTTCCCCGGCCAGACTTCTGCCATTTCAAAGGTTCCATCACCGCCGTCTGCCATAGCACTAAGGGATGGTCATAAGGCTGTAGTGTTGCCGAACCTCCGTCGGAAGGTTCGACTCCGTAACTCCCCTGGTTCCAAGTAGAAACGGTACGTTTTCTAGCGTTATCCAGTCTTCTCATTGGTAGTGGCTTACAGCGTAGCGGTCTCTTGTAAGAAGCCCTGGCCGATGCCAAAAAAATAGGGGCCAGGTGGCTTCCACAGGACACTGAAGGGCAGTAGCCTGATGGCCCTTTGGTAGGATTCCCAATTTCCGTCGTCCTCCTAAGTGAAGTCGAAGTGACCGACTGAAGGAACGTCTCGGTTACGTAAGGTAACCCTCTTTCCCTGAGGGAGGGAATGGAGACGTCACGTCCCGGCGCCACGGTTGCTGTACCATTGCTGAGCGGCCGGGTCGCTGGTTCGGCTCCTCAGCGAAAACCTGAATATGGGCTGCACCTGCTGTCTACTTATACTCCCCTGTGATCAGCAGCAGCTGGATGCAATAACCGCATGCCAATGTGCATTGGCTCGTTTAGTTGACACTCGAAGTAGATTGGTCCCTCTAAGCTAGATCCCAATTTCGTCGGTCATCCGATGTGATGTCTCCGTTTCCTCCTTCAGGGAACGATGGTTACATACGTAACCTAGACGTTTCTCCTCTATGCCCCGCCTTCTGAAATGCATCGATTTTTACAAAGCTCATTGGTCTGAAAAGCGAGGTGTATGCTGATTGGCCAGCTATCCAGTGCGTTATGATTGGCTCGAATACCATTTCTCTGACGGAAATGTTACGCCCCTACCATACTGTGACGATGCCCTGTCCCACGGCCAGAGCGAGAGACAAAAACATTAAAACCCATATAAACGAGGCATTTGTTGCATCCAGTGTGGACATAATTACGGTTTATAATGACTTATATTGTCTTTTTACATGTTGCATTGCATCGCGCCGGATAAACATAAAACCATTTCTGCATTTGTAATCGGAGAAATACCAAACAACAAGCGCTACTCCACACTGCCCAAAAAACTCGCATTTGAATCATCAGTGGCAAATCCTTTAAATAGAAAAATGTACGACAGGCTGTGAGTTCAGAAAAGCCGTATTGTAGTCTACTTACCAGGTTCAGGAAACTTTCCTCCATAAAATGTGCTGCACACATATTTGAATATTTGGGTTGAACTGTTCTGGACAGTGTTGTAAATACAACTTAACCACTGATTTCTAGTTGTGTCCTCTTTTTGGAAGACCAAACAAAGTAGTTTCGCTTTCACAACGAAACACACGGTGGGCTAGAGTGAGCGTAGGCCTGCTTGATGAGCGCCGGCGGATGGGCTTGAGAACGGCGCGGCCGGGGGCTGCGGCCACACACAATTTGACGACCCCAGTGCTTGGACTACCGCCTTCGTCCACGTGAATCCGATCCGGTGATCCCAGCGGTGAAGTTGGTATTTCCTCATCGACACACGATCACTCCATACTGACGAAGCGATATCGTCTCTTTTTGGAAGGGCAAACAAAGTCGTTTAGCTTTAGTTTTCACAACGAACACACAGCGTCTTCACACCTGGCGGTGTAACAATACTACAGCGAGAATAAAAGGTACGTCTTCTTTCTTTGCGTGAACATTTGGGCGGCGTTATGCAAATCTTCCCACATAGTGACGTAGACATGTGGGGGCGTGTTAGAACGAGCCGTTTTAGGTAGGTCTGGTTGACTCTTAACTTTTATAAAGAATATCTCTTTGGATTTGAGACTTTGCAACTTTACAGATCTTCTTTATGCACCAAGAGCTTGTAACACTCCAAAGAGAAAGGAAAAATTGAAATCGCATCATATGACCCCTTTCAGAATCGTGGGAGAATCATAGCTTAAAAAAACATAGGCTAATATATGTGGCAACTAACTAATACCATTAGTAGGTAATATATTTATTATTTTATAAGTAATACTACTGTTTCTAATATTAAAATGAGTTCTGCAACCCAACAGTTAAGTCATTATTCGCTGTAAATCTTCAGATCTGCTGCAGCAAAATACGGTGCAGGTTTCATTATTTTTCATTATGTTTGAAGTTATTAACGGCCTTATTAGATATGAGATGTAACTTGAACTACTTGCTTTAAAGTCTTTGGCTTTAATATTTAGTGTTTGATATCTCTGTTTTGGTATAATTTCCATAAAATGCAATGTGTGCAGATCTGTTAACAAAAAGAATGTGTTTTATGATTTTGTGATCCTTTAAGATTAGCCCTTGAGGCCAATGATTTGTGTTTCTGTCAGTTTTAGTTGAATGTAGTCAGCCACACCTGTACTTAACCTGAAAAGACAGATTTAATTAAAGGTGTGTACACAAATCTCTACATGTTTGCAGTCATTAAAACAACACACACAGAATTTAATGGTATTTAACTCAAATCTTTAACATCTTTGGGTAAAAACTCCCAGTAGTGTTATAGAACACACTAATGAAACTCTATTTACAGTATTACCCCACAATGCAGAACAAAATGGTTATTTTCTACAGTAATTTGTTGTGTTATTGTTGAAAATGACTTTGCATTGATCAGACAGTAATTAGAAAAATCCTCATCCATGCTTTTTTTTTTTTTTATGATGTGGGGAAGATGGGGAGCTCGTCTGGCTATTCTGTCTGACGTGAACTAGGTCAGTGCTCTTTTCTGCACTGGAAACCATTACTGCTTGACTGTGACCTCCACATGCACTCAGAAACCAGAACTCAAATTGATATGAACTGACTTGCCCACTGACACACCCTTATAAGTAATTACTGGAGCTTCTCAATTCTAAAAAGCAGGTTGAATCGAGATATTATATATAATATATATATATATATATAAATTTTTTTTTTTTGAGGTGTGACCTCAAGGAGATCACATGGCGATGAATATGACCTACAAATCCATGTGGGTTTAAAAGCAGGTGGTTACGTAGAGGATTGAGTGTAAAGCAGTGCTATAAACTGTAATTCTGACATGGTTTCACTGTAATTGACCAAAAGACCTATAGGGATCAAGTGTAAATCACAAATACATTTATAGCAAATATAATACACCCTAGAAAATAACAGAGAATATACCTAATTAATTAGCCTCAGTTCTTGACACCATATTTTTATGTACATATTATAATATGTTTAAATAGTATGATTCTAATTATGTCTTTATATAAATGTTATATATAAATAGTAAATGATAGAATGAATACCTTTTTTGTCTATGTAACACTCATCTTGTCTGAGGGAAGACTTTGAATCAGCGGCTGAAAGTCAATGTATCTGAAGACCAAAAAATGAAAAAACCGTAGAAACTTATAAGTAAGATATAATTGTTGCATATATATTCATCAACATTCAATCTATTGTGAATAGTCTTACCTTTTGATAAAGTGCAGTAACAGAGATTAAAAATTCTTGAAGAGCTCTTATAGTGAAGAACGGTCAGTCCCAAGAAAAGATACCAGTGTGTGGGACGACCATGTGCTCATCCTTGTCAGAAACACAGTGATGCCGTCTTGGCGTGTGTGTGTTTGTGTGTGAGTGCGTAAGAAAGAGGAATCGAGGAAGAGTGAAGTAAATGAAGAGACTGTTTTAAAGACAAAACTTGATTAAAATGAGAAACGTAAAAATAATGAAAAATACCTCAACATTGATGAACAAAGGAAAAGACTGAAGGAAGAACAGCATGTTGTGAGGATGCAGTGGATGAGAGATGAGAAGCTATAAGCATGGAGGCTTGTCTGTCTGGAAACAGTCTCTCAGACAGACTTGACAGCCCCCCGCCCATGCCCCCCAAACTGCTGGCTTTGAAAACACCCCTACACCCACCAAACACCCCTCCCTTCTCTCCATACCCTCACCAACAGCCACGACAACCCAACAACATGGCCTTTGCGGGGGAAGTTTACATTTTTATGTCGTACTTTTAATACTATTAACAAGAACTGAAACAATTTTATCTCAGTGTCTATTGTTAACAAGCAACGTGTTTTTAAGTCCGTTGTCTCATGACCCAGTGCATGTGAGGTGAATGTGGGCCAGGGTGCCCTCTAAAGGCAACAACTGTAAATAGCAGGATGGTACTCATATGAGAGCATGTGATTTCCTGGTGTGTCATCCTTATTTACTTACAGTACTGTCATGACACACTGATGGTCTTTCTAATGGTTGAGAGTCTTAATTCAATTAAATTAAAATTAAAAATGAATTCATTCTGTGAATTGTGACTCTGACTCTGTGATTGTTTAATGGAAAAAAATAGAAACGTGAAGTAGCAAACAAAACTTTATTGTTTATAATAAACACAAAACATTCTCCATGTAATTTGTAAGATAAAATAACATTTAAGGGGATAGTTCAGCCAAAATTTTAAATTCAAAATTTGAATTTGCACGTTTAAAAGGCATAAATGAGATTTGAGGTTTACAGAGAAGAAGAAAAAATCAGTAAGCAATAATTTAGTTTTTGTTTATTATTTACATAAAGATATTGTATGGCTTCAGAAGACTTAAAATGGACCGCTTCTGTGGTACTTTAATGCTGCTTTTGGTCCTTTTAGGATTTTAGGCTTTTTGTCAGCCCCTGGTCACTTTTGTTGCATAGAGCAGCATGAATATTCTGACAAACATCTCCTTTTGTATTCTACTTAGCAAAGGAAATCAGAATGTCAAGTTAGGAATGATATAAGGGTGAGTAAATGATGATCTTCAAACTGTTTGGTTCTCAAACTTTTTGACGTCTAGGAATTGTAGCATGAACAGACATTCCCTTTGCTACAGTAATTGTCAAAAAGGTACATAGATTCCATATGTTTTCTATTTAATGCCCGCCATCATGTGAAACCACCAGTTTGCCTGAACAGTCCAACCTTTCTGCTCGCAGAGGGCAATCTGCTGCAGGAAGTGATTCCGAGCTTCTTCCTCCCCCTGATCCTGCTGCAGTGCAGTTCGCAGGTAGAGCATATCCTGTGACATGCTGAGCTCAGGGATTCCCGTGAGTAGCATTAGAGAGAAGAGCGTGACAAGAAGGCGAGACTGAGCCCGGAGGGACAGATAGGCATTGATACAGGTGTCCTAAAGAAAGAACAGATACTGGAGTTCAGAGTATGGCTGTAGCATTACTTTGACTGCATGATTAAGCATACAGATTTGTTTTCTTTTTTATTAGTTACTCTATCATGAATCCAGATGAGGGTAAACTTCTAAAAGCATAATAAAATGGGCTGACAGGAGAAACAAACGCTTCTCAAATTTTGTGTTAGTTGCATGTATTATTTTAGTATTATTTATGAACTAATGTAGTATTTTTTTTATATTTTGAATTATATTTTAATTTAATATTTTCAGTTGTCATTTTAATTTAGGTTTTAGTAATTTCATGTGCTTTTTTTGTGTAATTTCTATTTTTTTGTTTTATATATATTTCTATAAAGCTTTAAGTTTATTTTTATTTCAGTATTGGTCATTTTATTACTTCAACTTATTTGACTTAGTTGTAGAGGCAACCCTTCTCATTTTTAAGTTTAAGTTTTTATTGTAATATTTTATTTCAGCTTCATTTTAATTTCCGGTAACAGATTTGAATAGTTTTAAATATCATTTTAGTTAACAATAACAGCGCTGGTTGCAAGGCCCTGTAACACTGAAAAAAATTCAAAAAGAAACCGTGCAACAGAACCTACCCTAAATCTCTGGAAGTAGAGGCTGGGACGGCCTTTCACCCTGCCCATAACGTACAGGAAGTCAGGGGTGAGGACAAAGGGCACCCTTTCTCTGTTCACCCCCAGGAAGCTCTTAGTGTTGCCCAAGATGTGCCCAAAATCAATGTGGAACAAGTTCCCTGAGAAGAATAGAGAGTTTAACATTAGTTTAATTGCAAGTGGATCTACTCAATACATCTACTCAAGGCATGTTCTGTGTTATTGAACCCTCTCTAAAAATCTACCCATAAAACTCTGAACGTTTTGTATGGATGGTAGAGATCAAATATGTGACATTAATCATATTTTAGTAATTAGATGTAACAAGATCATGACTGAAGTTGAAATGGATCATTTATTTGTAATATGTTCATCTACATGGTTTGCTGGTTTTGCAAATTCAATAATTCACATGATGATGTGATTTTTTTTTTCTTTTGTCTTATCAGAGGCTCATGACAAATGCTAACTTGTTCTTTTACCTTGTTCAGTGATCATAATGTTGTCATTGTGGCGGTCACCGATACCCAGCACGTATGTAGCCACACAATAACCGGCACACGAGTTCACAAACTTCTCCATAGATTGAAAGTGCTGTATAGTGCCAAAGTTCAAGACAAAAGGAAGAGAACGATCGAATATCTGCTTGTCAGACTGTAGAGACACTACAGAAAACAGATCTGGTAGAATAACAGAAGGCAGCTCACATGACATAGTATTAGTACAGTATATATGCTTACTTTTTCCTGGAATGGGCACTTCCTCTGAAGCCAGTCATATAAGGCATTGTTTTTGAAAGCTCCCGCCACACCTCCCTGACTCCTCTGAACTGAGGCAATAGTGATCGCATTGCGCACAATCTCAATCATTCCTGCGTCAAAGACAGATATACAGCTGAATATTAAGTTAGAGACAACAGGTAGTTAATCTGTTTGTTGGTCATTAGACGTTTTTTTGTACCACAGAATTCTGCAGCCAATCAGAATCAAGTGTCCAAGAGTGCTGTGCCATAATTATTATTATTTTAAAATATATTTTTGCTTTTATGTCAGTGTTTGTTGAATATTTTAAGTGTTCTCACTGTGGTATTATACTTCTATTATAAGAACAAGAGAGAGACTGATCATTGCCTATGTTATGTCCTGTTGAAATGCAGCCATAGGGCACCAGGTTCAAGTCTAAACCTATTTCTTTCCAAATTGAGTCCATGACCATTAGCGTCTGAAAAAAACAACATTTAAAAAAAAACTTTAATTTCTTAATTTGGCTTCTACTTACTGGTGAAAATCAGTAAATTGTTTTGTAGTACTTGCTTATTTACCTGGATGATAAGCATGTCCTGTCGGAGGTCATCTCCATGCTTAAAGATGATGCCGACAGGAGGAGAGGCTGGAGCTTCGGACTGTACGCAGGAGAACTCCAGCCAGAGTGGCTTTTTCTTAGAGGCCATCACTTTACAGTCTTTCAGCTGTGATAAAACGTTTGAGTTAAAGGGGTCATATGCTGCTTTTTTAAAGATCTATTTTGTGTATTTGGTGTAACAGAATGTTTACATGCTTTAATGTTAAAAAAAACATTATTTTTCAAATACTTTACATTATTGTAGTTCCTCTATGCCCCGCCTCTCTCAAACGCTTTGTTTTCTACAAATTCCCTCCTTCCGACAAGCGCAGTCTGTTCTGTTTGGCCAGCTGACCCAGTGCATTGTGTTTGGCTGAACACCGCAAGCACTCGTCGGAAGTGTAATGCCCCTTACCATAATCGCGAGTTTCGTCTTTCAAAATTAATGTAAAGACAGAGCCCGAAAGGGAACAGAGTCGCGTGACAGACACAGTGA
Source organism: Sinocyclocheilus anophthalmus (assembly GCA_018155175.1). Lineage (NCBI taxonomy): Eukaryota > Metazoa > Chordata > Actinopteri > Cypriniformes > Cyprinidae > Sinocyclocheilus > Sinocyclocheilus anophthalmus. The sequence continues at coordinate 23,695 of JADLZN010009662.1, read as the reverse complement.
TGAAGCGGGTATGTGTTTGCAGTACACAAGCCAAGGTAAAGACAGCTGACTCCACTGTGATGTGACCCTGTCTCTCTCTCTCTCACACAAACAAACACACACACACAAAAACACACAACACACACATGATGTGCAAAACTCCGCATTTGAACAGTCAATAGCAAATACTTAAACTAATAACAAAACTGTAGCTGATTCAGAAGCGCCAGATTGTCATGGCAAAGTCAGAATTACCTCCTCTCCTAGTTCACGAAACGGTCGTCCATAAATGCATGCTGTGCTGTTGTAAATAAATCTTAACCAATGATTCCTAATTGCTTCTACTTCTGGAAGGCCAAATAAAGTTCTTTTGCTTTCACCTAGAAACACACATCGTCTCCCTGACATGGCTGCTTCAACACTAACTGCGGTTACTGAAACCATGCCTTCTTTCTTTGTGTGAACATTTGGGCGGCATTATGCTAATATTTCCACATAGTGAGGTAGATATGTAGGGGCGTGTTAGAACACCGTTTTAGGAGGGCGTGGACAAGGCTTAACTTTTATAAAGAATATCTCTTTTGTTTTGAGAGTTTAGTCTTTGCAACTTCAGGGATCTTATCTATGCACAATCAGCTTGTAACACTCCAAAGAGAAAGGAAAACTTGAAATTGCATCATATGACCCCTTTAAAGGAATAGTTCAACCAAAAATGAAAACGTTGCAGTGTCGTTCTAAACTGTGTTGTATGACTGTCTTTCTGCCAAATATAAAAGCAGATATTCTGAAACATGTTTTAATTAAACAATAAAGGTCAATAAGGTCCAAAAAGCAATTTTTCAAAAGAATGAATGAGGGTGAATAAATAAATAACAGAATTTTCATTTTAGTGTGGACTCTGCATTAATGACCTTTTTTAAAGTTATTTTTAGTTCAGATTAGTTTATGAAGGATTACAAACAATTCAGGTTGGGAACAAGTTTCCTTTGGGTTGGGAGTAAATCAAACCCACAACATAGAGATGCTTCTGAAGTTTTCTATATAAAAAATCTTATAACATTCAAGCATATACTGGAAACAATCCCTACAGATAAATATATCAACTCACTATGATACTTCCTGCTCTGACACGGGGATCAAAAGGCACCTGGAAGTCAGAGGGTAAATTGCATTCTTCCAATAACTCCTGCAGCTTCTGAGGAGCTGACACACACATACATGATAATGTAGATGTATGTTCTGCATATAACACATAATACTGAGGGCACAGTTGTTTGAACTTTACCTGTTGATGGAAGATCTGTTCTATCAGGGTAGAGCACCTTCACTGTTAGAGCCACGTCGTGCAGGCAAGTGACGACTTGTACTTGACTCTGGAATTCAGTCAGCATTGCCTCTCCACAGCCCAAAAGATATGCCTCCAGTATGACCGCCATACGCTGGCGAAAAAATGGGCAACCTGCCACCTCACTCCGCAAATACCAGAAAAAGAAGTGTCCGATCCGCTTGCTCTGTGTTCCAGGAAATGGCAACAGTACATAGTTAATCTTTATCTTCTGACAGGTGAAATGGTGTTAGTTATTTTTGGTGAAAATGATAGAGATGAAAATCATCCTCTAATGAAGTATGCACAGCTGCAAACATGACTCACCCGTAGTGCTCTTTTGAGAAGGAATCTTGCCAAACAGTTATCATGATATGGTTCGACTTTAAGGGTCTACAGAAAATGACATGCCTTATTAGGTTTTGCTTCTCAATTCTCCAACTGTGAGTTCCAAAACTAGCATTACTGTACAGGCCAATACACTTGTATAATTCTTTACCTGAACCAGCTGCAGCAGGTACTTAAGTACTTCATCATTGGATAGGATCTCTAATCTTTGAACTGCCAATCTTCTGACCTTCAGATCTGCAAAATCCACACTCAGAAGCTCAAGGGCCACAGACAGCTCTATATCCTCTGGTCCCCAGTGACTCAATAGCCAATGGACATCCTGGACCGCAGTTGGCATCATCCAGTCGATCGTGCGAAGAAAATGTGGTAAATTTGAGGCATAGTGGACACTTTCCTCTTTAAACCTTCTGAGGCAATCTGTCCTTGTGAAAGGTGTTGTTGGAGAAGCCTCATTGGATGGTGAGGAGAGTCTGGATTCTCCTGTAAGGTCCAGTGTAGAAGAATCAGAAATAGGAGATGTACCACTACCAGAAGAGCTTTTGGCATGTGGCAGAACAACGGGAAAGCTGTAGCGATCCAGCATAAAGGTAATTGCCATTGCTTTGGCTACATCAGGGTTTGTGGCTGTAGACAGTTTTTCTGCTTCGAAAGTGAATGCCTCCTCATCCCATTCTGGGAAAGTCCACATGTGCAGAGTGTGTGGACCTTGGCTAAGAAGGGATCTGTGGTCAATCAGCTGGAGGTTTACAAAGTATAATACTTGCCCTTTTCCTTTGTGGTAATCTGATGCTTTAGAGGAGTTCGACTTTGTGTCCTTGGTTGACATGCCTTCAACAGTACTGGCATTAATTGTGAGGCCTAATTTAGCTCCGTGAGGGATATCCCTGATCAGAATGTCAAATTCCAGCCAAGTGTTCCACAGCACTTCATCTGTAAACTCTTTTGAAGTCGAACAAACCGACGACACAGTCTTTCTACCGTAGATTATGGTGGCTTCCACTTGGACAAGTGGTGGTACCTTACTTGGGAGTTCTGGGATATCAAACCCTAGGAGTTTAACCCTGAACTTTCTCTCACAGTCCCAGAGGGAAATCATCACAATGTCCTCTACTTTCTTCTCTTTAAGGGAAAGCTCCTTGTGGGAGCTTGAGAGCCCAGTGAGACTGTCCACCAGTGGCCAGTACTCTCTACCTACTGTGTTATCTGGAAGGGATGAGACTGCAACCACTGAGAGATGAAGCTCCAGCATGTTTTCAAGGCAGTGTCTGACCCACAGATAGTCAGAAAGCTGGAAGTCTTCACTCAAGAATTCCTCCCTGCCACACACCTTGAGCACATAATCAACCGACCATCCTTCGAATGACAGGTCCTCCTTTGGCAATGATTCCCAGAAGATTTTGAGGAGATCACTGGTGGTATGTGTCACGTCAGCTTTAATGGAAAGGACTGAACTATTATAATAAAGAGTCACTGAGAGTTTTGACTGAAGGTAACCTTGCTGGTCGTTTGGAAGCACTGTGGAAGTTATCCACGGTTCAGTGGCATAAGCTATTGGATCTCGCTTTTTCAGTTCTTCCCTTCTTGGTGTGGCAAACTTTCTTCGGGTATAGCCTAGCTCACTTAAACGATTAGTGTCTGAGGAGTCCAAATCATAGCCGATTAGCTCGTTCAGAATGCCCTGGAAGTGAATTCTCTCCTTAGAGGTGGTTTTCTGAGCCAGCACAGTGACACAGACAGTCTGAAGACCATCAACACCCTTAAACCAGGGTGCATCCAGAGTTTTCAATACCTGATAGTCGTCATAAATTTCATACCACTCCTCCTCCTTGTGGTACAACAGACTGTATCGTTCTGGGTCCAGAAGTGCAAATGGCTCTGAAAGTCTATTATTCTCCTGTGCTACCATACACAGACGCACACGAAGCTGGTGGACGCTGCATTGCGCTGGGAGCTTGATCTGAACGGGCTCCTGGCTGTCCAGTAACTGGATACCTTCCCTGACTGGTAACTTGCAAATAAATACAAGGTTGTTATCTGAGCAAGGTTCCTGTTGCTGGTGTGCATCCCATTTGTTCTCCATGGATGCTGGAATGGAAGTTAACATGAGCACATTTAACTATTTTAGTGAAGTTGTAAGATTAGGGTCTTTTCAAAAGAGGAAGTGACTTGTGCTGTTTGTGGTACAGAAATTAATTATTTCAACTTGCATCCTAGTTGGGGTGAGGGATAAGTTGGGCCATGACTGAGGTACATTTTTATTCATAATTGGAGTGGTGCCTGCACTTGCTAAACTCCTATTGTGATGCTAAGGTGCTTTGACTGATTGCCAGGACAGGTGTTAAGTTTTAGCATGTTGCTATGCAGTTGCTTGAATATAGAGCATAGTTCAAGGGACAAAACATATGGAATTCAAAGAGAGTGACTCCTGTAATATGTAATGTGACCTATTTCTGCATATTTTCATATGAAAAATAAAATAAAACCAAGGTGAAGTTATTGTCTTGGTGAGACTATTTTACATTCCACCCTTTGCTGATAGATATGAATGTTGCTTCCTCCTTTAATTTCCTGTTTGTGAAAAAAAAAATGTTTCTTTAGTTCTAAAAATCCTGGATAATTTTTCTTAAAAGTTTATTTTCACAGTGCTAGTGATTTTATATGTCGGTAAATTGCCAACATGTACTGTATATTTTGTGTGTGCATGTGTCTGGGTACATTTGTTTTGACACAAAACCCACTGGACAATGTATGTAACTGACATGCAAAACAAAAAACAAAACAAAAAATAAATAAATAAATAAAAAATATCATATAACAAAATGGTGAGTTTAGAAGATACACGGGGTGGCTAAACCTAACACTGCAATGTGTAATTAAAAATGCATTTTCATTTTTACATTGGTATCATTCTTGCCTCATTTAAAGAAAAAATAAAAATAAAAAAAGAATATACCAGTTGCACCTGTCTTCAATTAAATACGGTTTTTAGTTTGAGGTAGATGGCTACAAAGGTTTTTGCAACACACAAACTGGTTCTGCCAGCCACTCAAGAAGAATGTATCATTCTTAAGCCTTGCCCCGCTGTGCTAAAGACTACAGACTGTAAGTACTATATTGTATATTCCTCCCAAAAAGTTGTTTGTTTTACAACAATTACAATACCAACTGAATGTCAACTTATGTTGTATGATTATAATGAATCAGAAAATTGCACTCACCTATACAACATGTGTGTCTTTGGTTTCAGGTCAGTTTCTGTGGCTTGTGTGTGAGCTACAGTTCAATTTCCCTGTAATGCATTAATGTGAAGTGACTGATTGCACAACAACTCATCACTTCCTCATTCCTTTGTCTTTCTGCACCTGTGAGGAAGAACGCTTTGATCACTTCATGCTTATTTCTTTTGTTGGTTTCATTTAATTCAGAATGGATTTTCCATGCCCAAATTGTTTTGTTTAATTGTTTTAAATAGTTATTTTCTATTATCTTATTGCCATCTCTCTGTTTTTAAACCACAACATTAATATTAGTTTAAATGTTCATCAAGAACTCTTATAATTAAAAGAGGCTTTATATATGGAGAACTTGAACTGAACAATAACTTTAAAATGCTAAGGTAAAATGTTACTCTCTTTAATCACTAGAGGGAGCTCACCAATAACTATCTATAGTAGCCTATAGTTGTTAAGCAGGACCTGTTGGTTTTGCCACTTTGGTTTTCACACATTTTGTCAGAATGAAAATGGACTTTAAAAGAAACATTTCATCCTCATTTGAATTATTGCCATTTTCCCATCACTTGTTTAGCCTGATCAGATTTCAGATGCAGATGCACGTTTCAAAAAGTGTCAAATGCTGCAGTAATGTAACATGTTGTAGTACATGCAGCAACACCAACCTTTTTAATCACTGTCGATGCAGTAAATGATAATGATTATAATAAAATGGCCCATTTGGTCAAATTAAAAATAGATGTTTGGAAGAAAATGTGAGTGGTGCTTGAAGTGTGAAGCTGTGCTGTTGCTAAGGTGTTGTTTTTGTTAGTGTCTTGCTATGTGGTCTTGCTACGTGCTCTTCTCAGGTTTTTTTCCGTAATGCGGAAGTAACAGTCATTCGAGTCCAGTTAATGGATTTGCCACTTCCAGCAGATTACTAAGCACAGGAACTGCAGGTATCAGACATATCAATGGAGACAGTCTAGAGATATAAAGTTTAACAGAGTATTTTTATTATTTTGCACCAAATAATTATATCATTACATCTCACATATACTTATTACTTTGCACATTAAATTTAGCAAAAATTCGTACATTTCTACACGAATTTCAACAAAACCAAAGAGAGTGGAAAGAATCAACAGTGTCTTCATAATGCATAAATGAGCATCTTACATAGATGGCAACATGATGAAAATTAATTTTTGTCACAATAAATGAACAATCAAATAAATACACATAAATATATAACATGTAACAAAACATGATTCTCTCCTTCATCTGTTCACATTTACATCTCTATTTTTTCCCTCACAAATTTTAATTTATGAAGCCACTGTATTAGTCTCACATAAAAAACCCTGATATTTTATACTGACATATAGAAACGTATTTCACCTTCACTCATTTCTGATATATATTCTGTATATATGCCTTCTTCCAGTACATCTGCATTCTTGGTAGGTAATTATTAACACAATTATATTTCACAGCTTTAGGCATATGTATATGTTGTCATGGTTATATACAAGCTGTCAGATATGTACTTTAAACAATGCATTGAGTACATGAGCATCAGTGGGACCATCTATGAAATTCACAGACTTTGAGTGTTTTACTTCCTTTCTTGTCAAAAATAGACTAAATAATATAGTTGGTTAATAGTACACAATCAATCATATATTTAAAATATATAAATATAGATTATACTTTACAATAGGCCTAAATTTTACAGCATTTTTATTGTTGGTTAATGCTAATTATCTCTTAACAATGTTTTAAAATGTCAACTTTAAAAAAAATTATAAATGTGTTATGTATTAATTTAATCAATTAAATTATGAACAAATCGGAATTAACAATGAACAATAGTTTATTTATAAACTTACACAAACCTACATTAATAAATGCTATTAATTCATGATGCGTAAACTAAACAAATTAATGTTAAGTGTAATCTAATTATATTAACATAGAAACGTCATAAGGAGATGCATGTTTTATGTGAACAAAAGGCACATTACATTTGAGTAAGATTTACTGTTTTGCATTCAAAATATCTTTCATTAAAGTTTTATATTGTGGGTTATATTAATCTTACAATAAACCATGCGATCCAGACTTACACATTACACACTCATCTATCCTATTTCCACTTCAGCCAGGGATGCTAACCTCTGAGGGCTCAGTTAACAAGCATTTCTGAAAATATCCTGAACCATCTCAAATAGAAGATGCGACTTCCTGGCTTTAACCCTGGTCTCGCTTACCGGTTGTTTCTTCTCCAGCACAGCAGCCTGGGCAGAGCTTCCCTCACCTCTCTGTTAAACAAACCGTAGATGAGTGGATTAATGCAAGGAGGCACCTGAAGCATCACCAGCAGCATGATGTGTAGGGTTCCTGCCGACATCCAGTCTCCAGGGTAATCCAGCGAACGGATCATTGCAATGTTGCCCTCCAGTTCCCACAGAGCATCAGAGACTATCTTCAGAAAGATGGGGAGCAACTGAAGCAGCAGCATGGAGCAATAGAATATCACCGTTTTGCGTGCCCTCTTGTTGACCTGCTGGAAAGGCTGAACGGCATTGCGTGCCTCCTGATACATGCGCAGGTACGAGAAGGAGTAGGAAAAGATGCAAAGCAGTGTCACCAAAAGTCCAACTACTTTTCGAAACACTGCAGAGCCTCGTGGAAAGCCAAGGTGGGCCTCTAAGGTGTCCGGCTCACAAAGGAGTCCCGTAATGGGTTTCCCCACCAATGAGCTCTTGTGCCCTAAACTGAGCAAACCTGTGATCACTGCCGATAAGCATATTGAAATAAGCCATGTGAGACTGACTATGAGGTAGAGGCGCTTGGTGGTTAGTATACTAATGTAGTAGATGGCCTGGCACACATATAGGTAGCGCTCAAAAGCCATGCAGGTGATAGTAAGCACAGTGCAGAAAACACAAACCGTGTTAATAAAGAACTGAGTGAGGCACCAAGCTCCATACGACAGCGTGGTCTTCTGCAGCAGACAGTGTGCCACTGTTGGACCTTGGGTTACAATGAGTAGGACGTCACTTACTATGAGGTTCTTCAGCAGGGCAAAGCGTGGCTCCCATGATAGGTCTTCTGATCTCCCAAGACTGAACAGAGTGCAGCCGTTGACGATAAGTGAGATGATGGTCATCAACGCAAAGACACACACCAGTACCTGCACAGCTGTATCTGACGGCAGGATGGATCTGAAGAGGCAGCGTCCCTGGTCCAACAGCTGGAGGGCGTCTGAAGTGATGTTGGCATCCTGGCTTGGACTCAGACACGCGTAGACTGCAGTCCATAGAATGGCACATGGTAAAGCACGTTTGAAACGCATTTTGGGCGAGGACGTGCACTTTTATGACAGCTTTGGGAGTTTGGCAACGCGGTGACTGATGTTCGCATTTGTTGCGCCTGCACGCGATGTGTCTTCAGAAAAGATGCAGACAGGTGAGTGACTTGAATGAAGGTGGGGCTTAAAGTCACTCAAAGAGGCATACCTCTCGTAAAAATAACCAGTTGAAAGAGTCGATTGTCCGTTAAGACTGTTAAATTGTTAAATCCGCAGAGGAGTAGGCTATTAGGTTGTAATCTAATAATCAAGGATTTTTTTGCTTTCTGCCCTAAAAATAAAGTAAAATAAAGAAAATATTTTAATGTTTCTTGATGTTATTCATTGTAATGGACAAAAATGTAAAATTAATAGCTCATCCATCTACAAACTTAACTATAAATTTGTTTAAATGTTTAATATTAATCCAATATGTAATTAGAATAATCTATCATTTGATTTGAAATAGATTAATCATTTGATTCAATTGTTGACATTTTTTGAATACCCTATTTAACCAACTTAATGAACTTTTTTTGTTTGTGTTTTTATTGATTGATTGATTATGGGTGCAATTAAAGTATATGTTCATATTTGTCAAAAAAACGGGTTTATAATAAATACAAAAGTACACTTATTATATTCACCAGTTCAAGTCACTCCAATCACAACAGAAGTGTAAACTTTTGTGGTGATTTTTGTGTATCATGGAGTTGACATTCAGTCAGAATTGCCATAAAATGTGATTTGCAACTGTTTTGTTAACTTAATACATCAAGTCATATCAGTTCAAAGATCCCACAAATGGTATATAATTGATGTCTGTTATTCGATAATGTTATTCGATTTAATTTGTATGACGTTTGTAATAATTTATTCACATGAGACGTTTTCTGCGCTTGATGCTGCATGTTATATCAACAAAATCTCGGTTAAGAGTTAAAATGCTACAGTTAAATTTATTCAAGCACAACGTCTATCCAACGTGCAGACTATTAGAATAAAACACAATTAACATAGTAAAATAAAAAAAATAAAAACTCTGTATGTAAATAGCCTATATGGCATTTATTGTCTTCGTATTTGATTTCGTCTTCTCTTGTCAATAATAGAAGCACGATAATGAAAGAAGATCAAAATGTTAATAGAAGTGATTTAAAATAGAGTGAACTCATGGTGGTGAAAGGATGCCTGAAGAGTTGTCACAGCTGGAGGTAAGCATTGTTCATATACCCTTGCGTTGTGATTGACAGGAGTAGATGAACAACCCCCAAACCTGTTTAGAATGGTTTTCTTCATGTACAGAAAACAAGGGGAAAAGCCAAGGTTTACAAGCAACATTGATTTATCACACTGGTGTAGTCAACTGATAAATCAAATCATGTTGTTCAAAGGATATTGATCAAACATCTATCGACTGGCTTGTATTGCATTCAGTGGTGCAATTATTGTAGAATCAATGAACACTCTTGATAGAAAACAGGGTTTTAAGGAGAGGACAAGAGCAGGGGCGTTCACTGCTCTCTCCTTATTTAGCTTGCAACACATCTTGTTCTCCAAGATTCAGCTGCTGTGCTTAAGAATGTCCAAGAATAGAGCGAAGAAAAAAGGAGGAGTGTTAGGCAGAGTGGCTGGAACTAGAGGTTGACCCAGCCAACATGTATATGTGGGCCCCACATAGTTTATGCTGGGTCTACATGGGTACCAAGTGTGCATGGTCCCAAAATGGGCATCTTATCTGGTGCCCACTTGGGTCAGCTAAGTAGGTCCCACATTCCCAAAAACAGATGGGCTCCCTACGTGGGTCCTAGTTGGGTCACAAATGGGAAATGAATGCATGGGCTCTAAATGGGCAACACAAACGGGGCCCCTATGTTTTAACAAATGGGTTGACATGGTCATACAATAATCCCATATAGGCTGCCCTAGCACATGCTCCAAGGGTAGTACCTCACGATGGGCACCCTATATGGGTTCAACAGTGTAAACCATATGGGCCCTCTGGGTCAATACCATCCTGGTTAAAACTGGCAAAACACAATCAATTCCCACTAGAGCGGCCTACACTGGCCCAGGTAGTAACCCCACATAGCAATCTCCTATAGGTTTCTGAATGGGGAAACACATATGGGGCCTCTCTTGGTCAAACCATATGGGTAAAACATTGGTAAACACAATCATTCCCATATAGGCTGGCTACACTGGCCCAAGGTAGTACCCACGTAGGCAACCTCTATATGGGTTCTGAAGGGGGAAACACATATGGGGCCCTCTTGTCCAAACCATACTGGCTCGACATGGGCAAACACAATCATTCCCATATAAGCTGCCTACACTGGACCAAGGTAGTACCCACATAGGCAACATCTATATGGGTTCTGAATGCAGAAACACGTATGGGGCCCTCTTGGTCAAACCATACTGGCTCGACATGGCCAAACACAATCAGTCCCATATAAGCTGCCTACACTGGACCAAGGTAGTACCCACATAGGCAACATCTATATGGGTTCTGAATGCAGAAACACGTATGGGGCCCTCTTGGTCAAACCATACTGGCTCGACATGGCCAAACACAATCAGTCCCATATAAGCTGCCTACACTGGACCAAGGTAGTACCCACATAGGCAACATCTATATGGGTTCTGAATGGGGAAACACATATGGGGCCCTCTTGGCCAAACCACACTGGCCCGACATGGGCAAACACAATCAGTCCCATACAGGCTGCCAAAACTGGCCCAAGATAGTACCCACATAGGCAACCTCTATACGGGTTCTGAATGGGGAAACACATATGGGTCCCTCTTGGTCAAACCATATGGGTAAAACACGGGCAAACACAATCATCCTCACTAGTCTTCTACACGGCCCCAGACTAGTACCCACATAGGCAACCTCTTTATGGGTTCTGAATGGGGAAACGCATATGGGGCCCTCTTGGCCAAACCGTACTGGCTCGACATGGGCAAACACAATCAGTACCATATAGGCTGCCTACACTGGCCTAAGGTAGTACCCACATAGGCAACCTCTTTATGGGTTTTGAATGGGGAAACACATATGGGGCCCTCCTGGCCAAAACCATACTGGCTCGACATGGGCAAACACAATCATTCCCATATAAGCTGCCTACACTGGCCCAAGGTAGTACCCACAGAGGCTACCTCTATAAGGGTTCTGAATGGGGAAACACATATGGGGCCTCTCTTGGTCAAACCATATGGGTAAAAACATGGGCAAACACAATCATTCCCATATAAGCTGCCTACACTGGACCAAGGTAGTACCCACATAGGCAACATCTATATGGGTTCTGAATGCAGAAACACGTATGGGGCCCTCTTGGTCAAACCATACTGGCTCGACATGGGCAAACACAATCATTCCCATATAGGCTGCCTACACTGGCCCAAGGTAGTACCCACATAGGCAACCTCTATATGGGTTCTGAATGGGGAAACACATATGGGGCCCTCTTGGTCAAACCATATGGGCAAAACATGGGCAAACACAATCATTCCCATATAGGCTGCCTACACTGGCCTAAGGTAGTACCCACAAAGGCAACGTCTATATGGGTTCTGAATGGGGAAACATGTACGCGGCCCACTTTGCCAAGCCATATGGGTAAAACATTGGCAAACACAATCATCCCATATAGTCTGCCTACATGGGCCCAAGGTAGTACGCAAAATGGCAATCTCTTTATGGGTTCTGAATGGGGAAACACATATGGGGCCCTCTTGGTCAAACCATATGGGTAAAACATGGGCAAATACAATCATTCCCATATAGGCTGCCTACAGTGGCCCAAGGTAGTACCCACATAGGTAATCTCTAGTGTAGTGATGTGTCATTCATGATTGATCTGTTCATTGTGTCTGTCACGTGACAAATGAATGAAAGACTCTGAAGGTAAAGTAATTATTTATGTTCCCTATAAATTATCTTTGGCTGCATTATTATGATTTTCTAATTTGAAATATTATTAAGATTGTGTAGGTGGATGTGTTCAGGGAATTTGGCTGGTAAAAGTATAATATTTAATGCCACTTAAATGATTGAAATAAACTTGAAGACTTGAATAAAGATTTGTTCATTTTGATGAACGAAATCAAAGGATGTGCAGTAGCTCTGTAAATTTCTATGGCATCGCTGTCTAAGTAATCTAGCTGGTAAAGTGGTTTTATGTATTGTAGAATTAATGAAAGTTATCGTGAACAATGTAATGTTTAAAGCAAACGTCTTAACAAATGTCAGTAGTCCAGGAAGATTTTAAAACGAGTGATTCATTTATGAATCTGTCAGATCACAGAAGACAGCAAATGCAGCACTAAAAAAGGGTGGGCTACATAAGGTGAATAGGCCACTGGTTCTCAACTCCAGTCCTGGAGAGCTGGTGTAGGCCTATAGCAGACTTTAATTTCAACACTAATTAAACACACCTGTCTCTTATTCACAAATAATTGTGAACACTGTGATTAGCTTGTTTGGTGTGTTTGGTTAGAGATAGAACTAAACTCAACAGTACATTTAGGACTGTTTAAGAGTTAACGAGTCAGGAGTTGAAAAGCCCTGGAATATACAAATTAAATTAAATCCAGAGTGCCATCAGCAATGGTCTGCAAAGCACATGCTTATCTCCATATAGTTGTTTCAAAATCTATACAAATGGTTCAAAATATCCAGAAAATGGTCACTGTGCAATATGAAGAACGGGTTACAGAAAGCCAATTATCTATCAAAATAATTGGATTATAGTGGCTTTGAGATGGGTAGAAGAACTCAAACCCCTAGCAAAAGCTGCCTGATTTCACAGAAGTACTCCAGAGTGTAATGGTCAGTTGGTTAGTAACAGATAATGAAATAGCCCAAGTGAAGAAAGATAGAATTGAAATTCATGTTTCTGATGGAAAAATCCAGAAATCGTGTTTGCAGCATATGACACACATGTTCAGAATAAAGTTCCATTCAGTTAGTATATTGTGTTCAGTTTTCTTTTTGAACCAACAGTACAGACTTTTCTTTTCAGTCTAGTTGGCACATGACCAACCTTCAAAGTTTTTGAAATAATGTCAGTTGCTGTTTTAACGTTTACACAGTGTTGATATGAAGTTTAATGCTAAATCATTGAAAAAAGTTTTTACCAAAAACAAATCATTAAATTTTTTTTTTTTTAAATATCTATGTTGAATCAATGTCATGTCATTAACAAGAAATATCTTCCTTTTGAATTATGATCATTCATATTTTATTTATTAGCATTTTATGATATTTTGATCAAAACACATCTTCAAAAATCCAAATGTATATGTACAAATATAATTATTGTCATTAGTAACAATAATTATAATGGATGCAGTTTTAATCTCAAAAGAGCTGTGAGATTTTGTGTGGATTTACAATTTTGTGTAGGTGCCTACAGTTTGCAATTCATTATTACATTTTTATTCATACACTGAACTAAACAAATAATACAGCCTAAAAAATACACACGTTTCTTTAAAAAAAAAACTCTTTACTTTCGTTACCACTCTGAAACAATTGCAGTTGGTTGTTTCACCTGGTTGCTTTCATCATGATTGGCTAATCTGACTGTCATCCACGAAACTGGCCAATGACAAAAGTGCGCGCCTTCTTACTGGTCAGGTTTGAGTATACGTCCGTTTGGTGCTGTGTGTTTGCTGCTGACCCGCGAGATTACTCGGTCACTCAGTTCCTGATTATGTGCTGTTACATTCTTATTTTAAACTAATTTGAGCTGTGACATGTCAACGGAGAACAGAAGCTGGAGTGTGAACACAGAGGAAGGGGCAGACTGCATATCAGGTAACACAACATTTTTCAGTCAAACCAACGTAAAGTTATGTTTTGTGTCCATAATGTATGTGAGTGAGAGGTTAATCGCGATTAGCGTTAGCGCGCTGGCTAGTAGTTATGTATTTCAATGATCTGTGTGTTTGTATTAATGTCAGCTAGTTTAAAACTCAAACTCGTGAGAAGTAAAGGAACATCGGAATAAGTACACTGAATGAAAAAAAAAATGCAATTTACACTCGGAAACACTGGAATCTGTAGGAAAGTTGAGATGTTTTATATTTGTTATGCTTGTGTCGATGACAGTTTCGGAGTAATTTTTATTTTTTTCACCTCTACAAATACTGATAACTGCTAATGATAAGATATTGGTTTACATTTTTAGATCAAGCACACGTTTTTCAGGGAAAACAGACACCCAACACAGAGACTATACGAGTAAGATGTTATTCAGTTTTAACCGTTTCTAGACCTCACATTGGGATTAATATCTTAAGTATGATTCTAATCATAAGTACATTTGTAAGATGTTTCCTCCACTGGTGATAGAAAATGAGTAACCTTTTTTTCCTGTTGTCTTTCTTCCTCTGAGGTTGGCGAAAAGAGGGGAATAGGCTTGTCCCCACATCAGTCCTTTATTCATTCACTGGCATCAACTCGTCGAGTGTCCTTATCAGGCTAATCTGCTCGCAGGGAAACTTATTGTAAGTTGGTTTGCTTTGTGTGTTGTCAATGGGCTTTTTTTGGAAAGCTACAGTTAGGTGTTGGACCTTGCTATGATATCTATGGGCAAGGGTCCATTGTTTGTACACCTACTGTCGGTTTTGGGCGGGATTCCACATTTTTCTTAGATGGGATGGCTCACATGCATTTGAGTTTAAATGTTGAAATCATCACAGTACAGTTTTTAAAGCTGAGATTGTGTTTATGTTTTTGCTAACACTTATAATGGCAATCTGGCAGTACATTTACATACGTTGTTAAGATTGTGTAGTTCAAAGAATGGTAAAAAAAAAAATCATATTAAAGGACCCACCCCACAGACTCCAATTTCCAAGGATCCAGCAACTCTAAGCCCAGTTCCACCATACAAGCCACATACGAAAATCGTCAAAGCACACGATCCATTCATTTCAATTGAGAATCTTGGTGAATATCCGCAACAGAGGCCTTGTGGACCTGATACGGGCTATGTCCAGCGAAATGCTTCAAAGAAACCTGACCGCTCGTGAACTGCAACCGTATGGACGCCCAGCAGCAAACCTCTCGCCACCCGTGACCAGCTTGAATTACTTGGCCCTTTGGAGGAGAGTGTCCCGGCCGTCGATACTGCCTGTGTCCGTCCAGCGGTAGGGCGTGATTCACTGACCGTCTGATGTTGAGATCTTTTTTTTTTGTGCGATGTTACTTCGATATTTAGACATGGGTGCTGAAGTTGATTTTATAATTTACTTAAAGGGACAGTGCACCCCCAATGAAATTCTAACCCTCATTTACCCGCGCAGCACCGGATGTTTGCCAAAAAACCTGTTATGAATTTCTTTCCTTCTGGTTGAAGACACAAACATTTTTTTCAAGAAGGGTGGATAACCAACAGTTACATGTAGCCATTGGTTGACTTCCATAAGGAGTAGGAAAAAATTCACTGTGGAAATCAATGGGGTCTGTCCCGCTGTGTGGTGAGTAATTGACTAATTTTTATTTTTGATGAATCTATTCACTTTACTACATGTATATTAAATAGATTTATTATGAACGTAAGTGGAATGTTTCTCTAAAATATTATCAGAAATATATGAGAACGCTCTATTATCATAAATTAAATGTTGCACGATTAATCGTTAAAAGATCGTAATCTCGATACAAACCCCACTTACTATTATTCCTAAATGACAACGATTGTTGTTGTCGCATACTAACAACGTGTCTACACCAGACGTGACAGGGTCAGGTGGCGCCAGGGCACCACGCGAAGGTCTGGCTACTAGTGCGGCGACCAAGCGCGCCGTTGAAAATTCAGTTAACGAGGTGTCATTACATCATAAATAGACACGCTCAGCAGTTTTTTGCTGCGGGATTTATCATGTCGCAGCGCCCTTTGAGACAGAGGTCACTGATTATAATGGGCCTTCTATTGCAGTTAGTCGCGCCGAGCTGCTCTCTCGCGACGGGCGTCGACAGGTGTAAACATCCATTTGTATTTTAACAAAAGTCAAACTTAACAATCTGGCTTTTGTAATCCTCTATTTAGTGAGCTGACAACACACAAATGGTCTTGGGTGGTATGTTCGTACGCGGATCTCAGATCTCTTTAATTTGTCAGGACAAACCTCGCTTCTGTGAACCATGAGTTGGTGTTTCTCTTGTGGTAGATCAGAGTCCGAAAAAGCGAAAAGTGTGGGACAAACGGTGTCTGAACAACCAAATGCAACCACTAAAACATACCACCATAGAGAAGAAGAAGTTTAGAATGGACATGGCAGTCATTGAGTAGTTATGAATTAAGAGACACATCGCGCATTTTGTGCAGTAACATAATTTTCGACGTCAAGAACACATGCGCAACTGTTCTAGTTTCAGTTTTTCAAAGGTGATGTAATTGTTTTTACATGTCTATGTATGTGAAGAAGGTTTTAACGCCACCTTTCTAAGGCAATTGGAATTTAATTCGTTTGAGCATTTTTATTCAGAGCTTTTCCAGCTTTTTCAAGCACAAATGCTTGCATGTCAATGCAACTCTTATCCAGACAGAGAGGGCAGTTTGTCATGTGTAGGTATACTGTGTCCCGTTTTTTTCCTTGTGACCTTCAGATAAAGATTATATCGTGACGTTACCCCAGTAGTGCCAACAAGTGACTGTTTAAAACATGTTTTGTCATTGAATCATCTTTTAGAGATCATTAAAAAACCCAGATTAATCCGAGTAATAACAAGTTAAGTATATGTATAATGAAATAATTTAAATTCATTCATTCAGCACCAATTTTTTTAAATGAAATTCATATTAAAGGCCTTTTTAAATAGACTGCAGCATTAACATTTTGTCAGACTTCTAGTAAATTTAATTTAATTTTTAGTTGTCTGTTCAGAACTGTGATGTCTGTTTGAAACAAAAATTTCATAGATTCTCTGTATCCAGAATCATGCAGCTCTAACTTAAGTTATTAAAATGGACTTTTAAAGAAATAGTTGACAAAAACAAAAAAATCCATCATTTACTCACCCTCAAGTTGCTTTACACAAAATAAGATATTTTGAGGAGTGTTTTTAACCAAACAGTTTTTGTTGGGGTACCATTGACTCATACATTATTTTTTCATACTGTCAGCAAATCAATGTGCCTCACAAAAAAAAAACACTTTAGGCATGATGTGTCGTCTATTACGTTCCATGTCAGAGACGTCTGGATGTAAAACTACCTAAAAAAATATCTAATGCTGTGCATACATAGAAGCTGATGTTTCATTACAAATTGAAATCATATTTGTTCTGAATAAATAAACAGTAATTCCTATTAATTTGTCCTCCAGTGTATTTTTCAATACCTTTATACCATGGAAGTTGTGTTTTCTATCCTTATTATAAGTTATTTCTATGGTATATTAACAGTGGGATTAATAAAACAAATGTCCACGTTTACTAAACAACAACTCCGATACCTTGTCTACAATGGGTATGTCCACACGTTGTTTTTTTTACTCGTAGGGGGGCAGCATCCTCATCATCATCTTCCTGACAAATTTTTAAATGTCCTTTTTTTAAATTCTGGATTGTTCGTATCAAATGATCAGCTAATGCACAAAGTGCATTTTACTGTTACCCCCCCCCCCCCCCCCCCTCCTTAAGAGCTGTATAGAGGATCTATGTTTTTTTTGTTTGTTTTGTGCAATGCTCTGAAGAAGACTGAACCGGCAGAACTGAGAGGGAACTCTCAAATTGGTACAATAGAACAAGCGACTGGTTTTCTTGACTGCACAATGCTGCAGTCTAAGCAGTACTGCAAAATGTAGGTCTGCTGCGTCTCACTGTCCCTGGTATTTTTCTTGTGCAGACTGTTCAAAGCTTGCAGTAAACACTGGTCAAAAACAGTTTCAAGTGGTGTGTGTTCACTTTAACAGTATATTAATGTTAACAAGTAGATCCGAATATAGCCATAAAAGATCGTCTGGTATTTTACATATATTGTAAAATTTGAAGAGGTTTTCCTACTTGTGTGCTCTAATGGCTTTAAAAAAAAAAAATTTGTGTGGGTTGAAAACAAAGTTTTTCAGGTGGGCTTGAAGCATTTGGTCTGTGTTGGGGCACACCCTACGCACCCCGATAAGGTTTTGCATATTAGCCCGAGTGGAGCCCCCCTAACCATTAAATCCGCATAAAACGCACATTCGGGTAATGGCACGGGGGCCCACATGACCCGTGGACAAACTCACTTACAACCCATATTTAGATGGGACCCAGAGGGGTTTTGCATATCATCCCCAGTTGGGCCCCACAGAAAACCCAGGGAAATCCTGCATAAAACCCACATAGGTAAGTTGCACGGGGCCAACATGGAAACCGTGGACAAACCCACTTACAACCCATATTTAGATGGAACCCAGATGGGTTTTGCATATCATCCCCAATTGGGCCCCACCTAAAGCCCAGGGAAATACTGCATAAAACCTACATGGGTATGTTGCACGGGGCCAACATGGAACCCGTGGACAAACCCACTTACACCCCATATTTAGATGGGACCCAGATGGGTTTTGCATATCCTCCCCAGTTGGGCCCCACCTAAAGCCCAGTGAAATCCTGCATAAAACCCACATGGGTAATTTGCACGGGGCCAACATGGAACCCGTGGAAAAAACCCACTTACAACCCATATTTCAGTCCATGTAGTAACCTTGTAGTACCCACATAAAGAATAAAGCTGGGGCCAAGATGAGTATTGCGCATGTTGCCCAGTTGGGGCCCACATGTTGTCAAGTACAATCCCACATGAAATCCATGTGGGAAATTGACATTGGGCCATTATGGAACCCGTGGACAATCCCATTTTGGGCCCACTTTTTCAGCCCATGCCAAACCCACATGGGCCCCACACACAAATGTTAGCTGGGGACGTTCTGCCGTCATTACCTACCGCTGTAAACGTCTTTAAGTCTGTAAGGGTGACATTAGGCCTTCATCTAAAATAATCCCTGTTAACTGAGTCCCCATATGTTACCTATGTGCCAGCAGCCCACCATACACTCTGACTTCATGTACTGGCTGGGGGGCTGGATTAGAAATCAGTGATAACGGACACTCACATCTGCCCTGTGGATTTGTCATTTTAGTAAATCGAATCCGTAATGACTAACGCTATTCTGATAAAGTTTTCTAACCTGAACCCTCTACATGTCCAAATTCTGATAATAATCTAGATAAGGAGAACTGCATGCCATAAGCTAATAACATCCTTCATCACATCCAGACCATCATAAGGAGATAAGTGGGCTTTCACTGTGAAAGGACTTTGTGTTTCCTTACTTTTTCTGGCCCAGGCAGTGCTGGCTGGATTGAAAGAACTGTTACCTGTAAGAACCTTTTAATTAATCCTTTTCCCCTCAATACTGGGTACTAGTGGTGTTAGACCAGTTTTCCTTTAATAGATATTCTCCCATCATAATAACTGTATGGAAATTTGTCTGATATCAGAAAAAAAGCAGGCTCCGCCATTGTTCGTACACGGGTTGTGCCTTAATTTGCGACCATGACACGTCATTCCTACAGTTTGGCCTATGACATCTTTACACATCATACTTCGATTTTACGTATTTACAAGTTGAGTTACAGTGTTTGTAATAAGTGATGGCTGTGGTGTGGATAATCTAGTGCTCAACACTATTCTACGAGACTCTTCTTTGAGTAGATATATTTGCAAGCCTACGAAACGCTAGCTTCTGAGTGTTTATTTGGAGAAAACTGGATAAGGCATGAAGTCACTGAAATGACTAGCCTTACGACAATCTGGACAGGTCACTACTTCCTGCTGTCACATCGAAGAAAATCACACACTAGAGTGGGAAAAGCAGTACTGTTCCGCGTAGGAGGAAATGCATCCGGGACAGTTCACCTGGAAAGAAACTTTAATACTTTCTATTCTATGGCCCTTATTATCCCTGAGGTTACGGGTAGTAAGTTGGTTAGCTTCACCATGCGTGACTAAACACTTTGTGTAGTGATCATGTAAAAGTTTGCAATGAAAAAAAAAAAATGCGTGGTAGAAAAAAGTCACAGACGAGTTTGTCACATAGTCATTAGAGTCAACACTTGTCATACATTTATTTGTGGTCCGCAAACAGTTGTGACGGTCTTCACACTCGATTGACGTTCAGTGACATCATGTGATTAAGTTATCAGGCACATGTAATCCAACAATAGTAAAATAAAGGTCCAAAAGGAGGCTTAGCAGTGATTCCATCGTAGAAGAAATCATTTTGGTTTCCCCAAAAACCTTTTATTTGAAGTTCTAAAGGACTTTACAGTATGTAAAGAACATTTTATTAATCTAAGAAGCTTTTTATGCAGTGAAGTTCCATGGAGTAACGGTGCTTCATGGAACCATTGATGCACTAAAGGAGTTTTATTTTTAAGTCTGAAGTTGTAATCGTAAGCTTGCTCCAGTGGTAGAGCCTAATGGTTGATAGATTTTCATTCAAACTCCACAAATGAGTTTTCTGAAATTGTATCCTGTCTGAATATAGCCGTCCTACTACATTCTTAGGAACAAACGTGCAACCCTTGTGGTTTTTATAAATTTGTGTATATGAATACAAACCAGACTAACCTTATACACAATTTGAATAGCACACTTCATAATCGTCTGGGGAAGTCGTTGGGTCATCCATGTACTAAATCATTACTTCTTACTTCACACATGTCACATGCATCTGTTATTCCACCTTCTAGTAGGAAAAGAGGCATAGTCAGACGCGTGATTCATCTTCACAGAACTTTTTTTTTGTGCTTTACAGGCGAAAATGTCGCAAGCTCCTCACAAAATGTAGTACACTCCCTTCATACAATGCAACATTGTACCACCTGCTCTCAGTTATCATTTTGTAGTGACATTATCTTCGAGGCTTAAGCTTTAGGTCAATGTAGTCAGTAACCTTAGTAACCAGTTGTTTTTTAACCAAAAAAAAACCCAAACACATATTTGTTGTAGTTGGTGATTACTCATCAGAACGATGGTACACAAGTTGTTACTGGGGCAGTACCCTTTCAAAAGGTAAAATTTTTATATTAGTACCTAAATTGTACAGATTGCTACCTAAATGAAAGGGTACCTCCCCAGGGTCATATTTTGTATCTTTTTTGAGAGTGTAGCTGGATAATAAATCGCTTCAGAGTGATACAATGACCAACTGACTGTGAAGCCTCATTATCATATTGTGATTAACTGTTTCTTAATATGTTTCGATCTGATGCAGATGTAAGTGAGCCGGTCAGTATAGACAGGGATACGCAGCCAAATTGACTGCTAGATGGTAAGATTGACAGATAAGGTGGAGAAGCACAGTCACAAGGGATCCAACCTTGTGTGTGGAAGTGATTGTAGCCAGCATCTGCTTCTGGAATCTATTTATCCACTGCTTAAATAACCTTGCATTGCTTTCCTTATTTTTTTATTTATTGGCAGGGAAATGTCGTTGAGACCATTTGTCCTTCCTTCAGCTAAATATGGGGCACAGGATTAGAAAGGGATGAAGAAGAAGGGTGGGGCTTTTTTAAGTCTGAACAGACATTGGTTGACAAGTTCAGTCTGTAGAGTTTCTTGTCCAATCCTGGCCATTTTCTGGAAGAGAGAATTATATGAGGTCTTATTAGGAGAGTCTGGAGGCGTACGTTTAGGAGGAAGGCTGCTGGACAGAAGACTGTTATTGTTTTCAGATACGCTTTTATCTCAATAACGAGCTATCAATGTGGTAAGATTTCTGGAAATAAGTAGATATGGACGAGATGCTTTAGTCAGTCTTTGTATGATCACACAGAATGGATTCATACTTATGACAGGACAATTTTCTAGAAGATCTTGAAGAGAATGAACAAGTGGATATGTGCAGGTTTACTTGGTCTAAACCTCTACTTGTTCTAACTTAATGACATTAAGTTGATTTGGTCATATTGAATAATATTTTACTTGAATAAAACCAGTTTGCATAGATGCTACACATAAATCACATTCTGAGTGTAGAACTGTATATGTTAATATTGAGCCTGGACGAATATAAGGCTTAAATTTCATGAGTCATTTTGGCTTGTTGTGTTTTGCAAATATGTTTACAGTGCAATTAATATTTATAACATCACTACTGTTACGTATTTAGTGTGTTTTCTAGTGATTGACGAGTGACTAATTTTCTTTGCCTGTCACATATGCTAGTGTTAGTGTTCGTGGTCTCTGGATACATGTGGTAAGCCACATCATCAAAGAGAGGGAATTTATAGGGTTTGATTACAGTGCTGAGACTATCATGGTCCTTTGACATTTGCAGTGTCATTCTGTGATTCCTCCTGAGAATGTGCATGTGAACAACAGGATTCTGACTTTAGAAGCGGAATGTATATTCATGTTGGTATAAAATAGCATTTTTACACAAAACCAAAGCAAGAACAGGCAAAAAAGAGATCATTAATAAAATAAATTGATTAATTAGATTATTAAGTGTATTAAGTGTCCACCTTGAGGTTACCTTGAAAGTATTTTGCAGTGATAATCTTACACTTTTACACTAATGGTGTTTTTTTAATAATTATTTGTATAGTGCTTTTCACAATACAAATAGTTGCAAAACAACTTTACACATTAAGTTTCTACAATATTTAGTGGTATAGCTTATCAGTGGTAACTGTCAGTTAACGTACATATGGCAGAAATGTAAGGAAAAATCAATTAAAGACATAATCAAACAAACGATGAACACTATTAACAGCAATTATTCTATGATGCAATCAAACTTATAGCAAAGTGTGGTAGTTCTGTAAGTTGTTTCAGAGTTGGCATCATCTGAGGTCCTCCGAGTGGTTGGCATCATCTCTTCTCAGGTGTACTGGATCCAGACTGAAGCTTGTGTAAAATCCTAGTTACCACGGGATGTCAACTGTTGCAAAATCAGAGAAACAAATAGAGACATAATTTGCGTAGCTGCTGTTCCAACCAAGCAATATTGATTTGTTTAACCCAAGCTAAAGTATAATAATGTGCATTTGATCAGATATTACTGCAGTACAAGATTATAATATGCATTATTTGAATGCTTGGCCAAAGAGATGTGTCTTTAATCTTGATTTGAACAGAGAGAGTGTGTCTGAACCCCACACGTTATATGGAAGGCTATTCCAGAGTTTTGGAGCCAATTGCGAAAAAGCTCTACCTCCTTTAGTGTTTACCTACCTCCTTTAATGAACATTTATTATAACACTTATTATTACCAAATACTTTTTGAGGCCACTGAAGTTTCCACATATTTTTACTTTATAAAGTTGAACTCAGACAGAACTTTTTTAAAGGAAAAGCTTGTCATATTGTTGTTCCTGTCTGCTCTTTGTCATTAATATTTCTGGAAATATATTTTCCTTGCTTAATCCAAGGCTAGGAACCCCCTGTGAAGCTCGTC
>JADLZN010009661.1:0-35501 GCA_018155175.1 Sinocyclocheilus anophthalmus | reverse complement strand
TGAAGCAGCACTGCACAGGCTGTTCTGTGTGTGACATCAAAGTACAACGAGAGTGATTAGACAGCATTTTTAAAATGCTTGTTTTGATCTCAAATAAGTCTTGCTGTTTTGCTTTTTTGTTAAAGCAGTGTTTCTGTTGTAAAATTATACAGCTACAGTTGTGTTGTTTTAAAGCAGGTTTGATGTCGTTTCTTCCTTATCACTCTGTATTTACAGGATTTCACTGTCCACTCCGTTCAAATGTGGTTGAATGGCTACACATAGATCTGTGCACGCACTGTCAGAGCTGTGTGAGATCACTACCATCCTGCTTTTGTGGGGGTGTTAAATATTTATTTTTGTTTAGTTTTTTTCCCCATAGGTTTTTAACATTCTAAAAGCTATTTATTTCAAAGATACTACAAGCTAGTAGGTGTGTTCAGTAGGTTTATTGTATTCTAAGTTGCTTCAGAAGTATTAAAAGTATTACATACAACAATAATACAGTGCATTGGCAAAGGAAATTTACTTTTACTACTTACATACTTTTAAAAGCAAGTACTTCTGTACTTTTACTTAAGTCACATCTGTCTTTACAACTTTTACTTGTAATGGAGTAATATTTGACCAGCAGTATCTGTACTTTCACTCAAGTAATGGAGTTGAGTACTTTGTCCGCCTCTGCCCTAGGTAGATATTATCACTGAGAATCAGCTGATGCAAGCTTGACCCACGTGACCTGCCAGAACAATGTTATTTCTGTCAGGACCACTATCGTCAAAATTATAGATACTTAGCATAAAGTTTGGTTTGGCGGTATGGTTGTGTTCTGGGCAAAAACTCCCTGCCCAGCCATGCAGCCTGTCATGAATGAGCAAGGAGAGCAGCAATAATAACCCCCCCAACACAAACAATAGGCCCCCCCCAACACAACGATAGGCCAGAACCGCCCAAACCACAAACGATGGCATTCTGAAAGAAGCATATCCTTCTGGAATAACAGAGACTGGGCAGCAGCAACTTACAGGAGAAGGCAGAGAAGGGGTGCTCTTCTTTATAAGCAGCTAAGAAGAGCAGCAAGCCTCTTACCGGAGGAGTGTAGCAGCGAAGGGGTGCTGTTCTTTATAAGCAGCTAAGAAGAGCAGTAAGCCCCTTTAATGCAATACCTGAAATAGATGCAGAAAACCCACTAGAATTGGCAGCCTAGTTTGCAGCAAACATAGCGTACTGCAGCCATAGAAGCGAGCAATGAACGAATCAGAGATCGCAGATTCTACCTGGCCTAAAAGCTTCAGCATCCATTTAAAAAGTCTATAACAACAACATATAACTACTCAAATCAACTCATCAGTTTATAGGTTGGCCGTCTCCCATTGACATTTGTGCTCATTGTGTTACGTGTCCTCAATCTGACAACCCGCGTGAGCATAGATAAAAATTCTTACCAATTCACTAGATAGCTTTGCAATAAGCATGTTGCTTGCTTAATCACAGCTTGTTGCAGTGGTCAGAGAAACCTAAAGAAATGGAATTCCCAATAACCAGATGAGCCATAAGTAGCAAGCATATTTCAAGAACAATTAGATGGCTTTAAACAACAGCTTAAACATTAGCTTCTTTGCAAGTTTAACTAAGTACCAGCACTTGCAGTAACAACCAATAGCTTAAAGCAACCAGTCTAGCAGCAAACATGATACGGAACACTAGATAAGCCCTAACAAGCAATCCCAATACCTAGCATAAAATAGCTTAGCCCGGATCGCATGCCCTTTAAGAGGAAAGCGAGTGAGGGTGCTCGCTTTACTATGTCTCTTTAGCTGAGAAGAGCAGCATGCCCTTTTAATGCAGTACAGCATATGGTCAATACCTGAAGTTTAGGCAACAGCATGTTGCCATATCCTGATAATCGTTAGCATTAAAAACACCTTTAGTAGCAAAATCTACATACTGCGCGTTAAGTATCAAGCATGTTACCGATACACTAGATAGCTTTAAGCATCAGCATATCACTGACTTAAACACAGCTTGATGGAAATAATCATATATATAGGATGTGTTTAATGAAACAGCATTCTCAATACTAGATGAGCCTTAAGCAGGAAGCCTGTTTCATATCAGACAGTCTTAAACAGATTCAAAAACAAGTCTCAGCTGTGGTAAGTTTAAACAGTAACGTTAATGTTACCAGTGTGTCAAAATACAACCAACAAGCCTAAAGCAACAGCGTGCCTAGCAAACAAACATGTTACTGAACAACTAGCCTTAAACAACAAGCAATATTTGACAATAGCATATTTGCCAACATAGCGTTAAGCAATGATAATGAAATAAGAAACTTAGCAGTAACTGTTACTTAATATATTTTTGGGGAATCATAACCCCAAGCTCAGCAAGTGAGGCACCAAGGAAACAACTTGTTACGTGATTTTTTATTAATTGTCTTTTTAAAGTGCGCTGTACGTGCTTAGAAATTATAAGACACGAACCCCCTTTGAAACGCATACACGAGAATGCTCGTTTCATTTAAACTTGTTCTCATGGCCTTATCGGCTGTCCTCAGAGCGATTACATGCTTTAGACTACGTGTTGCTCCAGCTGTATGAACACAGATTCGTAAATGCTGCTGCAAATATGCTTTGTTCATTAGCAACCAGTTATATACACCGCGTATGGATTAAAACAGCATTCACTAGTCTTTGGATGTGTATTCTATGGTCGACACATCCTGCAACAGTTTGATTTGTGGCACAATGCTTAATTTGCTCCGGCAAGTTTATAAGCTGCTCTATATACTGATAGAGCTTATAGGGAATACCACGTGGCTTCGTCTTCCTATAGGTAGGATGTTATCACCTGAGATCAGCTGAGAATCAAGCTTGACTCACGTGACCTGCCAGAACTAACGCTAACGCTTAATTTATGTTTTATAAAAAAAAGCAACATTTTGAGCAAAAAGCAGAGAATCACGTTTGTATCAATACACATCTGGATCATATTCCTTCGGATGATCAAAGCAAAGATGCAGTTATATTTCATCCATCACACACCCAAAGCTTGCAGTCCTTATGACACTTCCTGGATCGACGTTTTACTCGTAACATTAGTCAGTTTCTTTATTTGCTGTCTATTGTTGGTGATCGCATTGTTTTCCATATGCATATGCATACATACGAGATCACTAGTTTCTGCGCCTTCCTCGCATGTGTTTTTGATCGGCACATTCTAGACTCATTTAGGAGATGCCTATAACTCCCCGAGTGTATAACAGTGAGAACGCGGAGACCCGGAAAATTCCGTGTTTGGCGGGTAAGCGTTTCTCATAATACTGAAAATTCCATGTTTGGCGGTTGGGGGGTGGTTGGGGGGGGGGGGGTGGGGGGGGGGGGGGGGGGGGAAAAAAAAAAAAAAAAAGAAAAAAGGGGGAAAAAAAAAAAAAAAAAGGGGGAAAAAGAGTTTAAGAAGATTTTCACAAAATGATTTTGGCAAGATGCACTGCATATACTGCATACCCCATTTTTGCGCCATTGCCTGGAGGCATGCCATGGATGGAGACGAAGTTAAAGAGTCACAAGCATGTGAAGCTTTAGCGTAGCGATCGTCTGCAAGCTGTGACATCGACATAAATAATTCCCTTAAAGCTGGGTTCTTTGGGAAGCTGAACAAGGTTAACTTTCCCTCACAACCAAAAACACACTTCTTTGGGGACATTGTTGATTTCGTGATATAGAAACAAAATGACGAATCCTTCTCGACCAAGTCCTGTGCAGCGCTGCCGACGACATCCGTAACCCGAATGAAGCACGTTGATGGCCTGCTCTTGCTCTTGTTGATGAGTGCGCGCGCTCTTCCTGGAGAAGTGCCCATACAAGGAATTCTGCCCTTTATGACGTCATACAGGGTCATCCCTCGCAAACTTTCAGAAACTACAAAGTTATACTCTACAACCCTGAGGAGTGTATTTGGTACAGAAATACTCCATCATGCGTCCAACTCGTTTTTTGAAACTTTGGCCATGCTTAACAGTGTAAATAAGTCAGAATGCATGAAATCACACTAGAACTCCCCTTTAAGCAATAACATCCACACAGCTGATATGTTTACCTGTTGTAGTTGATCCACATGTATACACAACATAGACACTGAGAGTCAAAATGCGCCATTGGAAAAATGCTAATTAAACTTGACTGTTTTGGCCCTTCAAAACTATTTTGGCTGAAACTGAAGATTGCTGTTTTTTTTCTTCAGTTTTTGGTTTCAGAAATTTCTGTGTATCAGTAATATCATCGTGGCTTACCTGTTATCCAGAAAAAATTGATCTTGAGAAAAGACTGTATGGTTTAATGGTTAGAGAGTTTGACTTGTAACCCGAAGGTTGTGGGTTCGAGTCTCAGGTCAGTTACCAGCGCTCTCTCCACCTCATTACACGACTGATGAGACCCTTGATCAAGGACGAACCTGGGTGATGCCACAAGAACAAACTGCTCCCCTGGTGCCGCAGCACATGGCTGCCCACTGCCTCGGTTGTGTGTTCACTACTGTGTGTGTGTGCACTTGGGATGGGTTAAATGCAGAGCACAAATTCACTTTCACTTTTTTCACTGCATAAGTTATTTGGCTTCGGGCACATCCCTTATATATATTTTGAAACTATAATTATTAATCATATTTTGCGTTCCATATGCAGCCACCAGTTCATGATAGTGGAAAGAATAACCAAACATTGATGGGAGTTTTATCGCTTTCCCTTTATCATTTTTTGTGCTTGCTTTCCAACCCTCTTTTGGAATTTTTTTTTTTTGTAATCTCCCAGATGCCAGCATGCTCCACCAGCAGAATGCCTCCTGGCTCTGGTGGTGCACCATAGAGGGTGCATATTCATCCTTAAAAATGGCCCCTGCCATTCCCCACCGCCAGTCCATCAGTTCGATGCCAACATCTCCCATTTAGAAAATCCACAAAGCTACACATGCATGGGAAATGAGGCACATTACAGCTTAATGCAAGAGCCAAGGCAAGAAGGAACAACAGAAACAATTAAGGAAGCCCCCCTAACCCCTCCATCACTACTTAAGTCATAATACCCTCATCAGGGTTCATACACATTTTTACCAATACATTTCCATGACTTTTCCATGACTTTTGAGACAATATTCATGACCTAAATGTTCCATTATTTTACAATAAGAATAAAAATCTGTTCAAATTATCATAGCATATGTTAACTAAAATTAATGACTATTAATGCTACTTGTTTGCTTTCTTGTTTTAGTAATAAGTACAAGCTGCAACTGCGCCAGACGTTACTCCACATTTCACATCACTGAATATTATCATTTAT
The DNA here is from genome assembly GCA_018155175.1 of Sinocyclocheilus anophthalmus. Classification (NCBI taxonomy): domain Eukaryota; kingdom Metazoa; phylum Chordata; class Actinopteri; order Cypriniformes; family Cyprinidae; genus Sinocyclocheilus; species Sinocyclocheilus anophthalmus. The sequence goes on along the minus strand of JADLZN010009661.1, from coordinate 30,184 downwards.
TTAACTGTGTGGCCAGGATGGCCATTTTGGTGTCATTTTGTGTGTATTTTTGCTACTTAAATGCAACAAGCTGCGCTTTAGAGCCCTGCATTTCAGCCCGAGCCCAACGGCCCCAACTTATGTATGGCTTCGGGACAATTTTCACGTCATAGCTCAGACACGGGCCAGGCATCAGGCTTGCTTCCTCCTTATGTTTATATTTTAGATATCCATCAATTATTATGGTGATGAAAAAGATTTGCCGCGCTGGTGGAAACAACACGAGACCGTGCTACCGCGACTGTCAAGAGCGGCTCGACGGTGTTTAATGTCCAGCAGCAGCGAGTGCTGAAAGAGTTCCATGTTAAAGCGCACGCAAAGCTTGCCGCAAAACTCCAGCAAGTAATTACCATGATGAATGCTCCAGGGGAAATAGAATATTCGCAGGGTTTCGGTTCATTTTTGTGAAGCGCTCCTGCTCAAGACCGATATAGCAGAAAACCTATCCTGTTTGTTTTTCTAAAAAGTATGCTGATATTGTGAGTGCACACACATAAAAATAGACCCTTAACAGTCACGAATTATGTATTACTCTTACCTTTATGAGCAAAAATGACTGTTGTTTCCACTGTTATAAGAAAAAAATGCAAGTGATTGTGCTGGCGACTCCATGTCCTGCAAAGTGCGCTTTAGCTTCTCTGCACAAACGATTGGATACGCTCCTAATAGCACACATTTATCTAGGTTAACCATTTAAACTAACATTGTTTTTTTTAAGCATTTTATATAGGCCTATATATTTTATTTTAGTCAAGTGGTGATGATTTGAGAAGGCTAAATTGATCAAACATAGGCTATGATCAGCTCACGGTCTGCCGCTTGCCGCTTGGTCGTTACTTAAAAAAAAACTAAAACTTGAATTTAACAAACAAAAACATTTTCCAAACATATTTCTAAATTAACGTAATAGAGAGACGAAAATATATATAACCACTTTTGCCATTAAAAACGAAACTGAACTATTTTAATGTCTACAACAGCAGCTGTGTAATTGGGGAAGAGAGAAAGAGAAAAAAGACACGGGCTCCAGTAATTCTGATAATCTGTCGGATGAGGGCCGGACTAGGGCATATGTTTGAAGCCCGTGGAGGGTTCTGTTGAGCTTATTTGGTAGCAAACTCAATATTCATATACGCACGAGCGCACTTTGGATGTGACTGCGCACCGCCTCTGGAGCGCGCGAGGACCGAATGGCTTAAAAATATTTTCAATTTTCTGACGATGCAACAATGACCCGATTAGGCAAGTGACTATTCTGTCAACTGTCCTGAAACGCGAGTGAAAGTCTTGTATCGCAGCGTGCAGCGGCTCTTGTAGCGCAGACAAGATGCGCAGATGTGAAGCCGTTTGAGAAAGTCAAAGAGAGAAGACGCGTACTGCTGAATCACTCACGCTGTTTTCAATTGACTGATTTGATCTGATGGTTTGTGTGGATTTATTTTACTCATCTAACCTACACGCTATACTGAGGTTTTGCAGTAATTTCCATCATTTTAAAGTCGAAAGCTGCATGAATGAGTAAAACTCTATGCGATGTAGCCTATGCGCAATCCCGCACCGAAATTGATGACCTGATTAAACACAATTCTATTATGCAGAGTTTTGTGAAATAGATTTCAATTACTTTTCCAAAACTTTCTGGGTTTATACATTTTTCTAAAACTTTTCCAGGCCTTGAAATTGCTGTTTTAAAATTCCATGACTTTTCTTGGTTTTTCATGACCGTACGAACCCTGCCTCATCTAATTAATATGGAATTTCTTCTTACATTCACACAACCAATCAGAGATGCATATTCCATGCATTCAGTTTGGGCCTCAGTCGAGATCCTTTCATCCGCTCTGTTCATTTATTCTGGGAAAGACAGGAATTAGCCACAACACTTTGTGCAGCTAAAATTATTTTGTATTTGCATTGAGATGCACTGTGTCAGTCTTTCTTTCATTCTTTTTCTCTTTTTGTGTGTATGTGTTTTTGTGAGTGTGCTCTCTCAATTGTGTTGTTTGCAAAGAAAAGCATGTTGCCAAGTTTATTTTTAGGATGCTTTTCTAGGACCTGTTATCCCTCTGTTGCTAAAGTGTAGGAGGAAGATAGAGGCAATACATGAAAGAGAGACAGAACAAATCAGAGAGAAAGGCAATTTAAGTTCACATCTAAAATGATGCCCTCTTTCTTCCCCCCAAATTAAAATTAATAATTAAATTAAATTAATTAGTTAAACTTGTATAACTTACTTTCTTCTGTGAAACACAAAAAGAGATATTTAGCAGAATGTCCAAGCTGCTCTTTTACATACAATAAAAGTGAATGGTGACCAGGGGCTGTCAAGCTCCATGAAGGACCAAAGCGCTATAAAAAGTAGGCTAAAATAGTCAACACCAGACTCCATACTCCAAAATCCAGACTTGGGTGCTATATTCCAAGTCTTCTGAATTCATAAGATCCCTTTGATTCACAGTTTAGAAAAAGGCAGTTATTAAAACATGTAAATTAAGAATTCAAAAAGGTCAGTTTTCAAGACGTGTGTCATGCATCTGTTACACAAGTCTTGAATAACTCGCCTATGTCGTCCTTTACTAGCGTTAAACAGTTGGGATATCTTTTATGTTTTTATAAGACGTATCTTATGAAATCGTATTGATTTTATCCTTGCTGAATAAAATAATTAATATTCTTTTAAAATCTTACTGATCCCAAACTTTGAACAGTAGTGGCATTTGTCCAATGCTGATGTTTTTATGTCATCATTTGATGCTTCAGCACCCCACGCCAGTTTGACCACAGCAGAGTACTACCACCAGATGGCCCTACTTGCAGGTCACCGCAGCCCATACACTGACATCATTCCTTCAGTGGCATCCACAACAGGGCCTGCAAGCAACGCCCTTCATATGGAGTACCTGCAGGCTATGGAAAGTAAGTTCTCCACTTGCTTACATTTTTCTGATGTCTACCATCAACATACCCATCCTCTTATCAGAGGGGCAGATTTACAGTAGGCTGAGACTATTTATACCCAGAACTTTAACATTGAAGAAAGCAAAAGCTATCTGTGTATGTAATTCATGCATGTGTATTTGTATATATATATAATAGAGAGAGAGAGAGAGAGAGAGAGAGAGACTGACTATAAGGAACCAGTTGCAAATCTTTCCTTTAAAACATCTCCAATTAATTAAACTGGTTAAATTGTTCCATTGTCTTATTGTTTTCAGAAATGAGGGTAAGTGTGCACAGGATATATGCAAATGAGTTATTTTGAAGTGTAAATAGGAAATTAAAGGCACAGTAATTCGAAGAGAGGTCAGGTGGACTGGCCTGTTAGTCTTTGATGAGAATGCATTTAGTCAGCCTGTCACCGGCTTCCCTGTTCCTCACAAACTAATTAAAACTAGTCAAACTTCCATGGCTATCAGAAAATGAATTGCTATTAAGTGGGAATTGGAATTTCCCACTATTCATCACTGGAGAAACCTTCTGTGGGACTGTTTAAGATTAATAGACTGAAATAAAACAATTAGGGCCATTGTTTTCAAATGGAGACATTGACATCCCCCCTACTTCAAATCGCCTGTGATCAGCCCTTAGTAACTCTTCCTATTATAACAATGTGTATTCCATGCCAGCCAAATTAACACTTTAAAGCTCTCTTTTATGATACATAGACTCTAAGAAGGGGAGTGAATGAGTAGAAGCGTGTTATCTAGGAGCCTTTGTTAGTAATGGGGATGGGATAGCACAGTCGTAATTTAGAGCTCAGTATAATTACTTTTAGAGAAAAACTGATGAAGGAATTAACCTATCCTGCGTATGTGTTCAAGCCATGCATTTTTTTATGCATTAGCTGCTAATTAGCCAATGTCAATTAAATTCTGCCTCTATTAAACACCTCAATTTGGACCCTCTGTGGGATGTAGATGGATTTTTAAGTGGAACTAGTGGTTTTTGTTTTTTCCCACTTACTTTACATTCACATTCACATTTTGTTAAAAGATGTTGACCAGGCTGTAATCTTTTTCATCTACAAATCTGCAATTGATCCTGGTTGGTATGTTTTGGGCACTGTCTTACTGTTTGGCTTTTCACTCCCTTATGTTTCACAACTTAGGCCGTGTTTTCTCAACCTTTTTGGCTCCAAGGCCCCTCATTGTCCAAAAAATATTCAACCAATGAGAACCAGTCAAACTGTTTTACCAAGCTGAGCTGGCTTGTGCCACTAATAAACCAGCACTGAGGTCAGTTAACTGTATGGCTTTTTTCCCCCCCTCATCTTTATTTACTGGTATAAGGTGTTTTGTGCACTTTCAAACTGGTTTTTGCTTTTGTTTACCCATCATACACTGTAAAAAAAATCCCATAAAATTTACGGTAAAAAACCGGCAGCTGTGTTTGCCGGAATTTTACCGTAAAATATTGTCCTAAATATTCCTTCTGTTTACGGTATATTTTCATAAAGTACTGTAAAATTTACGGTAAAAAACCGGTAGCTGTGGTTGCCGGAAATCTACCGTAAAAAATACGGTCGAAAATGTTCTTCTGTTTACGGTATATTTAAAAGTGAACTGTAAAATGTACGGTAAAAAACCGGCAGCTATGGTTGCCAGAAAAAAAGTACATGAGTAAAAGAAATTGTGAATTTAACAAGAACACCCAGAAGTGGTATGAAAAGTAAATACACTTTTTATTTTAATGCCACAAACAAATGCTAAATACATACTTTGGACAACCATATTCTTCTCCTTAAAACTGCAGTAAAACTACATGTTGGCTTCAATTTGCAGAGCAAACATTTTGAATGATTACAATCTTACCAGAAAGCAACACATTCAATAACCTGAACAAGACCACACACACCATTCTATTAACAGAATGGATTAATCATGAACCAAATGCCTGGAGAGCATAAACATACAGCTTTTTACAATCTCAGATGCACAAAACAAAACTTCCTGTAGGAAAACTTAAATGTAGAAATGTTTTACTCTGTTCAAGATGTACTAAACCTGCTTTCTTCATCAGATCATCTTAATCAACCTTAAATCTTCAACCTTAACCTTCCTAAAAAAAATCTTTTTTGTTCTGATGTATATTCTGGATGGCCGGTGGGTAAGTAAATCATCAGTTATGTAAATATAAGTGAACTACTCTTAACACACTCTAGAAATTCCTTTTTCAAACAGAAGGTCAAACAAGGAATTCTAAGAAAAATTTTTGTTTTGTTTTTTTTGTAGAGATTATTTAAATATCTAAATATTAATGAAAAGGTGACATTTTATTTTAGGTACACAATGTTTTGTTGGCTGCTCAAATCATTACTGGTATAGTACCATACGTACAAACCAGTATTTAGGCAAAAAAAAAAAAAGGCTTTCTAAGAGTACAGCACTCACATTTAAAGTCATTTTCGACATTCAAAGTTCAATCATCTTCCAGTGTAAATCCAGATAACTCCAATTTGAAAAGCATTATCAGTGCCAACGTAATCTTCAGACATCAGTCAAAAAAGGTTTTGTCCAACCTTAATCTTCTCTCCATTCGTGATCAGCAAGGTCTGCTATGAGTGTAAGGACTCGGGGGTTCACTGGGAGCAGTTTTTTTGTTTTTCCTCGATTCAACTTTGGTGCCCTTCTCTGGGTTTATGCTGAAGAAGCACCTAAAAAAGAGAACGAAATGACTGAATTTGTTGCTCACAAATATAGACTGATTAAAGGGTTACTTCACCAAAAAACTAATTTTGTCATCATTTACTCCCCCTCAAGTTGTTCCAAACCTGTACAAGTTTCCTTCTTCAAGTTAAACTAAACATTTCGAAATGTGGGTAACAAACGTTCCTGGACCCAATTGACTTCCTAGTATGACCACACTAGGGGGGGGGGGAGTTTAACTACACCTTTATCCACAACCATAAAAGTCTTTTGTGAGAGTATTAATGTAAAAAAGTAATATTTATTTCAACTTTAGGGAATCAGCATTGCAAACTCCTTGAACAATAATCATTTGTGATCGGCAGGAGGCAGAAGGATTATAAACCTCTTATTTCTCACCATGGGTAGTTAAATTTCATTTTTGGGTGAACATTTCTGTAACACTTTACAATAAGCTATCATTTTGGTTAACAGTAGGTTACACTTCATTGAAGGTTGATGTCTTCACCCAAAAATGAAAAGTAGTCAGTTATGCTCTTTTGCAGCAAAAAAAAAACAATGCATTCACAACACTTCATAAATTAAGGTTCATCCACTGGAGTGACATGGTTTAATAACCTTTACCACGATGTCTTAAATAACATCTACCAAATTCCAGACCTATGAACGTCTAGTTGCCATAGCTATCACTGGAGGGACAGAAATCTCTCAGATTTCATTAAAAAGATCTTCACTTGTGTTCTGAAGATGAGTGAAGGTTTGGAATGACACGAGGGTTAGTAATTACAGAAGTAGTTCACTTCTAGAATAAAAATGCACTCACCCCCATGCCATCCAAGATGTTCATGCCTTTTTTTCTTTAGTCTCAAAGAAATTAATGTTTTTGAGGAAAACATTCCAGGACTTCATTAGGACCCAACAGGTTGAAGGTCCAAACTGCAGTTTCAACTCAGCTTCAAAGGGCTCTACATGACCCCAGCTGAGGAATAATGGTCTTATCAAGAGAAACAATTGGTCATTTTCTTAAAAATAGAAACATATATACTTTTTAGCCACAGATGCTCGTCTTGCACCAGCCCGACCTCATACATTACATAATCATGTTGGAAAGGTCACATGTGATGTAGGCGGAAGTACCGACCCAGTGTTTACAGAGTGAATGTGCAAAGAAAGTCAAATGCCCTTTACAAAAAAGGTAAAACAACGATGACGGACGATTTTGAAGTTGGAGGAGTAAAAGAGATGAAGTTTTTTGCCCTACCCTACCCTTTTGAATCAGAGTACACAGACGAAGAAATAACCACACGTGACCTTTCCAACGTGATGCGTGACACTCATCGCAGAGCTAATGCAAGACGAGTATTTGTGGTTAAAAAGTATATACATTGAAAAAAATTTTTTAGAAAATGACTGATCGTTTCACTAAATAAGACCCTCATTTCTCAGCTGGGATCGTGTAGAGCCCTTTGAAGCTTCATTGAAACTACAATTTGGATCTTAAACCTGTTGGTCCCCATCGAAGTCCATTATATGGAGAAAAAGCATGTTTTCCTCAAAAACCTTAATATCTTTGAGACTGAAGAAAGAAAGACATGAACACCTTAGATGACACGGGGGTGAGTAAATTTTTTATTCTGGAGGTGAACTAATCGTTTAATGACAGAATTTTTGGGTGAACGAACACTTTAACATGAACTAAGATTTAACAATACTTCTACAGAATTTATTAAACTTAGTTACTTTCAACATTAGTTAATGCACTGTGATCTAACATGAACAACTGTATTTTTCTAACAAAAACAAAGATTAAACCCCTGGGTGTTTTTTTTTTTGTTTGTTATAAATGTTATTCCCATTGTTAGTTCATTTTAGTGAATACATTACCTAATGTTAAAAAATGACAGCTTACTGTAAAGTGCTGTCACAATTTTATGTAAAACAAATGGTTTAATGCCTACCTTTGCATGAACTCCAGAGTAGAACCCAGCTCCAAAGGATAATGGATGTTAAAACAGTAGTAACTACCAAACATCATGCACATTGCTGCGATGTATGTAGAAATGTGTGGAGTTGTAATCTTTTGGTCGATGCTCAGCATGAATAGTTTTGATGTGTAGCAGGAAGAGCCTACAGACAAAAACAAACAATTAAATGCCTTTAGTCTTAATATATTTTAGAGCTTTAATCTCTCTGCTAACTTTCACAACAAGCCATTCCGACAATGTAACTGTGAATGAACTATAACATTAACCTTCGTTAATAACTTAATTTCAAGGGATAGTTTACCCAAAAATGAAAAATGTCATTAATTACTCAACCTCATGTCGTTTCAAACCCGTAAGACCTTCGTTCATCTTCGGAACACAAATTAAGATATTTATGATGAAATACGAGAGCTCTCTGACCCTCCATAGACAGCAAGGGTACTACCACGGTCAAGGCAGAGAAACATAGTAAGGACATTGTTAAAATAATCCATGTAACATCAGTGGTTCAACCGTAATTGTTATAAAGCTAGGAGAATACTTTTTGTGAGCAAAGAAAAAAAGAGAAAGAAAAATGTATTCTCCTCCGCGACACCCTAGCACCATTATGGAGAGAGTATCATAATGTATGTGTTGTGGTACTCGCCGAAATGGCACTAGGGTGACGCGGAAGAGGAGAATTGTTGAATAAAGTCGTTAATTTTGTTTTCTTTGAGAACAAAAAGTATTCTCGCACCTTCGTAAAATTATGGTTGAACCACTGATGTCCAAGGACTATTTTGTCGATGTTCTTGGTACCTTTTTGGACACTGAACGTGGTAGATGCGTTGCTGTCAATGGAGGGTCAGAGAGCTCTCGGATTTCATCAAAAATATCTTAAGTTGTGTTTCGGAGATGAATGAAGGTCTTACGGGTTTGGAATGACATGAAGGTGAGTAATTAATGACAATTTTTACTTTTGGGTGAAATATCCCTTTAAGATAGTAACTAAGGTATAGTTCACACAATAATGAAAATTCTGTCATCATTTACTCGCCCTCAAGTTATTCCAAAGCTGTATAAATTTCTTTGTTCTGCTGAACACAAAGGAAGATATTTTGAAGAATGTTTGTAACCAAACAGTTTTGGGGCACTATTGATTTTCACAGATTTTTTTTCCCCAACCACCTCAAAAGCATCCTGATAGAGCAGTAGCTGGAGGCTTGGGTGGTCTTGAGAGAAATCCCTGCACTTCAGTATTTGGCCATCTGTGCATTCAGAGTACATCAGTAGAGTTTTTTTCAGGCAAGTGCATCGAAATGCAATTCCTCCCAAAATCTGAATTTAACAGACACTTCAATGTGTCTTTCACAGGTACATAGTATGCAAATTGCTCTGTCCGATTCTCATCTCTACTTAACAGTATTCTTTTTGGTTCAACATATTTGAATACTTTTTTAAAGGTCTGACTCCTTGAATACTCTGTTTGCATGGGTCCTTTATGACATACAGAAAACAAGTCTGATTCCTTCACAGTAGCAAAGATTTGAGAAATTGTCTCATTGGGTAATGACAAATTCTGCAAAAGTGAATGTAACTTACTAAAAGTATATGTCTGCTCCAATTCGTGAATATTTTGCATCTCATCTACAATATTTTGTATTGTAGAAGCTGGGAGAAGAAACTGTCCTTGTAATTTCAGATAAAACAGGCTAACATTTCTCAAATACAAATCGTCAAAATGTTGAAACGAGTCCATTTCACTTACTTCTGACTCACCTGTATTTGGATCCAGGTCAGCAGGACATTGCTCAGTTGAAACAGACGGTATCTCTGATGCAGAAGGCCGATGTGAATCACTAATGCTGTTAGCTGAACAGTTCCTGTGCTTTCTAGACATATGAGAGGTAAAAGAGGACTTGATTTGAAAAGCACTTTTGCACCCTCTCACTAGACAGTAAACTGCACGACCTTCCTTTACATGGTTCTTTAAGTGAGCAACAAGACTGGGCACATCCTGGCACTGATAACTACATAGTGAAATACTACATGTCAAGGCCGTATCAACCACTGCATGTGCAGTCGCAGCAGTGGTAGAGCCGTTATGGGGCCGATAAAAATGACTCTTAAATGCTAAGTATTTGGAAAACGACTGCTTGCAATCAACTGCGACACATTTGAAAATGGCGCGAGGTTTGTTGCGATGCAGTCTGCAGTGCACAACATATTCCCTCAGACTTTGCACTGTTAAATTACAAAAGTAGCATGTGTACATTTTAATGCATATTAAAAACTTACTCATAGTGAACTCGACTAATAACCAATCCGAGATATCGTTTAACGTTAAACATGAAGTTCGCCTCGCCATGGTTACAACGACAGACTGCTAATGTTAAACTGCGTCACAAACGTTTCAAAATCAGAGCGAATTCGTTAATTTCCAATGTGTGAGGTTAACGTTATATATTAAAAGGATAACGTAAAACGTTACCATCTAGACAGCCAACAGGTCCACGTCATGTGAGTTACAATGACGTTAAAGATATGAAAATAAAATAAACACTTTACAACACAAAAGCTGTATTCAAATAACTAAAACAATTATTGAACTTTAACTTCACAGAATGAGTTTATTTGTGCTCACCAGACAGACTTCGTGACGGGGAAAAATTATAATTTTAACAGCTTGCCGACGTTGGTCCGTTATTTGCTTCCGTCAGTTCCAGAGAAAAACCGCCACTTGAAAAGGCAAAAGGCGCCGGCGTATGTGATGCAACGTCTTGAGCGCTGATTGGACAAGTCAAAAGGCATTAAGGCAATAACTTTAAATGCTTGTTAAAAATATGGTTTCTTTATATTATGCAGCGTAATGGCACTTATTGGACAACCGAAAAGCCAGAAAGAAAAAAAAATTAAGAACAAACAATTAAAAAACAGAAGGGGAAAAAAGTCCTGACAGCATATCTGTAGTAAGCAGTGATTTACTATTTAGTGTTTTTGTGTACTTTACTGTTGTTTTAAGGGTTTTATGGTAAAATAATGCAGTTTTTACAAAGCAATAATGCAAAAGTATCAAATTTTCAAACAGTATATTTACAATAACAGTATTTAAGTGTTATTTATACGGTAATTTCATGTTTTATAATTTACAGTTTTTTACCATCGCTACTTTACAGTTTTTCACCGTTAAAACTACGGACATTTTTTACAGTGTAGTTACAACTGTCAGCGTTTTAAATGTCCTTAACCAGCCTGTTCCAGTAATATACTGTATTAGTACTGCTAATCTAATATATTAAAATCTGTCAAAACCTTGACCTAGCTAGTGATCATCTTAAAAAAACAGAAAAAAACATTTTTGCATATTAATGACCCATAAATTGTATGTTTTGGCCAATTCGTTTTGCCTATCTTGATTATGCTAGTCAAGCTGTTCTACTTAACAAAACTTTTGTCAAAAATAAACCAACATTGCCGATGTAAAACACGTTTGTCAAAAACTGGAACATTTAGCGCGTTCATACAAGCTTAAATTACCAGTTTAAAACATCTTTTTGCATTCGTTGTTCTACCAGCTTAACCAGCTCATGTCATAAATAGACCAGAATTATTTATTTAAAACTAGTTAAGACCATCTTGAGGTTAATGCTGATCCAAACTGGTCTTTGAATTAAAATGGCCTTATAGACTGCACATATTATTGTAAATGAGTGTGTGTTATAATGTATATAGTATTGGTGCTTAAGTATGTGGATTTGTGTGTGTGTGTAAGTTTGTGCTTGTGTCTGTTTACAAAGTCTTTAATCACAGTTCTAATCAGAATGCCAGCAATGTGGTAAGATGTTCCAAATGTGGGAATACACACACACACACACACACACAGTTATTTACATGTGAATGACAGACCCTGTAATCACTGTATGTGTCAAACAAGAAAGAGAGAAGGGAGAGAGTCAGAGAGAGAGAAAGAGAGAGCATAATCTTGTTTTGTTTGCGTGCTTTCTCTTAAAAAATGTAAAGAACAACTGAAAGAAAAAATTAGTCACAAAGTCATTGTGTCACTCCACACAACAAAAGACCACCATCCCCACGCACCCCGCTCTTCCCCTCCTTTCACTTCTCCCTCCATTTCTCCCTTCTTTCTTGTTTGTGACATTCGCAAATGAAAAGACAACAAAAGTCATTTCTTAATCTGTAGGTGCCAGTCATTGTGCGTGAGTGGAGGCGTTGATCTGCGTTCAATCTGCTTTCTAGTGAAAGCTTTTCAAAAACAACCCAGTGAAATTCCATTCAGCATTAACGCACTATTCAACCCAATTAAACATGATTCAATATCGCAGTGAGAAAAGTGGTGAGAAAAGTAGTACCAGAAAGCAGTGAGAAAAGTGGAGCTGCAGTTATGTTTTTACAGTGTGTACAAAATGCATTCAATGCAGAAAATGTGGTTGTTGTTGAATGCAACAGACTGTGATGAAGAAATTGCTTGTAATTAACAAGATGATTCTTGGTCAGTAAAGCTTTCTGTGTGGTAAAATCTAAAAACAATATATGAACTGCAAGAGAATGGGAACTTTTCAGCAAATGATGTCATTGTTCGACTGTTGTGCGCTCCACTTCTCTCTCTACCAATAGTAAAAGCTAGCTCTATTTGAACGATAGCTCTGTTAAAAAAATAAACTATTAAATTAAATTAAATTATTAAATTAAATTAATTAATAAAACAAATACATTTTATTTGAAAATAAATCATAAAAATAAGTAAAATAGCAAGGAAATCAATGATGATTTTATTATTTTTGTACCGTGTTAGTAGACCAACCATTTTTAATAGCATAACATATTATGTCTTTCTCTGTTTTCTCTCTCTGTCTGTTTCTTCTCACTTCACGATTTCCAAGTCCTAGGCTCCAAATCGGCCCAGCGAAAACGACCCCTTCCCATCCCCCTTCCCGTGTCGGATCCCAGTTTTGACCTGCAGCCATATTCGCACCTCGCCCAATTCTCTTGTCACTATACTTAATAATTCCCGCTCCAGCTCATCCACCAGTGGATCCTATGGACACCTCTCAGCTGGTACTATCAGGTATACACAACAATGAATTAAGATTTATTTTATTTTATTTAATTACAAAAATATATATACTTCTTTCTGATAGGCCTTGAAGCTGGATTTACATTATTTTAAGCTACATTATTTTAAGTAAAAATATATTTTTGTTCATATATCAAGGGAATTTAGTGGTGTGTATTGGAACAGACAAGAGGCAAGAGAATGCAGGAGAGATTCTGAGAAAGAGATAGAGAGGAAAAGCAATCCGTGCTGAAAGTGGACACTCCAGCACATCCTCAGAAGCGGAGTGATGAATGAACATTGGACGGCGAAATAAATGAGGGAACACAGAGTACGCTATTAGGAGGAAGCATGTGAACATATTCCTCCCCTCCTCCCTCTCACTTGTCTGTCTGATATGCATCACCTGATTAATGTTCTCTCCATCAGCTGAGAAGAGCTTTACTCTAACACTGCCGCCATGCAATCGCTCACACTGGAAAGGAGGAGAGGAAGGGGGAATGATGAATGAAAGGGTCATGAAGAGGGGGACGGAGGAAGAAAGCAAAGTCTGAGGACAGTAACACAAGCTGTAATAGGAAAGAGAGAGAATCTGTTGTGGATGAAGTGAATAAAACTGACTCACTCACTTTCTCTGAGGTGTAATTCATGAACCCCTCAACCTGAGGGTGTTCGCTGACCGTACTGCCTTCTAATCACACGTTTATCTGTTTCAAAGGCTAAATAATTAATGTTTTTTTAAGTGATCCCACTTATATGGGGCACAGTTGATTGGGTCAGTTCATAGCAGGAGTCCATACAGACGGAGTGGATAATAAAGCATTTGTCACAACAGTGAGACTTACTTATGGAGGCCTCATCAATATTCAGATACTGATCAAACAAATGGATCAAAGCTTTATCAATGCTCATTTAATTTGCTCCTAAAATTCCTTCTAAGTTTGTCCCAGTCACAAGCCATTTTGTGATTTGTGCACTACAAACTTGTAGACATACACTACTGTTAAAACATTTGGGGTCTGTAAGATTTTTGAATGTATTTATATTTATTTGATCAAAAATACAGTAAAAAAGTAATAATGTGAAATATTTAAAATAACTGTTTTATATTTGTATCTATTTTAAATAGATAAAAAATATATATATTCCTATGATGGCAAAGCTAAAATGCTGATTTGATGCTCAAGAATAAAAAATCTTATTTGATAATTGCTTAATATTTCTGTGCAAATTTTTCTTGATTATTTGATAAATGGAAAATTAAAAAGAACAGCATTTATTTGAATTGGAAATCTCACTTTTGATCAATTTAATGCATTCTTGCTGAATAAATGTTTCTTTCAATACAAAATCTACTGAACCCAAACCTTTGAATGATGGCGTATGTGAAATGAGACAAACTTTCTGAAATTGTATTTCCTCAGACTTAAAAAAAATCAACAAATTATCACAAATTGGAATTGATTTATTTTGTTTTAACATATGCTGTATTAAGACATGATCAAAAGTGTAATGTACCATAAGTACAATATCAAATGTTAAAATGGAGATTATCACAGACTGTGCAGCATGTCCGAAAATCACAAGTTGTTACATTTGAAGAGTCTTGTAACTTCTATATCAAACTGAATGGTGGATCTACAGTGAAGACACAGCTAGCATCCCTAGCGATGTGTCACTCAGTTTGACGTCTGCCATCCAGCACTATTAGGAAATGACATTACCTGGTTTGGGTGGGGGTCTCGTAGAGAGAAAAGACAACAGAAATGGACCTCTTTCCTCCACTGAGAGTGATTAATCAGTGATTTGTTTTTGCAAGCGAATCAGTCCTATCACGTGTGAACATGTGTGGACAGAGGTGGCAGGCAAGGGTCCAGGCCTGATGAGTGATGAGACAGCCACGTCAGCCATGCAGCGTCTAGCTACATTGATTTCCTCTCTGCCTGTAATAAGGCCAGTAGACGTATGAGCTCGTATGGAGTGGTCATCATGCCCCACGATGAATGTAACCCCCGATGAATGTCTGTTATTGAGCATCAGAGCTTTATCATCAAAAGACTGTGGCATCTATAGAAGAGGAGTTGATATATAAAAGTTCAATAGTGTGCTTAAATACAGCTTTTATGCTCGTCAGTTGATTATCTTACATGAACTACCTTGGAACTTAAAAGGTTTATGTTTTTTAAATTTTTAATTTTTTTATTGTTTATTAGGATTATCAGTTTAATACATTATATGTGTAATTTTTGAACTTCTACTAATAAAATGGTTATTATTATTAAAATAATATGATTGTTAATATTTTTTTAATTATTTCATGTTATAAAATATTATTGCATTGTATACACTACCTTTCAAAAGTCTTGGGTCAAGACAATAAATTGATCAAAAGTGGCAGTAAATACATTTAAATGTTACAAAATATTTTTATTTCAAATAAATGCTGTTCTTTTGAACTTCTATTTATCAAAGAATCCTGAAAAACACACACAAAAATATTAAGCAGCACAACTGTTTTCAAATTTGGCAATGATAAGAAATTATTATTTAGCATCAACTCATATTAGAATGATTTCTGAAGGAGCATGTGACCCGTGATGTGAAAGTGTGGAATAATGGCTACTGAAAATTAAACTTTATATTGTTACTTTTTAAAATAGATTAAAATAGAAAACAGGTGTTTTAAATTGTAATAATATTTCACAATATAACTGTTTACTGTATTTTTGATCAAATAAATGCAGCCTTGGGAGCATAAGAGACTTCTTTCAAAATCGTTAAAAATCTTATTGACCACAAACGTTTGAACTGTACTGCATTATAAATAATATTAAATAATGAATTAATTGAATTCAATAACAAATATTATATAAAGGAGTTTATAATTTACCACATGACCAAATTTCACTAATTTGTAACATTAACTTAATTTATTAATTTAATTTTAAAATGATTTTTTCTGTTTATTTTGTCTTACAGCCCTGCATTGAGTTTTGCATATCCTCCGACACCTGTGGCACTGCAAATGCATCAGCAGCTGATCAGTCGGCAACCGGGCATCGTAAGTTCTGCATTTGGACACAGTCCGCCCCTTGTGCACCCAGATCCTGCCTTTGCCACCCAAAGACCTGCTCCTGGCATCCCTCCCTCCAGCCTGCCACCTACAGAACGTTCCGTAGCCTCAAATGACTCACAGGTCAGTTTTCACTTCTGTACAGGGCCGTACAGAGACCTTTGGAGGGGCAGGTGCTCAAAGTATAAAAGGGGTACATGGAACACAGCTTTAAATAGTGCTGTGCTCTTGCTGATACGTGTATCGAAATGGATGCTTCTGTATTTATACAAGGCAGCAATGCCGTGACACAGTTTTTGAAAAAGAATCACAAACAGAAAAACCATTTAAGTTTAAAGTTAAATCCTTTTTTTTTGCACCTGAAACTGAATTAATATTATTATTATTATATTATTATTATTGAGTTTACAGGGTATGGTGGTTTTGCTGTGTTAAACACTACTGTTGTTGTTGTAGAAAAAATATTTATGTCTTATTTAAAATAGATATATATATTCTAATCCTGTTCTGAATTTATTCATTTTTTTGAATGATAATGATAATAAAATCAGGATTGATAAGTATAATTTGGAGGATGAGAAAATCAGTATAAGCCTGTTTTACCAGCGTTTTTAAATAAATACTGTAATAATAATAGTTTAAAGTATGAATAGTTTTTAGTCAGATAACATAAAAAAAAGACAAGACCCTTCGACGCCCTTTAAACCTTTCCCAATCAAACAGCAAGAACAAAAGAGAACAGGCACCTTTGTTTATACTGCTGTGTAGAACTACTTTAGCTGCATTTTTTATATTTAATAAATATTTCATTTTAATAAAATGTCATTTCGTCCCCCGCACTTTATTCAGGCAGTGTGTTCACCGTATCCATAGTCTTTGCATGACCTGATGTTTTATTTGTATCCAAAATGAGGAGAAGTGAATATCTGGAGGCTCAACACTCTCATGCAGTGCATGTTTATTTCATACTCGAAGCCGGAGGGCGCTCTAGTGTAGAAAGTCCAAAACGGACTCATGGAAGTAATAACTTGTGACGTCTAGGAAATCCCTAATATGGACAAAAGAATCCGGCTATCGCTGTAGCTAAGCTGAATAAAAAGCAGAAACGTTTTTACTGATGAAATGTGAAGACAATAAACACACGATTGCGAAAATATATACGGTTTATGTGTTTTTTCAAGTTATCTCCAGGTAATAAATAAATAAACTATTTGAATAAGGCAGTGATTGACATATCATTTAGTATAGAATCTATAAAATATATTTCCTGCCTTATTCTGCAATAAAAATGGGGAAAAGGTGGGCTTTATAAACCATTCATAAAATTGTCATTAGGACAAATATTGAATATTGACAAATATTGAACAAAGACATTATAGCTCCTTGCTAACTTTACTTCCACAGGCTACACACAACAATATAAACAACAGCTGTGCATGTTCTCTTCACGTTGTTCTTGTAAAATAATAATAATTTAACAATATAAGTATACAAGCACACCGCTCCACTGAGAACTCCACTCACCGGCAGCCACGGACATTATTGAATAAGGCAGCCTAAGCGGTGAGGGTGTTATCCCGATGATATCATCATTTGCAGGACATCATATGTAGTCATTTATTACGGAAAATGATGTATGTCAATGTAATTTTACTAATACTGTGATCGTATGGTCGGAAGCCTAATCAAGAAAGAAGGTGACAAAGTAATTAATTGGAACAAACGAAAACCAATGGTGCCGTTGACAAAAGGTGGGTGCGACGTATAAGGATCCGTCGGTACGGGTGGGACACAATGTAACGCCACATAGCCCGTCGCCTACAGAATGTCAAACTAGGGCAAAACTCCTAATAACCAAAAGACAGGGGAGGGCACGACACAGTACCGCTGATAACAAAAGGTGGCAGTCCATCCCCCGCCACACGTGTCTGCTTCTGTATGAATTATATTTTTGCCTATTTATAATAATAGTGGGGGAGATATGATAGAAACAAAATGGTTTAACATAAGCTGGATTTGAACTTGTATTTTCCATGTGAGTACCACAGCTCAGTTTTACTGAGCTTTTGTGTTAACCACTAAGCCATGGTTCCAACCTTCATGAGTTAGAATACACATACAAAGATGGAGAACTAAAAAGATATTAAGTGAGATTTTCATTCTTAAGTTTAAACAACACAATGCATTTTTAAATCATTTAACATGATTGCTTTTGGGTGTTCTTGTATTAAACAGCAACAAAAGTCGTTTAGTTCACACAGTGATTTTCCCCCTCAAGGCTTAAATTTATTCAGCGCTTATCATCACAAGTGCTGGTGCTATTTATTATTGTGTGTGGTTCATGAAAGTACACACCACCAACACCACAGCATATAAACAGCTGAGAACATGTGGCTAGCTCTCCCTCACAGACAGGCCTCATGGGAGTTTTTCCCTTGTGTGCGCATAGTTTTTCTGTCGTGTCTCGATGTGGAGAGCCCATGTGCTTGCCCAGAAGGCACCTTTGAGAAATAACACCCTGCTTGTTAGCAACAAAAATCTTGCCACCTCCACCATTAATCAGACACAGATACATTCCCAAAACTTATTTTTAAAGGACGAGCATAAAAGTGTTTTTCTTCTACAATTGTTTCACCTGATCATGCCCTGTCCATTTATACTCACAGAGTTCGCTGGAATAAAAACTGTATAATGTTGTTTTTATCTGTCTTTGTATCGATTCCTGTTTTTGTGCTTAGTGTAATGGTGAATGAGTTTTCCCGAGATTTTCTCAATGCCAGTCTTCCTTTCAAGCCATTACAGCCCCACTACTCTTTCCTAGATCAGTATCATCCATTTCCCCCTGCCTGACCCCAGAGACAGCACCAACTTCTTTAATAGAAGGGCATCATGGAACATTTGTCTCACCATGTGGTAGAAAAAGAACAATTGATGAAAAGGAGAGAAGGTGTGAGCATTGCTCAAAGTAACAGACAGAAAAATATCAGATCATTGTGTTTTATTGGATCACTACTCTCTATAAGATTTAAAGTTTTATTTACTAAATGTGTGTACAATATATTTGTAAGATGTCTTTAAGTGCCTGTTTAAGTGTATTAGCTGCATGCTTAAAGGGTTAGTTCACCTAAAAATGAACATTGTCATCATTTACTCACCCTTATGGATTAAAAACCTGTATGTTTGCAAGGTTTGTTTATTTTTGCAAATATTGCATTACTTTAGAAGAAAAGGTACATTATCATATGGACTAATTTAAGGGGTAATTTTTTTTGTCTTGTCAGGGGGTGGTGTACTTTTCTTGTATGGAAACAAACAGACTGGTCATTTTGCTAAATAATTTATTTTGCATTTCCTGGAGATAAAAAAGTTTCAGTCAAGGATGGAACATTTTACCTAAATGTAAGATTAATTTGCTATGCTATAATCAACTATACTCAATTATACTCAACTATACTCAATACTCAATGCAAACAATTACTTTTTTGGCTTTGTTTTGGGTAATATCTATCAAATTTAGTACACATAAATGCTAATTAAAGAGTCACAAAGCAAAAAAAACAAAAACTCATCAAGGTTAAATGTTTTGTTAGAGGAGTCTGGCAGAATAACCCTTCCTTCAGAGCCAAGGAATCCTACTCTCTCATCCAAGGAATGTTACTTCTTTCTCTCCCACTGTAACACCCCTGTGGACTGTTTGTTGTGGTTTCTTCCCCTTTTGTTGGTTTAGCCCGTTCAATCATTAGTTAATTACCCTCATTGTGCTCACCTGTCTGCCCCTCATTATCTGCCCTATAAGTTCCTGTCTCATGTATTCTAGTATTGCTGGTTATTTTGAATGTTACCCCGAGTGTGTCTGTCTCATCTGCCTTGTTGTGTCTACATTAAAAATCTTTCTTGTGAATCCTTGTCATCCTCGTCATCCTGCCTGCCTCCACACACCCTGGTCCGTGACATAATAACCGACCCCAAAAAGTGAAGTATAGCGGTGTCTTTCCCCTCGTTTGTTTTCCCGGTTTTTGTCAGTTTTTATTTTCTGTATGGATTACCCCGCCTTCCAACTCCTCCTGCTGGAGCAGGGGGAACGCTCTCTTGAGGACCACACCCATGACTTTCTGTCCCTGGCTCACCTCACGCACTACCCGGACAACTGCATCTGCACTTCTACCAGGGTTGGACTTAACACCACCACACGAGCACAGTTGCCCGGGGAAGGTCTTCGAGAGAGCTTCACCACCTTCGTCGAGTGGGTGCTGGTGTCCTGCAAGTCCCAGCTAACCGTGGGCATCGCTGACGACGACACCAGCCCCACTCGGGACCCTGAGCCCAGCCCACCATCTCCCCGCGGTACGGAGCATAAGCCTGAGCCCACCGCTGATGGAGAGCCATTTCCCACTGCGATCCATGAGCCGGAGCGAAGCCCCGCGGCTGAGAAGAGGATCGCCTCGGATATTGAGCCCAACACGTCAGACCAGGTGCGAGAGCCGGCGACAGTGCCCACCACGAGGGAGCAAGCTGTGGACTGTGTGAGCGCGGAGAGGAGCTCCGCCGCCTGCATCATGGCTGAGGGTGAGCGGACTATGGAGGGCATTCGGTGCCAAAATGAGGAGGAGAGACCTCTGGATCCCCAGTCCAGCCCAGGAAGGGCTCCTGATTCCCAGTTTAGCCCAGGAAGGGCTCCTGATGTTTCGTTAAGCCCAGGAAGGGCTCCTGATCCCCAGTCCAGCCCAGGAAGGGCTCCTGATCCCCAGTCCAGCCCAGGAAGGGCTCCTGATCCCCAGTCCAGCCCAGGAAGGGCTCCAGCCCAAGAGCTCTCTCCAGTGCCCGCTCCTCAAAAATGCCCGCCCTCCCACCCGCTCCGGCCTCCTCCAGCGTCACCATGGTCGGAGTCTCCCTCGCCTCCACCTCCGAGGCCCGGACTCTGCCTCGGCCCATAGACCCAGTGGCTCCACCTCGGCTCCTAGCTCCCTCGCCTCCACCATCACCCATCGATCCATCAGCTCCACCGTGCTCCCTCGTCCCTCCGGCTCCGCCTTGGTCGGGCGTCGACCCGCCATCGCCTCTGGACTCCTCTCCTCTGGCTGCGCCTCGTCGCTCTGTCCTACCGGCTCCGTTGGGCTCCTTCCTCCCGTCAGCTCCACCTTGGTCCTCAGTCGCTCCGGCTCTGCCGCGGGTCTCTGGATCTCCGCCTCCGCCTTGGTCGCCAGAGCCCTCGGCTCCACCCTGGCCCCCCGGATCCTCGGCATCCCCCTGGATCGTTGGCTCTCTGTCTCCGCCTCGGGCTCCTCCTCCACCTGCTCCGCCGCCGTTGGTCGGCCACCTGGAGTCGGTGGACATTGCTCCTCCCTCCGTTGGCTCCACCGTGGGCCACTATTATAGCTGTGGCCAGGGTCCCACCTGGCTCCGGTTCCCTCCTGTCGTCTCCCTGGCTCCTGCCTCCATCGTCACCTCCCTGGACTCTGTTAGCCGTCCTCCTCCTGGAAGTCTGTCCTCCGCCGAAACCTCCACCTGTCTGCTCTGCCTGCCAGCCCTTTGCCTTCCCCTGTCACCATCTCACATCCACTGCCTTGCCCCCCTCCGCCCCTCCCTCTGTTTCTACGGTGCGAGGACGCACCTTCCGGGAGGGGGGAGTAATGTAACACCCCTGTGGACTGTTTGTTGTGGTTTCTTCCCCTTGTGTTGGTTTAGCCCATCTAATCATTAGTTAATTACCCTCATTGTGTTCACCTGTCTGCCCCTCGTTATCTGCCCTATAAGTTCCTGTCTCTTGTATTCTAGTGTTGTCGTTATTGTGAATGTTACCCCGAGTGTGTGTCTCTGCCTTGTTGTCGCTACATTTAAAGAGCCTTATTTTGTATCCTTGTCGTCCTCGTCATCCTGCCTGCCTCCACACACCTGGACCGTGACACCCACTGAGCGCTTTTTCTTTACTGGCTCTTGCCACAAGGGACTTCCTGTGGCAGTGAATTAGTGGATAGAGTCAGAGGAGGGGTTATTGCTGTTTGGGGAGAAATTGTGAATAATGTCTGTGGCATTTGAGTAATGTCAGCGGCTTTTTTTTGTTTTATTTATTATTTTAATTTCTCTGAAGTGGATTTGTGATATGCATGTTATTACACTACCAAAAGAAGGATATTTTTTTTTGGGGAATGGTACAATGTTAATATCATGCTTTTTCTACATGCACCATTACAGTACCGTGTTATACTCTAAAGTACTGTGGTAATATCACTATTAAATAATACTTACGATTTTAAATATCACATTTTCCCATAGGAAAGAAAAATCAAAAGTGAGATCCCTTTAACATCTCAAATATTTCTCCTAGACAGAAATAAGGTTAGGAATTGAGATTTTTTTTCTTGAGTCTCCTGCTTCTCAAACTTGTCTCCTGAGACAAAATCTCACAATGGTCTTCTTTAAAGCTTTAGAAGATATCTCAACAACTTTACACACTGTGCTCAAATATTTCTCCTTTTCTAAAGACTCTGATGGTCTCATATTTGTGTCATCCAATGTTTAAACAAGATCTCAACAGCATCACACAGTTTGCTCAGATTTTTCTCCTTAGCTACAGACATGGGATCTCTCACATTTGTCTCCTTTAAAGCTTTAGAAGTGATCTCAACAAAATCACACACTGTCCTCATATATTTCTCCTTAGCTAGAGACTCTGGATCTCTCACATTTGTCTTCTTTAAAGCTTTAGAAGAGATCTCAATAAAATCAACAAAACAAATCTAAAAAAAAAGATTATTTAACTAAAGAGAAAAACCTAAGCACAATGTGTGATGTTGAAATCTCTAATCTAAACTTTTGAGGAGACAAATGTGAGAGATCCAGAGCCTCTAACTAAGGATAAAAATCTGAGCACAGTGTTTTATGTTGTTGAGATCTCTTCTAAAGCCTTAAAGGAGACAAATGTGAGACCACCAGAGTCTTTAGCTAAGGAAAAATATCTGAGCACAGTGTGTGATGTGTTGAGATCTTGTTTGAAGCTTGAGTAGACAAGGATTAGACAAACATTACTTAGATTAGGAGAAAATATGAGCACTGTGTGTGATGTTGTTGAGATCTCTTCTAAACTTTAGAGGAGAAAAATGTGAGAGATCCATAATCTCTAGTTAAGGAGAAAAATCTGAGCACAGTGTGTGTTGTTGAGATCTCTTCTAAAGCAAAGGAGACCATTGTGACAGTGTTAGAGTTTTTGTCTCAGGAGACAAGTTTGAGAAGCAGGAGACTTAGGCAAAAGTTTCCATTCAATCTTAAAGTAACGTACTCGGTTACTAACGTAACCTCGGTTCCCTGAGATATGGGAACGAGTACTGCGTCTTGCTAGACGCATATGGGAAAAAAAAAATTTTTCTCCTGAACTGAAGCCTATTTCACTCACGCAGTGAAACTGCACGGCCATTGGTTCGTGCAGAGCTAAAAAAACGAACCAACGGCTCGGCAGCAGAGCTGCACGAGCCTATGGCGACGAAGCCCGCCAAAGCCAGAATGGGCAGGGGCATCTGGCTATACAAGCGAGCGCTCGCCACAGGATTCTCAGGTTACTTTGACTGAAGCGATGACTGAGTCGTGCAGCTACATATCATGGCTAGCAATGCAGTACTCGTTCCCATATATGGGGGAACCGAGGTTACGTTAGTAACCGAGTACGTTCCCTTTCGATACTTCACTCGTACTGTGTCTTGCTAGACGCATATGGGAACAGTCCAATCACGCCATGCTGATGTAGTGGAACGACTTAAGGTATAACTTCCATAAGCAACCAATGCTTATAGAGAAGTCAACAATAACTCAAGGCTAAAACGGGCTGAGCTTTCTAGGTCACACCCGGCCTGGTTAATCGCTTTCCTTCAAATCTTCCTACATCAATA
The DNA here is from genome assembly GCA_018155175.1 of Sinocyclocheilus anophthalmus. Lineage (NCBI taxonomy): Eukaryota > Metazoa > Chordata > Actinopteri > Cypriniformes > Cyprinidae > Sinocyclocheilus > Sinocyclocheilus anophthalmus. Next base: position 6,512 of record JADLZN010009661.1, on the reverse strand, counting down.
TTTCACTTCTTCTCATAACATTCAAATTCCTGATCTGCCATTAATTGTATTTTCCCTTGTGGCTTTTGTATTTTTTCTTTCCGTACTATTGGCCATTTACGGGTTCGTATGCACTGTAATTCAGTTGCTTCTCTGTAGTTTGTTGTAGATTGGAGAAACTGGCACTAATATGGGCAATATGCCATTTTTTGGGTACAGTTTCTAAAGACATTTATCTCTCTGCCTCTTTCTATAAAGCATTTACCTCCCAATCTCACTAGATCTAACCCCATTGCATTAGACAGTCCTGGACATTTCTTAAACCATTCATCATGAAATATTCTACAACTAGAACGGTGTATAGGTATTGGTACAATATATAAAATTGGTCTTGCTTCAAAGCAAACTATGCACTTTTTTCATTTCTCTTTTTCTGCTGTGTAATTTACCCATTGATACCAATTATTGTCTTCTGCCTTTTCCCATAATATATCTGAATTGCCCATTCTCTTATAAGTAATATTATGGTTGTCATTTACAATGTGTCTATTTTGTCTACAAACCCGATTCCAAAAAAGTTGGGACATTGTACAAATTGTGAATAAAAACAGAACGCAGTGATGTGGAAGTTTCAAATTTCAATATTTTATTCAGAATACAACATATCACATGTTTAAACTGAGAAAATGTATCATTTTAAGGGAAAAATAAGTTGATTTTAAATTTCATGGCATCAACACATCTCAAAAAAGTTGGGACAAGGCCATGTTTACCACTGTGTGGCATCCCATCTTCTTTTTATAACAGTCTGCAAATGTCTGGGGACTGAGGAGACAAGTTGCTCAAGTTTAGAAATAGGAATGTTATCCCATTCTTGTCCATTACAGGCTTCTAGTTGCTCAACTGTCTGAGTGTGGGGGGGTGGTTGCTTCGTTTGTCGCATCTTTCCTGCTTAGGTGAGCGCAATGGTTTTCTATTGTGTGTGAAAGGGGATCTGTGTGACGGTTGCAGGCGGCTGCCATTTGGCGGGGCGGGTGTGGACGCCCGATCCTTCTTCTACAGGATTGGAGCGGCATGATGTTGGTATTGAATGGTGCTCGGTTATGTGGGTGCTGGCATGGTGCGTCGGTGTGGTTGGGAAGAGGTCAATGATGGGTGCGGCCTGGAAAGAGAGGGGGCGGGATGTCTGGATGGGAGCTTATGTTGTTCTAGAACTTGGATATACTTTTTAGCATTGATGGTGCCTTTCCAGATGTTTAAGCTGCCCATGCCACATGCACTCACGCAACCCCATACCATCAGAGATGCAGGCTTCTGAACTGAGAGCTGATAACAAATTGGGTTGTCCTTGTTCTCTTTAGTCTGGATGACATGGCGTCCCCGTTTTCCAAAAAGAACTTCAAATTTTGATTCGTCTGAGCACAGAACAGTTTTCCACTTTGCCACGATCCATTTTAAATGAGCCTTGGCCCAGAGAAAACGCCTGCGCTTCTGGATCATTTTTAGATATGGCTTCTTTTTTGACCTATGGAGTTTTAGCTGGCAACGGCGAATGGCATGGTGGATTGTGTTCACGACAATGTTTTCTGGAAGTATTCCTGAGCCCATGTTGTGATTTCCATTACAGTAGCATTCCTGTATGTGATGCAGTGCCGTCTAAGGGCCCGAAGATCACAGCATCCAGTATGGTTTTCCGGCCTTGACCCTTATGCACAGAGATTGTTCCAGATTCTCTGAATCTTTGGATGATTTTATGCACTGTAGATGATGATAACTTCTAATTCTTTGCAATTTTTCTCTGAGAAACTACTTTCTGATATTGCTCCATTATTTTTCGCCGTAGCATTGGGGGAATTGATGATCCTCTGCCCATCTTGACTTCTGAGATACACTGCCACTCTGAGAGGCTCTTTTTTATACCCAATCATGTTGCCAATCGACCTAATAAATTTGTCCTCCAGCTGTTCCTTATATGTACCTTTAACTTTTCCGGCCTCTTATTGCTACCTTTCCCAACTTTTTTGGAATGTGTAGCTGTCATGAAATCCAAAATTAGCCAATATTTGGCATGACATATCAAATGTTGAAAGTGAGACATTTTGATATGTTATCTATATTCTATTGTGTATAAAATATAAGTTTATGAGATTTGTGAATTATTCCATTCCTTTTTTACTCAGTTTGTACAGTGTCCCAACTTTTTTGGAATTGGGTTTGTAGATACTTTTTCCTCCTCGTCTAGTTCTTGTTTTGTTTGGATTAAGTCAAAGCCAATGCTAGATTCAACTGAGGGGGTGAAAGTAGATTCTAGTGAAATCTGGGTGCGTTTGGTTACAGCTTGAGCTTGTAGAATTATCTGCATTAGGCATGTGATAATCATCAGATATGTTGTCAGACTCATTCTTTCTCCTCTCCTGTTTGTCTGACAGGAGAATGTGAGCTCCTTGTGGATCTTTTTTGAGCTTTCATCAGTTTGCACTTCATCTTGTGTCACTGGTCTTTCCTCGTCACTTTCTCCTGAGTTATCTGCTTGTCTGTTTCTTTCTCTTTCTGTCCTTATTTTGGGAACTCTCGTACAGTGGTTGAGATGATACCAGGTTGTACTTCCCTCCACTTGGACTGCTGTTGGAGTAGCTCTCACGACTTTGTAGGGTCCTTCTCTCCTGGGCTCATTCCACTTTCTCCGGAATACCCTCAGATATACTTCGTCACCTGGAACAATTGGACATTCTGTCTCTGTTTCCTCACAGGGCTCTTTTCTTGTTTCCTGTAAATAGATAGCTTTATGTATGGCAGTTAATTTCTTCATATAAGATCGAAGTTCATTTGTAATTGCTCTAGAGGCGGTCCTTTGTAGGAACCTCTATCATATAGCACAGCGTGGGTCGACCTGTAAGCATTTCATGCGGTGTTAAGTGAGTGTTCCTGTTAGTTTGCATGCGATAGCTCATTAGTGCAAGAGGTAAAGCATCAATCCAGTTAAGCTTAGTACTTTCACATATTTTGTTAAGTTTGGCCTTGAGGGTTCCATTCAATTTCTCTACGATCCCTTGTGATTCTGGATGGTAGACACACCCTAGTCTCTGCTTTATTCTCAATTGTTGCAGTACTTGTTTTACAGTTTTTTGTATGAATGTCGATCCATTATCTGAACTTATTTCTGATGGTATTCCAAATCTCGGAATTACTTCTCTTGTTGGAAATTGTATTACTGTTCCTGCTCCCTGATCTGCTGATGGTACTGCCTCCACCCATCTGCTAAATCTGTCTATGATCACAAGCATGTACCTTTTGCCTTGTACTCGCTTTATCATATCCACATAATCCATTACCAGATGCTTAAATGGTCCTTCTGGTACTGGTATATGGCCTATTGGTGTTGTTATTCCTTTTCTCACATTGTTTTTGGCACAAACTTCACATGTGGACAAAAATTAATTTACCATTGCATCTAAATAAGGAGACCAATATCCTTGCTGTTTAATTTTCCTTATCTCTTCCCCCCTTGCGCAATGCCAAAACCATGCGCATCTGAAATGAGAATATTCAAAAGTGAAGTTGGTGCAACAATTTGTCCTTCATGTGTACGCCAGATGTATTGTGTGTCTTTTTTGGCTCCTCTTTGGTGCCACATAGAATGTTCATAAGGGCCTGCTTGCTGTTGAATTTGAATACTATCGTCCAATTGAGGTTAAGGTTCTATAAGTACTTCAGGTGTTAGTACTGCTACCTGACACCCCAAGGCTTTTTTAGTTTCCAAATCTGCTGCATTATTTCCTTTAATGATGTAATAATTTCCTTTTCTATGAGCCTGACACTTGATTATTGCTAGTCGTTTTGGCATCATCATAGCAGAAATTAATTGACCTATTTGTTCAGCATGTTGTATGGGAGTCCCGTCACTCTTTTTAAAACCTCTTTGTTTCCATACTGCTCCAAACAAGTGACATACACCATGCGCATATGCTGAATCAGTGAAAATATTGACTCTTTGTCCTTTTGCTAATTGACATGCAGCGGTGAGAGCTTTTAATTCTGCTAATTGAGCAGAGCAAGGTTGTACACAATGTTGTGATATCACAGGTACAAATTCTTCCTTGTCTTTCTTTACTACTGAATATCCTGTATGATTTCCTACATGATCTCTAAAGCTAGAACCATCAACGAAGTAAGAGACTTCTGCTTCAGGGATTGGTGTAGACTCAATATTGGCCCGTAATCTGGTAAATGCCAATGAATCATTCACACAATCATGGGGCTTTCCTTCAAAAGCCAAAGGAATTAATTCAGCTGGATTAACTGTATGGCATCGCTTAATAGTAACATCTGGATACGTGAGTAGCAACGAATAGGCTAGAATTCGGGCTTGAGTCAGAACAAATTTTCCTTGTTCTATTAACTCCCAAATTTGTGGATTATTATAAATAGTTGTCGCCTTTTCTCTGGCAAAAAATTCAAAAACGAAAAAAAAAAATAACCTCAACATAAAAAATGCAAAAAATCAGTAAAACTGTAGGCAATTAATATGTATGTTAACTAAACTAATCTATTTACTAAAGGTCTGGTATGGTATGGCATGTGTATACACTGATCAGCTTCAACATTAAAGCTACTGCCAGGTGAAATAAATAACATTGATTGTATCGCTACAATGGCATCTGTCAAGGCGTGGGATATATTAGGCAGCAAGTGAACAGTCAGTTCTTGAATTTCATGTGGCTGTAAGCGAAAAAAAACTAAATACAGTTATTGTGTGTGTCCTCGCTCATAATAAAGTCTACTGAGACACACACTTTCAAAAGGGCATCGTGTTCCACCATGAGGAATGATAAAACTACTCAACGTGGGTTGCTGTAACATGATATTCAATAATCCAAAGGCTTCTCAAAAAGCACAGACAGATAAACCATCTTCCTGAAGAAGGGAAATCTGAGGAGTGATGTTGCAGCCGTGTGTTTTTGAGGCACTGGAGACGCAGTGCCTCGGTGGGCGGAGCTTGCAAATTCTCATGATTCTAAACTGACTTCAGACATTCATCACACCTGAAGGGTGTATGCGTAGCTACTAATGTATGCTACTAACATAGCATTGAGTAAAAATATGAAAGGAACCCATCTAACTTTATTTTTTATACCTATACAACACAGTGGCACTATAAGCGTAAAGGAGGTTGCACATCGAACGTGAAGTTAACAGCTATTTGTGACTAATATCATGCAGTTTAGTGGAAAACTGTGAGTGGTGCCCTGTGGCCCACTGGGATTTTGAACAGCCTCTTAAGTCGTAGCTGGGAGCCGCAGACAGACATTGATGGCACCGCCGATGTGCTAATTAGACAAACAGTTGTACCTTTCACATTTTTACTGAATGGATTGAATAATCATTGTCAGAGCACGGTATAAAAAGTAAGTAAACTCTTGAATTTAGTAACTTGTCAATTCTCTTTTAGCTAAGACCCTTCTAAAAACATTTTCTGTAGTTGTTTATTTTATTTTTGTATTTATTTAAGTTTATTTTTTGACCATCTCTCCCCACAAAGCTGTTTCATTTTATGAATATTTCTAGGTTGTCTTGAAAGCTCTGCTCTCTTTGCATCTGAACTGGCTTAAGGTCAGGACTCAGGAAAACACATATTTTACCTTTAGTTGATTTACTTGTGTGCTTTGGATCGCCTCTTAGAATGCATTGTTTTTTCAGTGCTTGCACAGCGTCCAAGCCCTGGACCAGCAAAGCAGCACTAAACCATATTGCTCCTTCCAGCATACTCCATAATTGGGAAGAGGTTTTAGTGTTGATGTCCAGTGCCCCTTTTTCTTTTAAAAAACGTGTGAATTATCTATAATGTTCTGACTCCTTTGTTTATTTGCATGACACACGTTAACCAGTATTTCTTGAGAGCTACCTTTATTTGAAGGGCAGGATAACTGTGCAATTCACACATCCCAAGTCCTTAATTGAATACAATTAACTTTTGAGAAGTTGTAACACGGAGGGTCATTTACTTTTTCCAGCCTGCCCTGTCAATGACATGTCCAACTGTTTGTGTGTAATTAATCATATTGTGTTCGTCTATGACTGATTTGAAGATCAGAAGCTCCAGCATGGTTAGAAAGCTTTATTATTCATTATTAGCATTCCAGCGACCTGACATTTGAGTAAGCAATATAAAAATCTAGATATTTTCAAACCGTTCACAAACGTATTTTTGATACTGTATATATACATACCATGTTAGGCATCATTTTTTTAGTTTGTTTTAATTCTCTTTTAACTTAAAAAAGTATCTCAGCAATCATGCCACAAACAAATCATTGCGTGCCACATTATTTATTTACTAATTAATTAATTTTACATTTATTCATTTAGCAGACACATTTATCCAAAGCACCATACAATCGATTAATTCAATACAAAAAGTGCTCATAAATAAATGTTTCATACATTGTTTAGAATGACAGCAAGAGGCATTTAGGACTTAAGTGAACATATTATATATATATATATAATATATATATATATAATATACTTATTTT
>JADLZN010009660.1:0-25526 GCA_018155175.1 Sinocyclocheilus anophthalmus | reverse complement strand
GTACATGTTTTTACATTGTACATATATTCTAAAATACCTGCTTGTAATTATATCTGCAGTTAGTTTCTGTGATTACATCTATAATTACAGCTATGACCCTACATATACCCCTTAACCCACCAAACCTGTCTCTAACTTTAACTGTACCCCACCTCAGTAACAGTAATGCTTTGCAATACAACATTAACAAAATAAGTACATTGTACCAAACAAATAGTATTTTTTGACATAAATATATAGTAGTTAAAGATACCTAATTTAAAGTGTGACTGCTATGACCCAGAATCTGCTCTACCTACATTTATAGTCATTAGCCGCTACTGATTATATGCATCCTAAATATGTACAATTAAATATGATTTTTAAAATTATTGCATAATTTACTAATTTAACAAAACACACATAAGTGATAATTACCTTTATACATCACATATTTTATTCCAGTGCTCTTTAATGACACTGTTAATTTCATGTCAAATTACGACCAGGAGTATAATGAACAAAACTGCTAAAGTAACATTGTCAACAACATATTGGCTGGCATTTTCTATCTATTTCTTTACGGAGTCAGTTATGTTAACAGTTGTTCCTTTCTCACACTGAGGGACAGAATGAAATGTATTCACTAATGTAGTGAAACCTATCGAATAACATCTTATGAGCTGGACCTTAATGGAAGCATATAAAAAGTCCTCACTAGCTTCTAAAGTAAGTGTGTGTTTGGGTGCAGTGTGAGGTTGTATGGTGTCTCCCTGCATTGAAAATGAGTTTTTAACTAAGGCCCTTTTTACCAGATGACCATCCTCAGAAGGAAAATAGTGATCGAGTTCATGAATGTTAATGAAACCTTCTCATCTGACATGATCTGCTCTGTCACTGTGACTACCAGCATCACAGAGGAGCAACAGGGTCACACGCACATTTTTACAGACACACGCATCCCAAAAGGCATACTGACAGACAGAGATAAAGGCACACCCATTGAAACCTAAATTTATTATGTTATAACCTTTTGCTTTGCAGATGTCATACTGGTCTGGATAACACAGACTTGCCAATATACAACCCTCAACACTACACATACATGTACTGTAATAAGCACGTCCCTCACAATAACAACATAAGATGCCAATATGTACAGGTCCTGTTTGCATATGCTGCATCTGACTTTTGTCAGATGGAATTTGAGTCTGTGGAGAGATGATGTGTGGCAGAACAGATTGTTCAATTGTTCACATTTTTTTCTCAAAAATGTAAATTATGTCACTTTTATGGACTACATTTATATTGCTTTTTGGTGTTTTTCGGAGCTTGATAGATGTGGCCACTGTGAACTGTTGTGATATGTAAAAAGCCTCATTAAGATCCATTCAGTTCTCCTTTATATATTCCACAGAAGAAATAACAGCAGTGAGTAATGTTAGAATAAAACATTTTGGGTGGTGAACTATTACTTTAAAAGAAAATGGGCAGTACGATCCATTCCATTTATATAACTAGTTAAATTCTGTCACATAGAGTCTAATTCTTTATGGTTAGTACAAAATGTACAGTTTTGCTTATACTATAAGTTTTCCACTTCCATATTTAGATATATTCTCTCAGAAGTGGACAGACCTAATCTGTCTTGATAAATGGACAAAGTTAATTAAAATCAAAAGATATGCTCAAATCTTAGGATCAGACTTTGTCCACGTTAAATAGGAAATGAGAGCTAAGGAAATTAATCTTCTGCAGAAGTGATAATGTTGGCCAGTGTTGCTGTCACATAATAAGGAAGTGGATTTGTCTATATTCTGCTTGAATAATCAGATTAAGTTTCTTGTTGCTGACATTAAAGTTTATGTGTTTTTGTTTTTGGCAGATCATTATGATAGTTCCTCAGGATCACTTCAGCTTATTTCTATAAAACCAATTGCAGCTCAACCCACCTACTCGCGCCCTGCATCCTCCGACCGCAGCCAGGACTCTGCTGTATTCAATGGAGAGGTAAGACTTGATTTTATTAGAGACAGCTTCAGATGGCAACCACTGACCAAAGTCCTTTTACTGACCTTCTGATGCATTTTACATCACATTATTCATTTCATATTCATCACATTTACATTTACATTTACATTATAAAAAAGGGCACTGATGGCTGCAAAATTGCCACTTCCATGATAATTGGCTGACTGTTATGAAACTTACTGAAAAATTAGGGTGCACCGGTTTTATCAGCAAGGAAACAAGTTATGTCTCCAGGATAGCCAGGATAGCTGGAGGATTTTGAAGGCGATAGACAGACAGACAAAGACAGACATGTACGACTCTATTTGTTTTCCCTATAGATATATATATATATAGATATATATAAATATATTAAGCATATTGAAATGGGTACTATTGCTTAAATTAGTCAAATTTAGCTGCAAAGAGACCTGGCAAAGGATTTTTTTTAGAATATCACTTTACCTGTGGGAAATCAATTTGAGCCACATTTTTAATGCATGCAATTTTTTTTCTTTTTAGTGGATGAATGGCCAATCCCCCTTCTCTCTTTCTCTCTATGTGTATACAGGTGAATTTGGCTCTGAAACAGAAGTCAGACATTGAGCACTACAGGAATAAGCTTAGACTGAAGGCCAAAAGGAAGGGATATTATGACTTCCCTTCTGCTGAGCGGAAATGTAGCACTAAAGACCTAAGTCAGCGACACACAAGTACAGCCACGACAGGCCTCCACACCCACAGAACAGAGCTCAGGAACCGGAGGACGACAGGGGATCCACGTATGTAAAATATCACAGGAGGTAAGGGATTTAGCTTGAATTGAAATGTGTGTTTAACAAGATATGGTTGTTTTTATGCATGCTTTAATGCTTATTGTGACACTGTCTCTCAGATTTATTGATCTGCACAAATTATACCTGATGATGAAGGTCATAGTGTCATTTGTTAATCTATTAACCTGCTATGGTCCCAAAAGTGTTTGGGTACTTAAGACTACTTAAAAATGACTGATTATCTTTACATTAGATAAAATATCAGATAATTAATTAATTAATAATACAATTCAAAAAAGGATGTTTGTAATGTGTTTCGTGCTTCAGAAATGTGATGTAACTGAACATCAGTGCACTCTGGTGTTTGTGGAGCATTGTGGGATTTTTCAGGGAGCAAACATTCCAGTGCACTGGAAGGAAATATCACGATTGAGACAGCCCTTAAAATGGCCAACTTGACAGCAGTTAGTTAAAGTTAAAGTATCCCAATTCCGTGGGAAAACCGCTGACTTGGCAACACTCCTCTTCTCAGCCTAAGCAAAAGCTCCGCTCTTGATCACCGTGGTAACCCAGGTTAATTGAAATAGCTCACAAATATAATTGAACATTAAACACTATCAAGTCTCCCCCTTTTCTCATCTTGTTCAAAAACACACCAAAAATAATACTAATGTGTAATGTGTTCTACTATGCTATTATAAGCCAGTCTTAAAGTTTAAATTATCATCTGAAATTTGAAATGGCTTTAACAATTTATATTGCCTCAACTAAATAATATACAGAAGTTGTACTATGTGGTTGGCTTTCTCTAAAACGGACATTTGGCAAATGACGAGTATAATCAATATGCAGTGAGCTTTGTCGACTAGCTGTTAGCAATCATGAACCTTGATGATGAAAACACTGTGTGCTCAGAAATGTCTGTTGTTCTTTCCCCAGGAGTTCAGAAGTAGACACAAAAGCTGCTGTCACAGACATGACTGGATCAGATATCCAGTACATCCTTTGCCCGGTCTCATTAGCTGACCGAAATGCCCTTGCTTTGGAGTTTTGTCTCAGTTTAAATATTTAATTTCCTTTTTGGATCCATTGGCACTCTGTCAAATCTTGTGTGATTTTCTGCTCATTGTTTAAAGAAGGAGAGCGTATCTTTCTGCGGCTTTCATCTTTCCATTTGATTAAGCCTCAGTTACTGGAGACTACTGGCATGGCTTAAAATCTAACCCCAGTGATTTGTTCAGATGCCTTGGAGAAGAAATTCTCTTGGTTTTAATGGGAAGGCCTTTGGGAAAGTTGTTTCACTTAAAGCCTATGAGAAAAGCAAAGTGTCCCACAGTGGTATCTTTAGCTTTCATTTTCATTTGCTGGCACTTCTCCACAGTGCAAAAAATAAATAAAAATCAAATTAGTATTTGTGTAATATTGACTGATATTTACATAATAGCTTTAACAAGTACAATGGCACAAGTACAATCATTATCACTTCATTAATATGTGACAGATATATCACAAAAAACTAGTGTATTGTTTATTAATGTAGTCTTTTAACAACATTGTACAGTAGTTTGGTTAACTGTGATGTGCCAACATTTCAATTAATTCTATTCTATTCTATTCTATTCTATTATATTCTATTCTATTCTATTCTATTTTCACTCAAAATTATCTATCAATTTCTTTTAAAAAGTCAACCCCTCTGAAAGAACACTGATGATTTATATCAGTCTTACTGAGCATTTTGAAAGGTCCTTTAAGGTGCTTTATGTATTTTTAAAACTGCTAACGACACTTATTGAAACTTTGACATCTCCAGTGACCCCTTATAGTTAAGCGTGTTATTTTTTGTGTGTTTTCTGTGTGAAAGTGCTAACCTCTGCTTTACTGTGATCTGCTGTCTAACTGGTGCTTTACTGTGATCTGCTGTCTAACTGGTGCTTTACTGTGATCTGCTGTCTAACTGGTGCTTTACTGTGATCTGCTGTCTAAGCTTTGACGCAGGACTCAGAATGATGAAATATGATGAAGTTGCCTTCACAGCGGCTCAATCTTTGTACTTATTAAAGTATTTCTTATCAACTCCCAGATGACTTTTCTCAGAGCAGAGTTTTTCTGTTTACTGTGAAGATCTTAAAAATGTATCTGTTGTAATGTTTGAATTTTTTTTTTTGTTAGAAAAATTTCATATGTTATGTCATTGTAAATTCCATCACTATATTGATGCAGCTTATTTGAATAGCAGGTTCTTAACCCTTTGTGGAATATGAGAGGTAAGTCAAAGTTACGAAAGATGATAGATGTATCTGCATAGATAGCAAAAGGGCAGGTGTTGAGATAAGACTTCTGTATGATCCCAGCAAGGCAGAAATTAGGTCAAATTTGACCCCCATTTTCCGTCTACGCCCCACTAACATGCCTGACGCTCATGCAGCCTTTCATCTGGATATTCCAGCAGGGCAACCGATGAATGCCTTTCATCGACTAATTACAGTGGCATGGCTGTAAAAAGGCAAAAAGGTCATTTATATTAATTATAGAGGAATGAGCATAATAGACTGAAACAGCACGGCTTGACACGCTGTACAAAACACGCAGTAAAATTGTCAGAGGCATGTGGACTAAAGGCCTGTAATTGATAGATGCTGTTTGTGTGTGTGTTGTAGCGAACGGGTGCAGCAGTCGATAAATTATCATCATCTGCAAGCTTACAGTCTGCATGTCACCGAATGAGTATTCCAGACTCGCGCTTTTTCATGAAAATCTGCACGCTTATTGCAATCAGAGTCATTTTCTATTTTCAGGTGAAGGGGAGGGCGACACAAAAGCGTCAGTGTTTCGTATTAATCATGCATGCAGCTCAGGGCCGAAGCTGAGCAAACAGCTCGCCAGCGATAAATGTAGGTAAATTATGGCGTGCTCTCGGAACAGGCGAATTTAGACAGGCCAAATTCATCAAAAGGCCATAGAAAATGACTGGGAATAGAGGACGGGTAATGCACGAATGTATTCGGACGCAACCAGGCCTAGATAAGAGCGCTGCGTGCTCGCCATCGCCACGCACCCCAGGCTGAAGCGTTCGCTAACGGAAACGCCCCCATACGGCCTGATGTGTTTTATGGCGCCTCTCGCCCTCACAGGGCCTGTTTATGGATTCCCGTCGAATAGAAAATCATTTCACCTTGGAGGCAGAGACGGCCAAAATCAACAGCAATGCCACAGCTTTTGCTGATCCAGTAGTATTTCAACAAGCTATTCTATGTGGTGTAAAAATAACATCTTCTTTGCTGTAAGTTATCTGTCTCTTGAAATCATCAGAAGCTGTCAATTTTGCAGATACGTGAAAAATCCTTCAGATAAATCTGGTATCCCGTGCATTAAAAGTCCAATCCTGTTCGTATTCATTTCATAATTGCATAATATTTATTCAAGAGCACATTAAGCGTTTCAAACGTGCCATTCGGAAAGGCTGATGTTATTCCTCTGGCTGGATCGGCGGGTAAGAGTACACCCTATTTTCATATCACATGACGGAGAGTTTAAAAACACATAAATTCAAGCGAAGGCACGCTACATTTATCAGCCAGGCAGTTGGATATGTCCACAAGCCTGTTTAGACATTTCTATTTTCGATTCGCCTGCGCCATTAGTCACTGAATTTGGACGTGGTCCGCCGTTGAAAACGGGGGCCGTCGATCTGAGCTGGAGATGTTTGCGGCGTATAAGCTGCAGCCTGTTGACATTTTAAGAGAGGAGGCCCTTCTTTCCCTTCCCTGTGATTTAGAACGAGACTCAAATCCCAGAAGAGTCCGTCCTGGTTACATCTGCACACGCACATGCGTTTGCACACAAACTGGCTCTTTGAGCCGCTCACGTCCATGTGTGTGAGAACATCTGGTCTGCACCCTTGCAGCAACGTGAAAAGGCCCACAGGTCATTGTTCCACACACTCCGACATGTTTCGCTCTCATTTTTATGTCATATCGTATAAAGAAGCGTTTGAGGTTTGCACTTGACAAGCCATTTCAAATGGGCCGAATGTGTATAATGAGTGTCGTGAACTGAAATAATCATGACAGAGGCTGTGATTAAGATAGTGATGTAATTGTAGAGTGAGACGCGGCCGTATTTCACTTTTGTTGTAGACACTCAATGTCACACAGCGTTGGTAGCAATTAAGCTTTATGACGTTTTTGTTTCGCGCTTTCGTTCGCGTCTTTCACTTGTGGTCGTGTTTGGTCTTGTTCCACTTGAGTTTTCACGGCTTACCGCTTACAAAACACTTTGATTTTTGGCCATTATGGGTTTCAGGAATTAATCTTTGGGTAACCAAAGCAAAATTTGTGCATGCTTTAGCGCTAAGTGCTCAGCTTTTCCCCTCCCTTCTTCCATCTTTCCATCTCTCTCACTCTCATGTATACTTTCTTTCCCCCCTCACCCTAGTGGATTCCCCATCTGCACCACAGCACCCGTTAACAGACGCTAGCCTGACAGATTTACCGCCGCCATCCCACCATTGGCTGCCAGCGTGACAGAGTTGATTTAATGCTCGTTTCTGATTGGTCCATGAGCGACAGGCAAATTTATGGCCGTGCTGTGATTCGACGCTGGCTGTCTTTGATGTGAGTTACCGCTCTGTTGCTTATGGGACACAGAAACAGTGTCAGGTTTCAATCGTAAAACCCTCTCCCCAAGGGAAGGAGCAGGGAGTGCTCGACATTCCTGACGTCATGAGAGCAAGAGGAGGAGAGAAAGAGAAAGAGAAAGAGAGAGAGAGAGAGAGCGAATGATTTGTAGCTGCAGTCATTTTCACTCACACAGGCCTGCTGCAGTTTCTTTGTGGAATGTGTTCACATCCAACTCTCCAACTCCAAAATAATATCCTGTTTCAACACCAGACACTCAAAGAAAACATCTCATATGCGAGGCAAAAATGTGGACAATCTGACTAGTCGATTCATCTCAATCAACACACATCAGAAATGTAAACACGACTGTCACCGCCGTATCCCATTTCTTTTGGGCTGATGTTTGTTTATGATAAATTTGTGGTTATTCTCATGGTTAAATCCTCACAGTGTGATTTTCTGATAAATGAGGCATTTAGTCAAAAAGTTGCATTCTCAATTTTTCCTGTTTTGCATAATTTAACTATTATGGCAGTAAAGTACAACTTTAGTATTTTTTTTTTTTTAAGAAAATATTTTACCTCTACGATGCTAGGGTGGTTTCCAGGGCGTTGCTATGTAGTTTCAAAGTGTATTAAGTGATGAAAATTCTGTCATTATTTTGTGGAACACAAAAGAATATATTTCAATAAGATGATATGTCTTACTGTATTTTAGTCAATACAATGGAAGTCAATGGGGACCCCACTGACATTCATTGTTTTGACAAAAACAGTTGAAACATTATTAAAAATATTTTCTTTTGCGTTCCACAGAATAAAGAAAGTCATCGGGTGAGGAAATGATGACAGAGTAATAATTTCAAGAGATCTCATTAATTCTCGCCAAGGGTTTCTCAACACCTTGTTTAGGGGTAGTTTGATCCCCTTTTTTTTTGTTCAACAGTTGCTCTTTCACAAGGCACATGTATATGTCCGGTCCGTTAGAACTATAAAAAGCACAACCTAGCCCCCACTCAACACGCCACCTTATTTGAGCGCATACAATAGTGCCTTACTGCAAGAAGCCTGACCTATAAATTTGTTTGGTTGATTCCTGGTGGAATGATGAATTGGAAAATTAAAAATGCATAGCTTAAATGCAGGATAACTTGCTTTGGATCAAGCATCTGCAACTGAATAAATGCAAAGCTGAAAATTTGCACAGAAGTAAAAACATGAAAGTAGCTACCATTAATCACCATACACGCACATGACACCCACAGGCGCCCGTTAAATATACGGATTGAAATAATACCTGCTGAAGACAGACCCCCAAGTAAACCACTCTACATGTTACAACCTGGGCTTCTGACTGCAACATATTGTTTCCATGAGGTTCTTTTACAATCAAAACTGGCAATGAACGACCTCTCGACATGTTTCAACTTCCTTTACCTCTTCTGAAAACAAACCCACGCTTCACAGTGATTCCCATTAAACTCAAGAAAATCACTCAATAAACCTAAAAAATGAACATGTGCGGTTAACAGCTGTAAAAGGGATAGGTCACCCAAAAATGAAAATTCACCCTCATGTCGTTCCAAACCTTTATAAATGACTTTTTTTTCTGTGAAGCACAAAAAAAGTGTCTTTTTTGTTGTTGCTAATGCAATAAAAGTCAATGGACTCCAGTGTTCTTTAAAATACCTTCTTTTGTCTTGTTTTAACTTGTGAAGCACAAAAAAAAAATTGTTTTGAGAAATGTCTCATGCGATGAAAGTCAATGGGCTCCAATGTAACTTAGACCTCATTGTTCTTCAAAATGTCTTTTGTCTTCTTTTAACTTCCTTTCTTTTGTGAAGCATGAAAAATATATGTTTTGGGAAAGGTTTCCATGATTTTTTTTTTTTTTTGAATGAAAAGTCAATGGGTTCCAATGTTGTTTGTGCCCAATGTTCTTCAAAATATCTTCTTTTGTGAATACAGGTTTGGTATAACATGAAGGCTCAGTAAATGATGAGAGAATTTTCATTTAATCCCTTTAAGATACCATTTCACTCTCATCTAACTCTCTAGATGTAGTAAGATGTGTCCTTTCAGTTAGTTTTATTGCAGTTATTAACCTCATGCAACACACTTTCCATTTACATTCGACAGGAAATTCAGCCCTTTTTTGTACTCAAGCTTTAACTTGCTTATAATTCCATATATAATGGTGAAAGTATATTTCTTCTGATATAATTGTTAAAAACCATGAGAAAGGATCGGGTGTCAGTTCCTAAAGACAAATAGCAGCCTGCAATTAGTTCACTGTCACATAAATCTTCACTCGATCTCTTTATCTGCGTGCGCATCTACGTGTGTGTATTTGCGCGAGGGTGTGCCTTGCCCGCAATCTCGTACTCCTTTGGAAGATGAGAATGCGTCGCGTTATCCCTTAAAATTTCCTTGAAATTATCAAAAGCAGCTCCCCGGCCATTTATTTCCCCATCCACCATTATTCCTCACAGATATTCGCATCGCATGACCGTACGGCTTTAGTCTTAAGGCATCATAAGGATGTCTGCTCATATCAGAAACGGCTTTTAACCATAGTCCCCCTCCTGCTGCCCCTGAGATTAGCGAGGATGTATATGACTCATATCTCTTCAAAGCACTTGAAACTGTCTGGTATAAATCAATGTATCATAAAGCTGATCAATAGCAGCGCACTGCCAAAGTCACTTTGGCCTACTGTCTATCTGTACTCTCATCTCCCTAAACTCTTCCCCCTCGTCCATCTATCCCCTTTATCTGTGCATCAGTCGTATGGCTGATGCACAGAAGATCAGCGGCGGTGTGTGTGAACCCCCTGTAACAGCCGTGACCCGTGAAAATTTCTAAGGGTAAATAGCAAGGCCGGTGCCGTCTGTCAAAAGCTCAAGGATTCATAAGACGTGCACCTCCACATCACCTCTGGCCTGTTCAGGTGGAAAATTGCAGTGGGATGAAATGAAGGCGCACAGAGGCCTTCCCATGCTCACGTGTAATTGCATAACATCTAAAGAGACGCATTAGGGCTTTTTAACATGCACTCCTGCATGCCAGTCGCAGTGTGAACTCTGCTGGAGGCATATTGCATATTTGCGCACTATGCGTTATGCTTCTCTCTGAACAAACAGGACTCATAAACGTCTCAGTGGTGGAAACAATGACACAAGCTGTTTATGGAAGGTCAGGGAGGTGCGAATGTTCAAACCTTTATTAGTTTAATCAATTTTTCTATAGAGTTCATAAACAAATCACAAATGGGAGCAGAAAACACGGCTGTGCGAGATAAAAAAAATGCGAATCAGCAGTCAAAAGGGGGAAAGTTTAATATCACTTAATCCACATGAAAATGGCAAAGGAGCAGTCTTGTCTTATTCAGCATCAAAGCAACACTGTTAAAGCTCATAAAGACACTTGATATACTGGTGATAAGTTAAAGAATTCCCATTAAGCACAACTTCACGCAGGGTATCATGTTTAGAGAGGCTGGTTACATTTTAATATATTTGCAAAAAAAGCAGGAAAAAAAAAACAGCTTTAGCGGTAGTCTTGTGGATAAGGATCTTGGCTAGTGATATTTTTTAAAGTCTCACCAAGGCTGCATTTATTGACCAAAATGTCAGTTATTCCTGCATGGAAGCGGACTTTTCAGCCGCCTATTTCTCCATTACTGGGTGCAAAAAAACCACCAGTCAAAAAATAAAAATTGAGAATCCGAAGTCAACAGGGCAAGCATGTACTGCAAAGGATCATGGCGATAAAGGTAAAATCCCCATTAAGAACAACAAAAAAGCAGCCATCAGAAATATAAGTTTAGAAGAGGCAGTACGGTTTAACTGGTATTGCAACAAATATCGCAGTAGTCTTTGGGCTTAAACCCCTTAACTGTCACTCACATTTTTGAACATAGACGTGAAATGCACTATCCAAACTTAAATTTTTATAATTCATAAATGAAAACATTTTGTAACATGATATTGATCTACCATTTTCATGGTAATGCAATGTCTGATTTTAAAATGGTTTTCAAAAGGATGAATTTTGAGATTTTAAGTTTTCAATTGATATATAATTTCTGATGATTTCTAAAGTGTGATAGAGAAAAGGACAACGAAGACGACTTTTTGTGACAAAAGCTCCTGTTATGATGTAGATTTTTGAGGTGCACTCTTGTCATAAATTAATCTATTACTTTTCCTACATAATTTTTTAACACAAAACTGTGGTAAAATATCTATTTAGGAGTCTTATTAGACCTTTCCAACGATATATAGTTCATGTCATGATTAGATTAGGATTTAATTGTAATATAATGAAGTAAACTGGGGAGGGGACGGGTGACAGTTAAGAGTTAAGGATCTTGGCTAGTGATAAAAAGAGCAGAAACACGAAATAAAACAGATAATTAACATCAAAATCAAACATCTACACTGTAAAATGATTTTTCAAAGTTGTAAATAAAAACAAAGATCATTGGAGTGTGTTTTACAAGAAAGTACAAAATGTGATGTTTTATGCAATGTTACTTGCAGTTTCTTTGTAATTATTTGTGACTCTGCACCACAAAGTCATACGTCGCATGGGTATGTTTATAGCAATAGCCAACAATATTGTATGGGTCAAAATTATTGATTTTTCTTTTATGTCAAAAATCCTTAGGATATTAAGTAAAGATCATGAAGATAATTTGTAAATGTCCTACCATAAATATAACAAAACTTAATTTTTTGATTAGTAATATTCATTGCTAAGGACTTCATTTGGACAACTTTAAAGGCGATTTTCTCAATATTTAGATTTTTTTTTTCACCCTCAGATTCCATATTTTCAAATAATTGTATCTTCGTACTATGTAATATTGTCTACCAAATACAAACCATGCATCAATGGAAAGCTTGTTTATTCAGATTTCAGATGATGTATAAGTCTCAATTAAAAAAAAAACTGACCCTTTTTTGGTTTTGTGGTCGAGGGTCACATTTGTGAAATTTACTAGCAATTACTGATGGAAAACACCAAATCAGTGTATATTGTTTGATGACGGTAAGTTCTCATAACTTGCATTGAGGCCCTTGGAAGGTTCCTGTGGCCTAGACTATATCATCAACGGACCCTTGACTCAAAAAGGGCCACCACTGCCCGAGTCGGGCCCGTGGGCTTCCACAGGGAGGCCCGAAGCAGCGATGGTGGGTCCCAACAAGTGCAGATTGATGGGGTAGCGTGGGGCCAGTGTATGTTAATGTATCTGTCGAGGCGAAATGTGCTTCGGCGTGAGAGTGATTTAACGCTCTCGGCAGGACGCCGAGGCATTCGTCCTGTCATCAGGAATGTGGATGACTCTCGAGCGAGATAAATCTTGACAATGAGGCGCTGGTCAACTGAGCCGGTCCCAGCACTTTGGGTTTCCCTCATAAAACAGTTGAAGGGGTTTGACAAAGGAATCTTCAAACACAACAGCAATGTCAAGAGGAAATGGATGCAGTTTTGCATATGTATTGTTTTAATTAGCAGCATGGTCATGATGATTAAGCATTTTTCATTAATAGGTCTTGCATTTTGTCACAATCAATGACTTATTTAATTAGTTAGTCATTAGTTACTTTTCAAAAGTTTGTAGACAGTTATATTTTTGAAGAAGTCTCTTATGTCACAAGGCTGCATTCATTGATCCAAAACATAATATAAACAATAATAAAATAACATGACAATTACAATAATATAAAATAACATTCAGTAAAAGAAATAATATTACAATTAAAATATCACTTTAATATATTTTAAAATGTTATTTATACCTGTGATGCAAAGCTGAATTTTCAGATTCATTACTCCAGTCTCAGTGTCAAATGATCCTCAGAAATCATTCTAATATGCTGATTGGGTGCTCAACAAACATTTCTTATTATCATCAATGTTGAAAACAGTGCTGTTTAATATTTTTGTGGAAACCATGAGACATTATTTTCAGGATTCTTTGGTTTATAGACAGTTAAAAAGAACAGCATTTGTTTACATTTAAAATAAAATAATTTAAAATTGAAATATTTTGTTACATTATAAATGTATTCACTGTCACTTCTGATCAATTTAATGCATACTTGCTGAACAAAAGTTTAAAAAAAACGCTCTATCCCAAACTTTTGAATGGCGGTGATAACAGGTTCAATCACAGTTATATGAAATTATATATATATAAAATTTCAAACTGTGGTGTAACCTGGTTAGATCCTAACTAATGCTAAACTGTGGCCCCTCATGGCAGCTTTTGATGGCATTCTGATGTTGATAAAGCAGAAAACACAAGAGATGCCATATCTGTGTGATTTCTTTCCCTTCATTAAACCCAAAAGCAGTCAGAGAATAACATGAGGGTATCATTTATCATTTCTCAACTTCCTGTTTGCTCTGTGTGAGGGCTGCAAAAGTGCTGAAAGGAAACTAATTGTGCCGTTGCACATAAAAGTGAAATTTCCACATGAATATGCATGAACTATTTGGACAGAAAAGTAGGCCAAAGAATGTGTTGTGAATTCCCCGGTCTGCCATCAGCAATCGGTGACAGTCATTCTTTTTGTGAACACATGGCAAAAAAAAAAAAGTCAAGCTGGTTAATTAATCTTCATCAGTTCCAAGTAAGGCTGTATTTTGTTCTAACTCACTTGTTTTTGTATCTTCCATTAAAAAAACTACTAAAAAGTCAGAAAAATGTATAAAAGTTGTAATTTCTATGACATAATCAAAAAATATATTTAAAAAAAGTAATTATTTGACATTTATATATCACATTTTCTTTGCCATGACGGCCATGTTTAAGTCCAAAATTAGTTGTAACTTGTAAATAAATTAAAACGTTTAATAATGAAAACATTAAATTGATTCAAAGTGACATTAAAATGTCACAAAAGATTTCAATTTCAAATAAATACTGTTCTTATGAAATATCAATGTCATTAAAGAATCTGAAAAAAAAAAGTTCACCATTTCCACAAAATATTAAGCACATTACCAAAACTGTATTCTAACATTGATAATAATAATAAATGTTTCATTAGCAGCAAATCAGCATATTTGAATGACTTCTAAAGGATCTGGTGACACTGAAGACTGGAGAATGATGCTGAAAATACAGCTGCGCATCAAAGGAATAAATTACATTTTAAAAATTATTCAAATAGAAAACAGTTATTTTAAATGCAATTAATATTTCTGATTTACAGTATTTTTGATCAAATAAATGCAGTCTTGTTGAGGCTTCTTTTAAAAAAATCTTCATGAGAACTATAATTATGAGTGTTAACTTGAACATAAGGAAATAAATGTAGGATATAACCAAATATTCAATACTGGAGGGAAACAAAAAATAATTTTGGTTCACTGAAAACCCCACATTGATCATCTGAAAAGGCCTTTAATATCTATGCTGCTTATGGCCCTGTACTTACTCAAATCCTGAAACATCTCAACGATAATAGTTCAAGATCACTTTTAGGACAGTTTAAACCTACAATCTTACAGTTACCAGCCAATATGTTGAACCACAAGACTACCCCACTCCTAAAGATGTCCCAGCACTTTAATAATTCACTTCCATCGTTTTGGGGCCACTGTATTAACCCGTAGCCCATGTATGCAGCTGTATCAGAGAAGACTGAAATTTTAATGAAGATGGCTGCCTCGCTGACGGGCACTGCGCACCTCTGCTTGGTTAAATATCATCGTTAATTAACACGTAAAGGTACGCTGTCAGCAGAATGACAGATGGCTGCAGCGGCGTATAAGAGAAGGTTGATTAATCTATGAATTAAACATTAAATACTGCGGTACATGCAATTTAACGTGAATTAGGCCCTACATTAAGGGTTTTGGGGAGGGTCGCATGTGAAATAAGGCCATATTTGAATACAAATAGTAGTATACAAATGTGCGACATTTGTGTGCCGAGAAGCCGTTTTAGGACTTTCAGCGATGATTTGATGGTCTCGAATCGTATGAACGTACCACGGCCATGTCTAAGAATCTCTTCTCTCTCGTCCGCCTTGGCTTTAAGAGCGAGTGTGTTAAGTGCTCTCAGCCCACGGGTGTTATAAATCAGGATCAGCAGTCAGGCTAGAGGAGAGGGCTATGGCCTCAGTGAAGCAACACAAAGCCAGACTCTTTGTCTAACTCTGTCTCCCTCGCTGGCAATGCGGTTTGAGCTGCCTTGAACGTTTCACTCCATTACATTTCTGCTGGAAATATCAGTTCGTCTTGCCAGCATTAAACTCTTTTTTCCAATACATACAACTCATACACTTTATTAATAATAGTCCCATACTGCAATGAAAGTTGCTTCTATTGTGGGTTAAAATTATACTTAAGTATATAATAGTAGTATTTTAGAGTCAAAATAGAGCTAAGAAAGAAGTACAACTTCACTAAATTGTAATATATTTATTTACATGTCAAAGAACACATCGCCCTCTACTGGATTATATGGAAACAGCTGTGTTTTATTTATACAGCATGTAGAGCATATATGAACATCTAGGCCCATATATGTTAGGCATGCAGGCAGTGAATGATGACAGCTAAAATAAAACCCCAAAACAATATTCTAAATCATTTTTAAGGACTTTTAAAGGCAAAATCTGTTTATATGCTTCGGCACACTTGTTGAAAATTGGTGGATTCCGCCACCTGCTGGTAAGCATGTACATTAACGTTCAAAATTTTGGGATCAGTAAGATTTTTTTTGTTTTGAAGAAATTAATACTTTATATTTAGTGATGGATGCATATTAAATGGATTTATATTTCAAATAAATGTTGTCTTAAAAAGATGCTGTCTTAAAATAACTAGCTTAAGCTTTTCTATCACAGGAATAAATTACATTTATACATTTATATTGAATTAGAAAAGTAATTTCAAGATTGAATTTATTTCAAATTCTAATTATATTTCACATTACTTTTTTTCATCAAATGCAGCCTGCAGAGTTCTTTCAAAAAAATTTAAATCTTACCAAACCTACACTTTTGAATGGTAGCATATTACTTACAAACAACAGTATATATTTAATGCATCTGGCAAATGCTTATATCCAAAGTGACCCACAGTGTACTCAAGATACACATTTTATCAGCTTACTAGCTGGGAATCAAAGCCATAACTTTTTTTTAAGTCAGAAAATAGTCTTAGTGCTGATGAAGATTACCTAGAAGTTCATAAACTATAAAAGTACAAATAAATACAACTAAGCTTGTGCAGAGTAAAACAGAAGCCACTTTTTAAAAAAGAAAATTTATTGTCAACTTGAGGTCCTAGGACTCACTATATGGTGTCTAACAGGATAGAATAAAGCTGACCTGTAGTTCATGTTTGAGAGCGATAAAAAAACCAAACAAATGGATCAAAGCGTTTTTCATTATTTTAAACAATCACAATACAAGTCCTTTTTCTGTTTATGCGTAACGAAAGGAACATGCAAGTGTACACGTAAAAAAAAAATACAGTGAATCTGCTACGTCAAGACACTGGCAGCAGTCTAATCCTACTACAGTTTCTACTTAAATTATTTAAAATGCTGAAAAATATATATTAACTCAAACTTGACTGTGTCAGAATCTGTGTTCAAGGGCCGAGGTCTACGCGATAAGAAACGTAAAACTAGCGGTTTTATATCAACATCTGTCTCTCTATGAACTGTACAACCTGTTAAAAGGTTTTCTTTGTTATTCTTGGCTCGGCTTTGTCAATCCACTGACTTCAGAAGAGAAACTGAGATGCTCGCAGACTTACCACGTGAGTCACATCATACTGTGATGAAATTTGTCATTCATACGCAAACACTCGGTGAAAAGTCAGTGTTCAAGTTGACCGAAAGGCCAACTTCAAAAGCTTGACACCATAATGTAGGCCACAAAAAAATGAGCTCTCCTGTGGATGTAGGATGGATGATGTTCCAGATGTTTCTGCTAAAACCGTAAAGGCCTGTGTAAAGCTGTCAATGGCCATGAGCCGTTATCACAGTATTTAAAGGAACAATTGACAATTGAAATTTGTTAATTTATTATTCACCTTCAGGCCAAGATGTAGATGAGTTTGCTTCTTCATTAGATCAGATTGGGAGAAATTTAGCATTATTTACTTGCTCACCAATGGATCCTCTGGAGAGAATGGGTGCCATCAGAATAAGAGTCCAAACAGCTATTAAAAATATCACAATAATACACAAGACTTCAGTTCATGAAATACATTGTGACGTATAAAGGAAATAAATTAAGGAATTTTTAACTTTTGACCAAAATACCAGCTCATAATGCATAACGTTTCCTCCAGACAAAAAGCCCATCTCCTGTTGTCCTCTCGTATCAAAATCCACCGACATATTTGTGTTTTAGATTGTTTTGGCTTGTAAACGGAGTTTAATCTGTACAGACGAGATTACTTTTTCACTGGAGGAAGCAATATTATTATGGTTGATTTTATTTATTGATTATGTAGACAAAAGCAATGGTTTTGAAGTTAAAAATGTCTTGATGGATTAATTTATTACAAAAATGCAGATTTTCACTTTACAAGACGTTAATTGATGGACTGGAGTCATATGGATTACTTGTGGATTATTGTGATGTTTTTATCAGCTGTTTGGACTCTCATTCTGACGGCACCCATTCACTGCAAAGGATCCATTGGTGAGCAAGTGATGTAATGCTACATTTCTCCAAATCTGTTCCAATGAAGAAACAGACTCTTTGATGGACTGAGGGTAAGTAAATTTTAATTCTTCAGTGAACTATTTCTTTAATGGGTTTTAAAACACTTTTCGCATAATAGGAAATGATGCATTAATGTGCACACTGAGAAAATGTATTGTATCAGAATGTGTCTACTGTCACTACGGCTGACTTGTTTATAATTCTGAAAATTCAGTGAAATTTGGTGAGAAAAAGGCCCATTGTCTTTTGTCAATAGTGTAGTGATGCATGTAGCACAAGTCACTTTAAAGCCAAGTAGCTTTCTGTTGGTCTAAGCTGTGAATTTGTGTGACCAACTTAAAAAGAAGCTAAATCTGCATGGGGAACTTTTTCAGCCTCATACGAAACTCCCGATTGTGCAGATTCCTATTGAAATGACTGGATTTTGCTCGCAACATTTCCCAGAGCAACAGTAAATGAAAGCGCATTGTAACACTGAGAATCCCAACAATCTACAGTCCTGCATGGGAACTACAAAAGGAAGCGTTTCTAAACTACCAGAAGTCATTATTGCCTGGACTGAATGCACAACTAACCCACCTGCTGATCACAGTACCGTCTAAAATACAAAATCCACTATTTCCCAGAGTCTAAGCAGTATAAAAGAGTCCACTGGGGTTGAGCCGAGTGAATCAGAGCTGGACGTGTTGGAGTCTTTAAACAGCTTTTACAGGCTCAGACCCCCGGTCAGGTCATGTTGGTGAGTCCATTGTGTTTTGTATGCGATCGGAAGGCTGTCACGCCACCAGCCTGCTGTTGTTTGTCTGCAGTGGGCTCCAGGATGCCGAGTGCTGGGAGGGGTCCTGAGAATACGACCGTCCCTCACAGCACGGCTGGTTCTCCTCTTTAGGAATGCCCACGGCACACAAACGTCGATGCCGTAGTAACCGGTCAGTTCTGGAAAAGTTCTGTGTGATAGAAGACTGAGTTAGCGTCTTTTTTCTTTTTTTTTTTCACAAGAGAAGACATGCGGTTTAAATGAATTGGTTCTTTTGGACATGCTTTAAATGAACTGATTCACTGATTCCCAGTGAATCAGTGAATCAATTTCCCAAAAGCCCCTGCATGCCATTTAAAGTGTTTTGTTGAAACTATGGTTTTATTGTTTGGTAATCACTATGTTTTCGAGTATATGAATTACATTGTGTATTTGATGTAAAAATGCACCATTATTAATGTTAATGTTCAAGGCTGCATTTATTTGATCAGAAATACAGTTCAACAGTAGTACTGTGAAATATAACTACAATTTGCAATCACTGGTTTCTATTGAATATTAAGTATTTAAAAAATGTAATGTAGTCCTGTGATGGTAAAGCTATATTTCAGCAGCCATTACTTCAGTCAGGTCACATGGGACCCTTCAGAATCATTCTGATATGTGTTTTGTGTCAAGAAACTTTCTTAGATCAAGGTTTAGAAAAACAGCTTAATCTTTTTTGTGGAAATGTCTTTTTTTTTCAGGATTCTTTGATGAATAGAAATCATTCATCAAAGAATAATTTATTCGAAACAATTTTTTTTGGTAATATTATAAATGTTTTTACTGTCAGTTCTGATCAAATTAGTGCATACTTGTTGAATAAAACGTATTATATTTCTTCCTTTTTTTTAATCTTGCAGACCAAATCAGACTCGGATCATGATTTTTGCCAGCTAAATTGTCCTCTACCAGCTTGAAAACAATATTATATCAAGTTTTCTGGCATAATTCAGGCATACGCACTCATAAAAGTATATGCATTAAGATTTGGTTAATAATCTGCTATCACAATGATAAAAGCAAAATCAGCATGAAATGTCAACATGAAAGCAAAACTTACCATATTTACTTTCTTAATACACATTTCTAGTCTTATTGTGCACAATTTATTAGTAATCAGTGTTATAGTCAGTTATTCAAAATAAAAACTATTTTAATATTTAGATGATGGACAGTTTTAAGATATTGTTTTAACTATTTTAACTCTTAAAGGGGTCATATGATGCAATTAAAAAATTTATTTTGTGGTATGTGGGGTGTAATGAAATGTTTTTATGCGGTTTAAGGTTCGAAAAACACATTATTTTTCACATACAGTACATTATTGTTTCTCCCTCTATGCCCCGCCTTTCTGAAACGCGTCGATTTTTTACAAAGCTCATCGTCTGAAAAGTGAGGTGTGCTGTGATTGGCCCGCTATCCAGTGCGTTGTGATTGGCCGAATTCCTCAAGCGTGTGACGGAAAAGTTACACCCCTACCATACTGTGATGATGTCCTGTGAGCCACCACATGTGGACCGGGCTGGACCCAGTTCGTCATTTGTGAAAAAAGCCGAGAGCCGGCGATGCGAACAGGGGCGCAAGTTGATGTTTTCCTCAGCGACCAGCACGGATCAACTCCAGTCATGACGAAGCGGATATCGTCCTCATTTGGAAGACCAACAAAAGTAGTTTCGCTTTCACAACAAAACACACGCCTTCACGACATGGTGGCGCAACAACAATACTACAGCGAGAATAAAAGTTCTTTCTTTGCGTGAACATTTGGGTGGCTTTATGCAAATCTTCCCACATAGTGACGTAGACATGTGGGGGCATGTTAGAACGAGCCATTTTAGGTAGGCGTGGCTGACTCTTAACTTTTATAAAGAATATCTCTTTGGATTTGAGACTTTAGTCTTTGCAATTTTACAGATTTTCTTTATGCACCAAGAGTTTGTAACATTCCAAAGAGAAAGGAAAAATTTTAATTCGCATCATATGACCCCTTTAATTTCCTGCTTTCTTTAGCTAGCTCACCAAGCTCTTATTTTTCAACTCCTCCCCTTCAACTACTTCACTTCATTCTAACAAAATAACCATTTTTAATGATGAAACTGATTCCTGATGGATACAATGAAGCTTTCGCTCCTTACATATCCTGTTTCACTTTTTGTGAATTTGTCATATCACAAACATATAAAGCCCCCGTTATGTTGTCAGACACTAAAAAGTACTGTAATACTATCATAAAGACATACATTTATGCACGTAATGGGCAAAGAGCAAGGTCCCTGTGAATACAACTGCCCATGTTTGTCATGTCTCACCTGTTGGCAGCGGTCACACTGATAAGGCTTCTCACCACTGTGAACACGCTTATGTCTTTCCAGGTGGTAGCGCTGAATAAACCTCATGTCACACATATCACACCCGAATGGCTTTTCCCCTAAAACACACACAGATGTAGACATATTTACTTCATGCATCTCTTTGTATGAATCGTAAGATGACGTGTGAGCAGGAAGGCTTATGGTGTACCCGTATGGGTGAGAATGTGCCGTTTGAGGTGGTAGCTACTGCGGAAAGCACTGTAGCAGTGCTCACATATGAAATTCTTCTGCACTTGAGAGCTGAGTGAGTTATCGTCATTAACGTCAGGAATCTCCACCTTCACGTCACATACAAAAGAAAAGAGCATTCGGTCAGAATACGAGTGAAGTGTGTAAATGTGATAAACAGGCAAAATCACAGAGCAATACTGCAGACAGACTGAACGCATGCCTGGGGTTTTTCTCTCATTTTGGTGGGAAGTCCAGACTTCCTGTTCTTCTTCTTTGGCTGCATGTTCTGGCTGGCTCGCATGTCTTTTTCATCCAAGAGCCTTGAAGAGTGAAACTCTCCGTCCTTGCGGATGAGCTGTACAAAAACAGAGTATATAAAAGTCACCGAATTTAATGCAAATGATTTTATAACATAAATCATATGAAGGATCATTCAGAAAGTATTTCAAAAAATATATAATCCAGCCACTAACTTTAAATATACACTACCTTTTAAAAGTTTGGGGTCAGCAAGATTTTTGAAAATGTTTCTGAAAGAAGACTCTGACCAAGTTTTTGCGAATAAACTCTTCATATATATATACACAACTTTTTGAATGGTAGTGTATATTTATGCATTTGGTAGTTTTTATCCAAACAAAGCAATTCAAATTGCATTCAAAACACATATTTTACCATTTCATGCATTCCCTGGGAATTGAACCCATGACCTTAGTATAGCTCAGGTCATGGAGACTTTTCAAAATTGAAATGAATAGTCCCTGCAAAATTCACTTCAGACCAATATGACTTCTTCCAACCACAATTCCATGTCTTTTTCCCTTACCAGTGGTGGGCAGCTGACTCCTGAGGGAAGCACCATGTGGCCGTGTTGGCTGTGGGTGTCCTGGTTGTGATTGTGGCTGTGATTGTTTTCTCTCTGTCCCTGGCCCAGATGAGAGCCCATCTTCTTATGGCTGGGCATGGAGCCGGCCTGCATGAGTGCCATACTGGACAGCACCGCTTCACAGCCGAGCAACCCAGCCTGTGTAGAAATACAACCACAAACATACACGTCTGTTCAAAAACAAACTTCCCAAAGTCACTAATCTGATGGGTTGGAAATTTAGCTTGAAATCGGACAAATGTGACCCAGTTACCACTTTCACGATCTGTCAAATTAATTCAGAGGCCATTGTTATTCAGTTATGTCAAGAACATGCCATGGGCATTTTACCATGACATAATAAAAAATGTATATGTGACCTTGGAGCACAAAACCAGTCTTAAGTCGCATTGGGTATATTTGTAGCAATAGCCAAAATACTGGCATGGGTCAAAAATTATTGATTTTTCTTTTATGCCAAAAATTCATTAGGATATTAAGTAAAGTTCATGTTTCATGAAGATATTTTGTAATTTCCTACTGTAAATATATAAAAAAACTTAATTTTTGATTAGTAATATACATTGCTAAGGACTTCATTTGGACAACTTTAAAAGGCGATTTTCTCAATATTTAAAGTTTTTTGCACCCTCGGGGGGAAGGGGGGATTCCATATTTTCAAATAGTTGTATCTTGGCCAAATATTGTCATATCCTAACAAACCATTTATCAATGGAAAGCTTATTTATTCAGTGAAAAATTTATCCTTATGACTGGTTTTGTGATCCAGGGTCACATATAGATTAAATTAAAATAAATAAATATAAGCATATTAAACATGATATTATTATATTATATTATAACAACATTATCATCCTAATGCAAATAATATATATTATAATGCAGGTCATCTTAATGATCCTTAAACACTAGTTATACAAATAACAATAATAACAATAATACTGACTGTGTAAGAAACTTTTCTGTTTAATCATGTCATATATTGTGCCGTTATTAACACTGTCTTAATGATCCTAAAATACATAATTCATATAAATATTTTTATTAACATTGTCATAATGATCCTAAAATACACAATTTATATTATTATTAGTAGTAGTAGTAATAATAAATTTCAAAATTTGGGGGGGTTTTTATTATTAAAACTATTTTAATATTCCTCATAATGAAATTGTATTTTTAAAGATCATTGAACAAAAATTTTCAAGAGATTACATATTTTTTTATTTTACAAACCCATTATTGTCTCAGTGGCCCAAAAATACACAATTTATGCAAAAATAATAATACATCATCTTTCCCCACAACTTACAGTACCGTATTATTCACAAAGGTCATTCTCATTATTGCAATACAGTAATTTGTCAGTGTAATGCAGTAAAATAAAATCTATAACCAGGTAAAGATATCATTTGTGAAATGTGCTTAATCGTAATTAAAATGTTTTTAAAATTCCCAAATGGCCCTTAAACGGCTTAACTTCATGCAAAATATAATTTTGGGAGAAATATGTCCCAGATACGTTCTTTTGTGAGATCCACCCCATTACTTGTAAACAATCTCTGTACGTTTTGTGTCAAGTCGCGCTGTGGAAGTGAATTCGAAGTATCTCTTAATTTCTGTTTTGTGAAACTTAATGCCATATTCCCGCCCAAAAAGAAAATTGCTAAAAAGTTACTCACGTCTCAGGTCATCCAGGATTTAGATGAGTAGGTGTCTTCTTCCTCTCAGAACATATTTGGATAATGTTACATTACAAATACAACAATCACTACTTTGCTCCACAACCAATTGTAGGCCGAAACACAGCAATGGATCCTTGCCTCCCCTGTCTGCAGGATTTGGTGCCCGTCAGAAAGAGATTTCCAACCTGCTGATAATAATCACAATAATCCACACCACTCTAGTCCAGCAATTAACATGTAGTGAAAAGCTGAGTGTTTGTAAGAAACAAATCCATCATTAAGATGTTTTTAACTTTAAACAGTCACTTCTGGCCAAAATATTAGTCCATAATCTATAATAACGCTTCTTTCAGTGAAAAAGTCTATCCACTGTTGTCCCCTTGCATCAAAATCCACCGACGTATTTGTTTAAAACTGTATTGCAACTTGGTTTTCGCTTTTGCTAAACAGTGCTTGAGCTATGCATATTTCTCTCCTGATTCAAACAAGACAACTTTTCACTAAAGAAACCAATATTATAGATTATGGACTCCATAATGGTTTGAAGTTAAAAACATCTTGATGAATTTGTTTCTTACAAACACACAGCTTTTCACTTCACAAGATGTTATCTGATGGACTGGAGTTTTGTGGATTATTGTGATGTTTTTTTTTTTTTATCAGCTGTTTGGACTCTCATTCTGAGGCACCCATTCACTGCAGAGGAGTCATTGGTGAGCAAGTGATGTAATGCTAAATTTTTCCACATTTGTTCTGATGAAGAAACAAACTCCTCTACATCTTAGATGGCGTACATTTTTACATTTTCAGCAAATTTTAATTTTTTAGTGTGAACTGTTCCTTTAAGATTAGAGATTTTAACCACTTGTGGTACAGACATGATTCCTCAGCTTGTATACTGCATCTCAAACATACTGAACATATGAAGCAGTTCTCCTTTTAAAAAACAAAATCAGGTCCCATTTTGTATTGTCAATTACCAAATGTCCTTTCAAAGACGGCAAGCTCTGTCTCTGTGTCTTGCAGGCTACCCTGAGCACATGTCCCTGGGTGATTTCCGCTGTCGTTTTCAGGCCCTCTCTGCTCCCATAATGAAACGATATGGTTCTGTCTTCATTACCCCTGACGAGAGGAAGGTCTGGACGTCCTGAATCCCATGGCCATACGTGCCTCATTACCCTCTGTTAAAATGTCATTTATTTTTAATGATGTCAAATGATGACAATATTTATTTCCCTGTTTATTAACCTGTTTATTGATTAGCCGGTTTTTGCTCGAATAGCCCTCATTGATTCAGGGAGCTGCTGTTCCAAAAGTGGGCCTGAGCTCTGTCTGTTTGTGTTTACATCCCTTTATATCAGGCTGTGGAGGAATTATTGATTGATTTGGATTTGGACAAGAAAAGCATTGTTTTAGGAACGAGCAGGGTGAGCCAGAGTCATCTATCTATCTATCTATCTATCTATCTATCTATCTATCTATCTATCTATCTATCTATCTATCTATCTATCTACT
>JADLZN010009659.1:192234-217234 GCA_018155175.1 Sinocyclocheilus anophthalmus | reverse complement strand
CTCTCAACACAAACACACGCAAACTCACAACACTCTCACACAATGCAAGCACTAACACACACACACTCCCACTCGCACACACACACACACACACACAGCACCACTCACACACCTCACACCATGCCCGCATCACACACACACACTCACCTCTCACACACACACGCACACTCACCACACGCCTCTCGCACTAACAAAGCACTCTAACACTCACATGACACACACACACACACTCTTTCTCTCTTCTCTGACAGCGAGTCGACACACAGCAGCATGTGTATTTTCATGAAATAATTATATAGTCTATAACTTCATCTCAGCGTGTGCTGCGAGCATCTCAAGCATCACAAGCATCTGCAAACGCAGCGTGTGCCAGTTTCACATCCACATAATTTCCATCATTTTTGTGGACAGATGATCACAGCGTTTGTTACCCTGTTGTCACAGAAAAAGCTTCCCTGCAGTTTCCCACCAAAATAAAAGCTTGAGGATTTAACTTCTGCAAGGGAAGAAGAAATTAATTCATAAGTATTTAATTGTAATGATTTTTTTTATGAAATGGATAAAATACAGTGGGTATGTAAATTATTCAGACCCCCTTAAATTTTTCTCTTTTTCTTATATTGCAGCCATTTGCTAAAATCATTAAGTTAATTTTTTTCTCATTAATGTACAC
The DNA here is from genome assembly GCA_018155175.1 of Sinocyclocheilus anophthalmus. Taxonomy (NCBI): domain Eukaryota; kingdom Metazoa; phylum Chordata; class Actinopteri; order Cypriniformes; family Cyprinidae; genus Sinocyclocheilus; species Sinocyclocheilus anophthalmus. Next base: position 216,561 of record JADLZN010009659.1, on the reverse strand, counting down.
ACAGCACCCCATATTGACAGAAAAACACAGAATTGTTGACATTTTTGCAGGTTTATTAAAAAAGAAAAACTGAAATATCACATGGTATGTGATATTCACTGTGTATTCACACAAAAGGATTTGCGTGACAACTCATATATTTAACTCAGGTGCTGTCGATTTCTTCTGATCATCCTTGGGATGGTTCTACACCTTCATTTGAGTCGAGCTGTGTTTGATTATACTGTTTGGACTTGATTAGGAAAGCCACACACTGTCTATATAAGACCTTACAGCTCAAAGAGCATGTCAGAGCAAATGAGAATCATGAGGTCAAAGGAACTGCATGAAGAGCTCAGAGACAGAATTGTGGAAAAAGGCACAGATCTGGCCAAGGTTACAAAAAAATTCTGCTGCACTTAGGTTCCTAAGAGCACAGTGGCCTCCATAAACCTTAAATGGAAGACGTTTGGGAAGACAAGAAACTTCATAGAGCTGGACTGTCCGGCCAAACTGAGCTATTGGGGGAGAAGAGCCTTGGTGAGAGAGGTAAATAAGAACCCAAAGATCACTGTGGCTGAGCTAAAGAGATGCAGTCGGGAGATGGGAGAAAGTGTAAGAAATTCAACCTTCACTGCAGCCCTCCACCAGTCGGGGCTTATGGCAGAGTGGCCCGACGGAAGCCTCTCCTTAGTGCAAGACACATTGAAAAAAACACTGAAGGACTCCAAGATGGTGAGAAATAAGATTATCTGGTCTGATGAGACAAAGATAGAACGTTTTGGCCTTAATTCTAAGCGGTATGTGGGGAGAAAAACAGGCACTGCTCATCACCTGTCAAATACAATCCCAACAGTGAAGCATGGTGGTGGCAACATAATGCTGTGGGGGTGTTTTTCAGCTGCAAAGACAGGACGACTGGTTGCAATCGAGGAAAAGATAAATGCGGCCAAGTACAGGGATACCCTGGACGAAAACCTTCTCCAGAGTGATCAGGACCTCAGACTGGGCCGAAGGTTACCTTCCAACAAGACAATGACCCTAAGACCCTAAGCACACAGCTAAAATAACAAAAGAGTGGCTTCACAACAACTCTGTGACTTCTTGAATGGCCCAGCCAGAGCCCTAACTTAAACCCAACTGAGCATCTCTGGAGAGACATAAAAATTGCTGTCCACCAACGTTTACCATCCAATGACAGAAACTGGAGGAAGATCTGCAAGGAGAATGGCAGAGGAATCCCCCCACATCCACCCGGTGTGAAAAATTGTTGCATCTTCCCAAAAAGGACTTCATGGCTGTATTAGATCAAAAGGGTGCTTCTACTAAGTACTGAGCAAAGGGTCTGAATACTTAGGACCCTGTGATATTTCAGTTTTTCTTTTTTAAATCTGCAAAAATGTCAACAATTCTGTGTTTTCTGTCAATATGGGGTGCGTTGTGTACATTAATGAGGAAAAAAAAAAGTAACTTAAATGATTTTAGAAAATGGCTGAAATATAACAAAGAGAGAAAAATTTAACGGGGTACGAATACTTTCCGTACCCACTGTATATTGCTTGCCTGACAGTCACTCCGACTAGAAATGAGCGATGCCGTTAATGCTGTGTTCAGGTGGGCGAGGCGCTGGCGGACTGCAGGAAGCAGCTGACGCGTGTAGTGGGCGTTCTGCAGGAAATAGCAGCGGCAGGAGCTCAGATGATCGCTCCGCTCGCCGAGCCGGAGGGACTGACGCCGCTGAAGATAGAAGACGTGATGTTCAAAGCAGTGGATCAGGTACAAACACACACACTCTCACACATTTACTCTGCTCCATCGCAGTCAATAACGGTACACGTGTGTGTGTGTGTGACGTCAGGTGTACGGCTCTCACGGACTCAATGCATACGTGTGTCTGCGTCAGTCCTGCGCCGCCTTCATCGCCACCATGAACAAGATGTCCACCGCCATGCAGGAGGGAGAATACGACGGCGAGAGGCCGCAGTGCCCGGTACAAACACACACACACTGACAGCAGTAATCAGTCAATCCCATGATGCCGCTGCTCTGACTCGTGTGCTGTGTGTCGTCTGTGCAGCGTCCGCCGGTGGAGATCCGCGCCGCCGCCGTCAGAGCCGAGATGACCGACGCCGAGGGTCTGGGAAACAAGCTGGAGGACCGAGAGACGGTCATCAAAGAGCTGAAGAAATCCCTCAAGATCAAGGTCAGAATGCAGAAAACTCGTCGCTTCCGTCTTTATATAAGATATCATGAATAAATACATGTGTAAAGTTCAATACATATTAAAAACGTGGTGTTGAGATATTATGAATAAAGAAATCAGGGCTTAAAGTTCTCCGGCACCGTGCCAGATCTCTGGTGTGCAGCGTTTAGCTGTGGGAAATAAAGATAGTCGTCCTACATTAAAAAAAAAACTTGTTGATATCACGTTTGAGTTAATGAGTTCGCCTACCAATGTATGAGAGGAACACAGCTTTCACTCTCAACCAAACTAACATTACTAGCCAATCAGCATTTTTGGTCTATAAAAATGAGATGAGCATAACTGTATACAAACTGCAGCGTCGCAGTGATGGGCACGAACATTCTGAAAAAAGCTTCACGAGGAATTCCGTCTAGAGCCATATTTATATAGAAAAGCTATCTTCTATATAATTAACAGAGCTTTGTAAACAGCTCAGAGTAATCACGCCATCTCCATAAGAACGATATGATTGGCAGAATGCATTTACCTGTAGTTTTGAAAAAAAGGTCTGTTCACACATGATCTCTTAAGGGTAATGTACCAGTGAAGACTGTATGTGTGAAAGGGCCTGAACTCTTCCTCTGTATATGCGGTGAGTTTGGGTTGCTTAACGTTCATCTGGGAAAACTGTGCGTTATCTCACTTAATTTGCAACGTAAGTCATTTATAAAGCTATGCCAACACAGAATACATCAACATATTTCTAAATATGCGATTTATTGTAGATCGCGATTTCAAAATAAAAGTTTCTGACTTTGCATGTGGCCAAATATTAAAATTAAATGGATTTAAACGTTGTTGAAATACATGAAACATCACCAGGCCGTTGGTGCCCTCTGCAGGTGTTTGTTATAATATAGGCATATTACATTGTATTTAACAGTGTTGTTCAGTAAAACCATGTACTTGGTTTTAATACTTTATTTGAGCCAATTATTATTGCCTCAACATTAGTTTATATATAAATATAATCATATTAAAGCCTGTTTTTCACTTAGTTCTATTTGTATTACTAAAACACACTTGTCAAAATAATCAGTAGATTACTTGATTAACAAAATAATTGTTAGTTAAGCCCTAGATTTGTTAAAACTTTTCAAAGTATAACTGCATTGTTCTACTTTTTGTAATTAAAAGACACATTTTTTGTCATTCGAATATTTCTTAAAGTATTAAAACATTGTCTCGTTCTATTGAACCAAGCATATGCATTTTGTCTCATCTTGTGGGCTAAGTTCGTCACACCCCTAGTGTCGATAAGCGGTGATATAGCTCATAATTTTCCAAGTGTATGATATAGCCTAGCTTTCATTCTTCAGGTCAATCATATACTCGTGGAGGAAAAAATCAGTTTGAATAAGGAAAGCGATATCTTTGCCATAGTATCCTTTCAGATGTTAAAGTTGCCAGTCATTGCATTCTTTGCATGTGCCGCACTTTATTTGTACCATTTGTTTTATTAGTTTATATATTAGAATTTGAAAGATAATAACAATATTGATTGATAAATTAGATCTGATTTTAGTCCTTGAAAACCAAAAGAGTAGTGCTTGGAAAGTCCTGGAATGTTATTTTGCAGTATCTGTACGAACCCTGTTTAAGTTACCAGTTCTTAGAGCAGTGTTTCCAACCGGGGTGCCGTGTAAAAAAATCATTTTTTAATATTTTTAAATTGCTAAAATGTTCAAAAAAGCATTTATTATATAATATCCATATCTGATGTCGCCGATAATTAGAGATGCACCGAAAATTCGGCTGCCGAAAATGAGTTGACGGCTCAGGATTGGTGTTGCCCATTAATTTTCAGGGAAGCTGCTAAAGGAAGGTCGATTTGCTGCTAAAAGTTGCTAAATGATGTTGTGTGATGTAAGTGCGCGATGACGAGGACCGGTTACGCACGAGCAAAATTGTTCAGCAAAAATATATTTTTTATGTTAATTTAAATTTGTTCGTAAAATACTATAAATGCATAATATGTTAAAATATAAACTATTTTTATATACAACATTGAACGCTTTTGAACGATTACATTTTTGAACGATTACAAGTGTTTTTATTAGCTAGTAAACAAGTAAAACTACACGTTCTGAACAATTATAGTTTGAAGCAGTGTATTAGTAGTCAGTATGCTACGCGCTAAGAAAATAAATCACAGGTTTTCACCTGCATTACGCATTGTATTTTGTGTTTTCAGGTTACTGGTTTACAACAGATAATGGATAACGGATAATGTCATGGAAAATTACTAGTACCTTTGCCATATTTCTAGATATTTTTCTTACAGTGTACTAACTGATCAACAATCACATGTACAAGCTACTAACAAGGTGTATCATAAATGAACAGTTATTAAATTATCATTGTTATGTACTTCTAGAAATCTTTGGTTTCCTCTTTTTGTAAAATTTAGATGGAAAATGTGTGCCTTTTTATCGTTTGAGTCACTTATCAAACGTTGCTAAAACTGCCAAATACATTTTTAAAAATAGCTAAATTTGTTGCAAGGTGCTTTTGGAAGAAAAAGTAGCTAGGGTAGTCTGAAAAGTTGCTAAAATTAGCAACAAAATTGCTAAGTTGGCAAAACTGCGTCTGAGTGTATCCGCACAATGCGTGTGCGCTCTGCTCAGTCGCTCGCGGCCCATGTGTGTTATGCTCGCGTGTTCTGATAATAATACTGTAATAATAATAACTGTAGTAAACTGTCTTTGTATATTTCCTATTTTATATTAATTTCCTAGTATTTAATTTACCATTATTTATTTTGAACAAAACAATTTCAGAAATGTTATGTTTTAGATTGTAGGTCTGGTACCCTCTCAATGACAAAGCTAACCAGCATAACTTGATATCAAAAGCATCCTAAATGTTATATGTGTTTGCACCATATTGTAGTGAGTAAACTTTCGTGGTATTGCTGTTTCAAATATCCCTCCACAATCTGTAGTCTGAGCCTGTCAAGGGCTAACAGCAATGGCAGATGCGTTACTAGTTAGTTTCAAGGAAAATAATTTTCAAATAATGTTCTTTTTTTTTTTTTTTGCCAAATAACCCTGTGTATGTGTACACCCCCGCAACCCCCGGAAAAAAGTTCAGGCTCAGGATTTTTTTTTTTGAGAATACATATTATAAATAAGGATCAGTGTGCATAATAGTATATATATATCATATATATATATATTATATATATTATATATATATATATATGTATGTACAGTATCTCACAAAAGTGAGTACACCCCTACTTTTTTTTTGTAAATATTTGATTATATCTTTTCATGTGACAACACTGAAGAAATTACACGTTGCTACAATGTAATTATGTAAAGTAGTGAGTGTACAGCTTGGATAACAGTGTAAATTTGCTGTCCCCTCAAAATAACTCAACACACAGCCATTAATGTCTAAACCGCTGGCCACAAAAGTGAGTACACCCCTAAGTGAAAATGTCCAAATTAAATGTCTACGTTGGTCACGATAATTGTGAACAGCCCTAATTATTATTATCCAAAATAATATTTTTACATCTCTGAATGAATGAACTGTGGATGTGCCCAATCACTCAGGGTGAGGAGTTGAGCGAGGCCAGTGTTCGTCTGAGTTTGCTGGAGAAGAAGCTGGACACGTCGACGAGAGACGCAGACGAGCGCGTGGAGAAGATCCAGACCAAACTAGACGACGCTCTGACTCTGCTGAAGAAGAAGGAGAAGTACGAGTTTCTCTCACGTGTTCTGTCACGTGATCAGATATATGAACCCAGCTCGAGACGGTGCTCTTCTACGTGTGTTAAATGAGTGTCCTTCGTCTGTCTGCAGGGAGTTTGAGGAGACGATGGACGCGCTGCAGGCTGACATCGATCAGCTGGAGTCAGAGAAGGCAGAGCTAAAGCAGAGGATCAACAACCAATCACGAGGCGCCGAAGGTGTACGTGGACCGCAAGTGTCTGGAATCGCCTCGATCGTCACGGGAACCGCTGCTGGTACACACTCTCACTCTCTCTCACACACACACACTCACAAACACACACACACACACACACACAGCTGTCACACACACAACACACATTCACTTGCTGTCTCTCTCTCACTCACACACATACACACACTCTCACTCTCTCACACACACACACACACTCACACACTCACACACACACACTCACTCACTCACACTCAAACACACTCTCTCTCACACACACAAACTCACACACTCACACACACACACACACACACACACACTCTCGCACACACACACAAACACAAACACACACTCCTCTCTCTCTCTCTGTCTCTCTCTCACACACACACACACCACCACACACACCCACACACACTCACTCTCTCCCACACACATCACACCACTCACTCACCCAACACACACACACACACCACACACACACGTCACTCACTTCACTGTCACACACTCACTCACACACTCACAACACACTCTCGTCTTCACACACACATACAACACTCTCTCTCTCTCTCTCTCACTCACACACACTCTCTCACTCACACACACACACAACACTCTCTCTCTCACACACACACAAACACACCCACACACACACACTCTCTCTCACACCCACACACACACACCCACACACTCCCACACACACACACACAAACACACAACCCTCTCCTCTCTCACACACATACACACACTCCGTCTCTCTCTCTCCCTCTCTCTCTCTCACACACACAACACACCCACTCACTCTCTCACACACACACACACATCCCCACACTTCACTCCACCACCACACACACACACACACTACTCACTCCACTCATACATCACACACGCACCTCACACCCATACACACACTCTCTCTCTCTCTCCTCTCTCACACACACACACTCACACACACACACAGCACACACACACACCCCTCCTCTCTCTCACACACACATACACACACCCTCTCTACTTCTCTCTCATCTCTCCTCACACACACACACACACACACCACTCACTCTCTCACACCACACACACACCTCTCTCCCACACACATACACACACACTCTCACTCTCTCTCACACACAAACCACACACACACAAACACACTACCACCTTTCTCCCTCTCACACACTACCACCTCTCTCTCTCTCTCTCTCTCTCTCGTCCACACACACTCACTCTCCATCACACAGTCCACATCCCACAACTCCCCACTCACTCACACAATACACACACACACACTCCCTCCACACAAAGCACCTCACTGCCACGTCACGCACAGAACACTCACCACAACCTCACACCACCTCTCCCTCCTCACACACACATACACACTCACGCTCTCTTCTCTCTCCTCTCCCCGTCTCGCTCGCTCCTCTCTCTCTCACACACACAACAAAGCCACCCCACACACACACACACACACAGTCTCGCTCTCTCTCAATCTTCTCCTCCCCCCCCCTTTTCTCTCTCACACACACACACTCACACACTTTCCATTGATGTGTGGTTTGTTAGGAGAGGACAATATTTGGCTGAGATACAACTATGTGAAAATCTGGAATCTGAGGGTGCAAAAAAATCTAAATATTGAGAAAATCGCCTTTAAAATTGTTCAAATGAAGTTCTTAGCAATGCTATTACTAATCAAAAATTAAGTTTTTGATATATTTACGGTAGGAAATTTACTAAATATCTTCATGGAACATGATCTTTACTTAAATCCTAACGATTTTTGGCATAAAAAAATCTATAATTCTGACCCATACAACGTTTTTTTGGCTATTGCTAAAAATATAACCAAGCGACTTAACACTGCTTTTGTGCTGCAGGGACACATATTATGTCATCTAGTTGCTATTGCCATTTTAACTATTTTTTATTAATTCCTAAAACTATAACTAAACTGAAAGTGAAAAGAGAAGAGATGGAGTGAAGTGTGTGTGTTCAGGGGGTGTGAGCGGCGTCTCCGGTGAGGTTCAGGTGGTGGACTCTCCTCTCCTCAAACAGCAGATCGACGTGCAGCGACTCGCCATCAAGCAGCTGAAGAGTGACAACTACAGACTGAAGGTCAGTGTGAGCCGCTTCACACACACACACACAGGTCCAGACTCTGACCTCTGCCCTCTGCCCTCTGAACCTCTGACCCTGGCAGGCTGAGAAGATGCGAGCGCAGCTGTCGTCTCTGCCGCCGCTGCAGCCGGTGAACATGACGAAGGAGGCTCCCGCCGGATCTCTGTACCGCAGAACTGACCTGCTGCTGAACAACCTGCTGAAGATGAGCGCTGGCCTCAGAGTCGTCGACATCAGCGGGAAACCTCAGGTCTCAACTAGCAACGCTGAGAAAACACAGTTTCATGCTGCTTTCATTTTCACACTGAGGGGATAATGGGACATTTATCTGAAGAATGCATGTCAGTTTCACCGTTGCCTCTGGCTTTTTGTTAGTTATATTTATTTTTCCTTTTTGGAATAATATATTAACAAAATGAATTACTCTCACTGCGCATAAAAAAAGTGTAAATGTTCAGGAGTTTGGGGTTGGGAAGATTTTGTGTTTTTGAAAGAAGTCTCTTCTGCTCACCAAGGCTGTGTTTATTTACTCTCTGGTTTTAGATGCAGTGATAAGTTTATTTAGCTATTCCTGTTTTATAGTTGTAAAGCACTGCAGTTTATATTTTGGTGCGATAAATTAAGCTGAAGTATTATATGCTGTAGAATATACATTTGTTATTGTATTTTTGATGTTATCTATTTTATCAGTGAAGAAAGTCATAAAGTCATTACTATTAAACTGTGAGGAATATTTAGACGGTGGCGTTGCGGGATCATTGATCGATCAAGATAATCTTGATCAGATCAGCTAAACTTGATAGAAAGGTATGTAATGAATTAGGTTGAATAGTTGTCAGCTGTTAAATTTAAGTACACAATCAGATAATACCAATTTAGGTCAACCAATTACCAAACAATGCTTACATTTGTTCAGTCTGTGGTGTAAAAAGGTCGCATTAGCAATTAAAGAAAACACACTTAAGCAAAACATGGTCAGGTCAAATGTCTGATAATTTTTGGTCCAAACATTTTTACTTGTATCAATTTTACTGGTAGTCCAATGTATGAAGAATTTTTGGGTATAGTATGTCACAGTTTACTTTATTTTGCTAACCTCACTTACATAAATGAACTATAGTTCCTGCACCCACTAGTAAAAAAATATCAAAAAATTATATCTGGTGTCTGAATAAATTTTGGTTTGAATATATAGTAAATATGAATATTTGTTAAAAATTATTAAATTAGCTATTTTAAACCAAAAGAACAAACTAAAATAAAAAATACAGCAAAAATAAATATTAAATGACATTTCTTTAGTTATTCCTTCAGCAACTGTCATTTGTACGGGGACCAGAATTACCGTTCTTGGAAACCTTGTATATGAGGGATTTAAAAGAAGAGTCTAGCTGCGACAAAAGTTATGAAAATGAAAATGTGGGGCATTTTTATAATGAATATACATTTTTCTAGTTATGTTAAAGAAACATACATATTTTTGAAAGAGGCTCATTTTTCCAACTCCATAGCGTAAAACAGTTGAGTTTACGTTTCGATCCATTCAGCGTATCTCCGGGTCTGGCGGTAGCCTTTTAGCTGTTTCAAATCGCTGAGCATTTTATGGCGTATGGCTAGGAACTATACTCTTATTCGGCCGTAATAATCAAGGAACTTTGCTGCCGTACAATGGGTGCAGCAGGCACAATGATACTACGCAGTGCCTGAAAATAGTCCCCAGCTACGTAACTTCCAATAAGCCTATTTTCATGCGCTGCGTAATATCATTGCGCCTGCTGCCCATGGTACGGCAGCAAAGTTCCTTGATTATTTCGCCGAAATGAGAGTATAGATAAAACATTTCATTTTCCGTCGGTCGTAGTACACGATGTAACTACAGAAGAATCAAGTTTTAAATAGGAACAATATAAACTCTTTGGTCATTTTGAGTGAGATGCTAACGGTCTAATCAGATTCAATGATCTATGCTAAGCTGCAGCTGAAAGTGCTACTGCCAGACCCGGAGATCGGCTGAAGGGATTCGAAACGGGTTAAACTCAACTGTTTAACTCTAGGGACAGTTGGAAAATGAGCCTATTTTCAAAAATAGGGGAGTGTTCCTTTAAGCCTAAAAGTATTTTATTGTGTAGAAATTGATATTTGAAAGTATAAAAATACTAAAAATAAAACAAAAGTTACAAATGAATAGAAAAGTTGGTGTAAATGTGTCAATTATTGAAACTTCTGGAGTACTGAAATTTAATTAATTTTAATTATGATTATTTTAACGTATTATGACTTTTTGTCTGTAAACAATGTTTAAAAATGCAACTTAAATTTGAAAAACCTAATAATTAGAAATGGTGGCATAGGCAATTAAATGAATTGAAATAAATTCATCTTGAAGTACTAAAAAAAAGTACTTAAAATAACGAGAGAGAAAAAAAAGCTAAATAGTTTTGTGACTAGTTTCCGCAGCTTTGTCTTTAAAACAGAAATATCTTGGTGGGCCATCCTGAAGTCAAAAACATTGAGAACCGCCAATGTAGGGAAACAGATGAAATTAGCGAATAACATATCTTGTCTCTGACTTTCAGTGGTGAAGAGTTTGAACGAGCGCTACAAGAGCTGCATTTCCTTGTGCCGCCGGCTCACGGACAAACTCAACCACTTCTTCTCTGACAAGCAGCGATTTGTGGATGAGATCAACAGTGTAACAGCTGAGAAGCTCATTTATAACCATGCTGTAGAGATGGTGAGTAAGGATGGTCATGGCGGCCTCACTTTGAGCTTTGTTGCGTGATTGAATGAGTGGTTAACATTGGTGTGTTTGTGTAACAGGTGCAGTCAGCTGCACTAGACGAGATGTTCCAGCAGACAGAGGACATCGCATATCGCTACAACAAAGCCTCCATGCTGCTGGAAGGCCTTTCCAAGATCCTTCAGGACCCAGCTGATATAGAAAACGTCACCAAATGTGAGTCAACTTCTTACATTTCATTATGATTGTTTACTAAACAAAGCTGAAGTAAAATCCTTTTAATATCTTTTCTCTGTGTTTGTTTTGTATAGACAAGGCAAGCGTGGACCGGAGGATCTCAGCTTTGTGTTACTGCACCGTGACCCTGTACGAATAAAGAGCATGATCTGTAAAATCTCAGCCAGTGCTCTTACTCCAGGGACCATCATCTTCTCAAACCACAGAGAAGACTAAACAAATCCCACGTTTTTGTTTTATAGCAAAGCACTTTCAGTTCCTTTTGATTCCGTTCAATCACAAGCAACAGACCAAGTATTACATTTTTTGAGAAGGATGTGCATAAGTTCACTACCAAAGATGAAAGCTAAACAGAGACGTAATAGTATGAAAAAGCCGTTGGACCTGCATTTGGATCCATCTTCTGTTTTTCCCTATTTGTTTTTTTTTTACATGAACTAAAGGGATTTTGGACTGGGAATCCTTGGAGGCCCAGCAAATGAACATCAATGCAAATCAGTTCATCTTATTGTTTTATACCGCACTCTATTGCTCTGATTATTTATTGTTTTTTTAGAATGATATGCTAGTGTTATTGATGATAGTGTTGAAAGACGACATGGGCCGGATGTGAAGCCCAAAGTTGGACTGTAATTTCTGGTACCACACACATACACAGTCACATGGTTGAACTTAGGAGGAATCTGTAGTATTTACAAAATCAGCTTTGAAGCAAATGCACTTTATTGAGGCAGATGTGAAAGACGCTTGTCCTAGAACATCTGGCAGAAGCTGGAGATCATGATTCTCCAAGGCTCTGGTTTCTTCCTATCTCCATATCTATAATCCTCTGAGAATGAGTGTCTGGAAGGCCCGTGAGCATCAGGTTGGATGGACATTGGCGCCACATAAGAGCCTCGTGGTGAATCATCCATAATGGTCAAAATACTTGAGTAGTTACTTACCTTTTGATTCATCCATACTCAAACGTTTTTATGTTCATATTAATACTGTAGCTTTTTTTAACCGATGGGCGTGAGCTGTAAATACTTGTACATTCTGCATGTGTGTGTTTTTATTTTGGAGTGAATGCAAGCGAGCACAGCGTGACTGAAGAAGGTGGATGCTGCCACCACCATCCCTGCCTCTCAACTTAAGAGCACAAGATTTTCTTGTTTTTAGGGTTTTTTGTTTCTTTGTAGAGGCAATAGACACTGACAACTTCCACAGATTCTTCGAGGCCTCACAGAAAGCTCAAGACCTCACTTTGCATGGCAGCTCTTGTTGAACACCCATGAATATCTTGTGTACGATAAAACATTGACTGTGCGGGATGTGGATGTCACAGGTAAATGGGATAGAGCCACTGCAAGGCTCTGCTTTCCCCGTTCATCCACTGTGCTCATGACAGTGTTCGTGCAACTGCACTTCCCAGGTGCTGCAGTGGCCAGTTTCAGGACACTGAAGAACTGAAAGCATGACTTTGAGTAGTCTACTTTCACTTGTATATGTTTTTGAACACCTCGCTCCCTCTTTCATGCACTCTCTCTCTGTTTTTATTTTTAAAACGGCCCCTCGTGAGCCCACAAAGCCTTTACTGTACAGAAAGAGAAGGCTGTTCTGCCACAAATCCATGCATATCTGTAGTTGTAGGACTTCCTTTTCTAGGTCTGAGGAGAACTGTGTACAGTAGAAAAAAACTAGAGAAGACTAGTACCGAGTACATGTACCTGTGGAACATTAGAATGTATTTGCCCCTCGTTTAGCACCTTTCCTTTCTGAATAAACGCTTACGACCAGCCTATCACAGCCCGACACAACATGATCACGGCCGATGCAGCCTGAAGGCTCTGCTCCCTTGATTTTCAGTGACAAATGTTGATGTTTTAAATGTTTTAATCAATATGTGTTTTACCAAGGGCATCTGTGTTGTCTGAAACTGTAGAAATGCAGTTTTTGTTTATTAAAAGGATCAATTTTATCCTGTTTTCTGAGTCTCAGATTGTGTTTCGCAAACATGTTGGATACTTATAATGCTGTATTTAAAATACAGAGGCAGTACTGAAAGTGCAGCAAAGGAGAGATACAACTAAACAGGCACAAATATAACAGAGCAAAGCAATAAGTAGCAGATACCTAAACTACTAAAGTACCAAATTTGGTTTTGCAGGGCCAAGAAGAGTGGTGAATTATTTTCTATGTTAGGCTCACTTTGTTTACATAGGAGCAGTCAATAATCAGGAAACAGAAATATTGATGGGAAGGTGATATGTTCACACTGATAACTTTGCGAACACAGTCAAGACATGCTTACACAACCTTTATTAATCCAGTTTGGAGCACTGCTAAATCCACGTAAATTTAAACAATGTTTGGATAGGACAGAAGTTGACATTCAAAACTTTGTGATTCTACTTGGCGGCCATCTTTGAAACACCTCTCGGGCAGCTGTTTCAGTCTTACAATCTCTTTGAATGAATGGGCAACATTAAATCTCTAAAACGGGTCACCAAGCCTATGATTAAACTTAATATTTGAAATCACCAATGAAATCTGACAAGAACTGTCTCATAAATGTTTTTCATGCTCAAATAACCTTGAAGCTTATTTTTAGCTTAGACCAGCCAATACCCATGTGTTGCCATAACTGAGGGCGAACTACTACTAAATGCATTTATTTCAGGTCCTGACCCTGCAGATCGCCTGTCAAACTACAGGCAAAGGGTCAATTAAGAGGCTAATCCAGCCTTAAAGTAGACATATTATGCCCCTTTTTACAATATGTAATATAAGTCTCAGGTGTCCCCAGAATGTGTCTGTGAAGTTTCAGCTCAAAATACCACAAAGATCATTTATTATATAATTTTGAAAATGCATATTTTGAGTGGAAGCAGAAACACAGTGTTTTCGTGCCTGTATCTTTAAATGAAAATGAGCTGCTGCTCCCCGCCCCCTACTCCAGAGTAGAGCTGCACCATTACAGCTCGTACATGCTAAAAAAACATCTGTTTTGGTTCTTCTGATTCAAGCCATATCAGTTTAAACTTCTGATTATAGGGTTTTCTGAGCGCACACATCCTAAGCACATGGACAGAAAGCTGCTGTCACAGCATGCGAGTACTAATCTAAGTTCTTATTCACACACAAGTTTACATTAAAAACACACGAGTTACAAAAAACAGTCGGTTATGTCTGTGAAGGTAAACAGCTGGGAAATAAATCGCATGTTTATTTTAGATCTGTGTGGCAGCAGCAATATACAGTAAATAAATCAATAAATCCACTGCTCTCTCGTCTCCTCTGAGGTTGGGACTCTAAACAGTGTTCTGTGCTCGTCTGTGCAGCCAAACACAGAACAGTTAGCGTGTTCTGCTCAAACTTTCATCATGGCGTTAGAGCTGCTACACCGCTGTCGCTTGCAGAATCAAAATGACGGCGCTGTGGGTGTAAATTTACAGATTAAGGGGCTGTAATATTATAATGAGATCCCTTTGCAACGTCATTAGGGGAGCGAAATCAGACGCACTTGTTTTTTCAGACGCTTGCAGAAAAAGGCTTACCAAAACAACGTTACTGGGTTAATCTTTTTCACGTTTCCTTGGTTGGTAGATGCACCAGGGACCTGATTATAGCACTTAAAACCTGGAAAAGTCAGATGTTCATGTCACCTTTAAGGGGGTTGCACAGTAGCCTACGCTGTTCAAAATCCCGCCGGGCCACAGAGCGCCACTCACATAAGTTTTCCATTAAAATCACATTATATATGGAAGATTGTTTTGTGCATTTTTCAGCAAACGTTTGTCTTTCTGTGGCTCTAATGAAGTATTCTCGTCCGGTGTCCTGACATTTTATCCTACCAGTCAGATTGTCCTACCTGGGTTTACTGCGCATGCGCACATCAATAATGCGTCCTTTTTCTCACGCTGAACAACAATAATTACTGTATTTGCATTACTGTAAGGCTAGGTTTAGGGTTGGGGTAGGTGTAGACTTTAACAAAACACGATCTAATAGGTAGAAAAAATGATTTACTGTATTGTTGGTTTACTGTAGCTGTATCCCCTCTAGCTACAACCACGAATGTAACACATAATTACTGTATTTACATTACTGTAAAGGTAGGTTTAGGGGTTGTACGTTATTATAAGTCAGTAAACCATCAGAGGATTTTGGAAACTGTTAATTTCAAGTTTAAAAGTCTAATTAATAATGCCATATTCGGCCTGCACAAGATAAAAAGATTGCCGCTTTAAAAACTATTACGCCTCTAAATGTCAATGGTAAACTCTTTTTTAGCATAGCTTTATATGAAGGAAACATAAAAGAATGAAAAGCCAAAAATACCCTACAAATATTACATTACATAGGCCTAAACACAGGTCCATTCTATGTTCAACCAGTCCTGGCACACATTTGCTTTAAAATGTTAAGCAGCTCAGTGACCTGATTAAAGTCTTCTGGACATTTATTGTTCACAACATGGTACCGGTGGCCACACTTCCTCAGGATCTCCTGCAAAGGTTCACCGTTCTCTTGAATGTGCTTCTCAATAGTGCTGCCTCTTAACTCATCACCCCACGTGAAGAGCACCAGAGTGTGTGACCAAACCATGTCCCCAAGAATACCCAGATATTTCTCCATAGCGCGTCCGTCCCGCTTGCTGAAAGAGTCAACTGGGATAACGAGAAGAAATATGAGATATTGGCCAGGAGGGGCCAACATCACACTGCGCAGGATCTCCTGTTTCACCAGTCTGGCATCAGCCAAACCAAAGAGACTCCATCCTGGAGTGTCCACTACAGCAAGCCTCACGCCGTCCACCCAGCCAAATCTCCTTACACACCGTGTCGTCTTCTTTCCGGGCTCAAACTCCCTGCGTCCAAGGATGAGGTCTCCCAATGAGCTCTTACCAGCGTGTCTTCGACCCAGCAGCACGAGTCCCATAAGAGAACCACCCTCTGGATTGACTAACCAAGACCCAGACAAGACAGTCAAATCAAAGGTATAAGGTTCAGATGCTCAAAATAAGCAGACCAAACAGGTTCATATTAATGAAATCTGTCATAAGGCTTTATTTTTAACCCCACCTACCTTGTCAAAAGTCATATAACACACTGATTGAGTTCAAATATGCAGTATCTGAAGTGTCCATTAACTTACCATATGATGTCTCAGTGCTCACTGCCATTCTTCAAATGTTTCAGCCCATTCCACAATCCTCCTTCCCAGTAAGCCACTCTTTACTTTGTCACATGTATCCGCTTAACTGCTTGTTTAACACACAATAAACTTTGCTATGTTTCAAAGTTCACTTCTTAGTTCCGTGGAAGTCATTTACATTGTGACGCATATGTTTTGACAGGGAAGGGTCAATCAGGTCAGTTTAGTTATAAAAACATTGGCCTAATACGGATTCAGAAGGCTGTGTGGTAGTTTCCACAGATGGGGTACAAACTTGGGTCTTATCACTTTTTTGTGAAGCAATAAAGGCACAAATCCCATGCTCTAAAGGTATAGTTATTAGATAAGTTATGTAAGCTTTTATCTAATATAAAAGTAACTTATTTTTCCCTCACATACCTCAAAAATATTGATTTTGGTCTGCCCTGCCTCAGAGGTCTTGGACTTATTGACTGTGTTCAACAACTGCAGCGTCATCATTTTTACTTAATCTGTCAAAGTCATTGTGTTAGAAATATGAAGATTTCTATTACTAGAAACTGTATTTAGCTGTCTCTCACATTTTGTACATACAAATGGAAGCATGGACAGAAGACAAGTAAATAAATAATGTTATTCCCTTTTGACTAGTGTTGTTATGGTTAACTAAACTATTTTAATTGAAATAAGTCTGAAATAAAATCTAAATGTTAGATGGGAAAACTTAAAAAAAAGAGACAACTGTTGCCTTGGCAACTGAATGAAATAAGTTACAAAAATTAATATTAAAATGAAAACTGAAAAAAATTTAAATAACCTAAATTACTAAAACCTAAAAATTTAAACAAAAAATGATAATTATGAATATTAATAAATACCATAAAAGTTAAAATATTTAATTCACATTACCCATTTCAAGAAAAAAAAAGAAAGAAAGTGAACTTAAGAAGTTAAATTTTGAAGTTTAACAGTAAATGCAAACCAATATTTACTCTCAAACTAGTTAAAGGTGCTGTATGTAAGTTTTTGACTACTAAAGCATAAAAATACCATAATATGTTTGCAGATACTTAAGAAACATGCTAAGTTAACATATTGGTTTAATTGATTCCCCATTGCTAGTGCAGTTTTAGTCTCTTTGAAAATGGCGTCCGGGCCGGAATGTCGAGCTCTGTTGGTTTGTTACCGACCACTGCCAGTTACCAAATTGTATTTCGGGACCCGGGTGGCCGTTGGCGGGAAAACACAGCGATTCATGATATTCATCAAGTGCGTGTTCCTGTTGGTGTCGTCACATTGGAGTCTGAGGAGGAGGGGCGGGGAAAAAACCCTCTCTCCAATATTGTGAATTTGGGACTGCAACTACCAGTTCATCCATCGGTGTCAATCTACCATCAGCACTTTCACCACTCTGAGCAGCATCACTTAGGCTAAATGTTCAACTCTATTACCACATAAACGGAACAATGAAAACTATTCTAAAAGAATTTATATCTTATTAATGTGATTTATATTAAAATTGTATTGTTATGTTATATGTTAATGGACGGAGCTAGTATAAGTCGAACAATGAAAGCTGTATTTGTATCACTAACTCAACAAACAATAAATTCTGTTACAAGTGTATTGCTCATTGTTGGTTAATGCATTAAATTTAGTTAACAAATGGACCTAATATTACCTTATTGTAAAATGTTACCTATCCCCACACACACAATCCAGAGTGTCCTAAGTTTTATAACAGGGTTATAAAAATGGCAAATATAACAGTTTTCATATAATATTTAATAGGAAATAAACTCATTTGTCAAGCCCTATTTTGTAATCTTTTCATTCATATGACAGCCGACAAAACACAAAGGATTGTAACAGTTCATTCTTCTAAAATGTATTCATACATATATATTTTTACTTTGACTGCCATCATGTGACTCGTATCACATCGTATGACCTGTAAGCATAAATAGATGCCGTTCTCTTACCTCAGTTAAACGAACTGACAACAGTAATGGGTCATTTTCAGCACCACTGTATATAGTACATTCTCTATATTGCATCACATATAAAAATATACAGATTTTCTTTTGCAAAACATTCTTTCCATGTTGTTCAATGGCATGAGATCAAGGATCCATATACTGTCAGCATCATCTCTCCTCCCATCCTATCCTTCCGACCACATTTCCATTCACAGCATTTCAGATCATTAGCAGCCACACTGAATAAAAGTCACGCCACACGCCATTCTCTCACCACAACAGCTCTTTCACAACAAACTCCTGTGACTCCCTCAGAAAGTGGAGGAGAGAACAAAGCATATGCAGAAAAGATGATGGGTGGGGGTAAACGGGACGAAAGATGGTGGAAGAGGTGATGAAAAGAACAAGGTGTACTGAAACAGGCCTGAACAGTGCACTTCTGTAACTGCCCGCTAGGGGGCACCGGTTCATCTCCCAGGATATCTGGAAGGACATATACTTAAAAAAAAATCATGAAGAAAATCCAAAACAAAAATCAAGTGAAACAAAGTTTTTTTATATTGAGGCGTTCTTGATCGAGAGGAAGGCGCATTGGGATGAGAGTTTGGTTGCAGTGCATAGAGAGACGTCTGAGTCGGAGCCACTTGGGTTTTGCCTGATGACGTGCTGCCCTGACACACACACACACACACACACACTCGTACACACAGAGGCGCGAGGACCTCTTGAACACAGTGGTGGAGCGTGAGAGGGCATTGTGTGCGCTTCTACCGGTGGCCAGCAGAGAGCGATGTTCATCAAGCAGGCATAGTGTAATGTGTCTTCAGCCCAAAGGCTTCGAGTCCACAGTCCATCTTCAGAGTCCCGCCCGCTCGTAGAACAACACGTAGGCGTCACTGCTGCGAACTTGGCTGGCGGACATTGGCGTGACTCTGGAAGAAGAAATCCACACTTAATATTTGTTGACCAAATTTGTATTGAAAATCTGGGAATAAAAACCTAACTGAAAATATAGTTTTAACATCTCAAAAAAATGTAACATACATTTTAATAAATTAAATTTTTATGCATTCAAATAATTAGACATGCTTAAACACAATTTGGTAACAACATTTTTTGGCGCTTTTTTTGATGTCACGTTTTGATAACGGTACGGTTCGCTGGTGGTACTGAAAAAAGTACCAGGTTCTGTACCCAGTGGAACCCCCCCCGAACCATACCGTGCCGTACCATGCAATACAATTCAACTTCAGCTTTAATTGTGAAGCTTTTAATATAATTTGTAATAAATTAAAATATTATATAGCATTAACATGGCCAAATATCATCCAATTATTCAGCCAAATAGTATTAGTAGAATGTGAGTGAGATTAACAGTGAAAGATGTGGGATTGAAAGCATTTTTAAGGAAGTGTGAGTGGGAGGGAGGTGAAGGAGCAGGAGTGAGGGAAGAGGTGGAGGAGGATGGGATACAGCAAAATCACAGCAGCTAGCAGGTGAAATGAAGCTGAAAGCTTTCCCTGAAAGTCAATGTATGCTATATACCTTCGGGAAATCTACTGGTAGTCTACAGTCATGCAAAAGGAAAGAAAGAGCAGGAGGGGAAGTAAAGCAAGTACCTGGAGTCGTTATATGTGTACCATTCCTCGTTTTTAGGATTGCAACAGTACGCTGTGTAGTGGCCTCCCATAGTCGTGCCTGAGTGATTGGACACTGCATACAAGGTATATACTGCACTACCTGAAACAGAAAGATACACAGATAGTCAGGCTGGAACTAAATGCAAGACACAGAGTTTATGTGTAAACAAATACAAATAAGATCCAGAAAACAAATGGGGTACTTTAATTCTAACACAGCCAAAAACTACATCACCACCATTCCATATATGTTTTTTTTTTTTTTTTTTTTTTGTTTTTTTTTTTTGTTTTTTAAACACCTTAAAGTAAACATTTCATCATTTCAGAACAGTTAGACTGACTAAGCGTCACTCGGACATAAATGCACTGTATATTTGACTGTACTGCTCGAAAAGTGAGCAAATACAACACGTTTGACTATAATAATCCATGGCGCCAGCTTCTCACAATTACGGTTCTCTATCCCCAAATTTAGACCTCCTAAATGATATAACAAAACGCTGTATATTTTTACGATATTTAAGACTTTTGTGACCTTGCATTGAATCAAATCTTTTTTTTAACTATTATTTATAAAGTGAAAATAACTCCTAGACCCTTACTGCTACAGGATATGATATCACGTTCTAGGCTGTAAAGTAATTTTCCATGATAAAATCACTATGAAACATATTGTGACATATCTGTTGATTAGATGGAGGCAGATCTGAACTTAAGAAAGATTTAAGTGGACTAAGTACCAGATAGACGTTTTACCAGACGATCCAGTTATCACATTTTAATAAAAAATTACATCAAACAACAAAATCATTCACAATAAGATTATAACATTTCATGCCGAGTGCAGCTGCACATTCACTCTAGAACTGAAATGGCAGATTCTTGGTCTGTCTTTACTCACTGCTTCTGTCAGAGGCGAACTCCCTGAGGTCCAGGTCTTTCAATGGGAAGTTGACAAAAGTGGATAGTTTGCTGGTTCTGACGCGGGCTTCAGAGAAGCGCTTCAGATCTGAACAAGTGAAGCAGTTAAGGAGAAGAGACTCGGCACACTGCTGACCTCAGAGAGACCTGTCACTTCACACGCTTCAACCTAACCTAACCCATCAGCACATTCCTGCACACACAAACAGCGTCCCGATCTTATCTGTGCTTACAGTCAACAAACGCACCGATGCCCCGAGTGACATCACAAACAGATCAGACAGCATTAGAAAAGGATACGAAGAACTAGAATTTTAGGAAACTTCTGAACTGTAAATTTCTTCGTACATCGTCTTCTGGCTTTGCACCTGTAACATGTCTGGATGAAAAAAAACAGAGGAACGATTAGATGTTTCGGTACATGTAAATTTCCACATTATTAAAATGCTAGGAATGAATTCAATGAATTACCGGCTTCTCGTCCCCATCCAGCACATCTTCTTTAGTAAACAGCCGCATGCAGTCCATTAGACTCACCTCCCCATAGCCCTTCGTGGCAGAGGAACACCATTAACATCCACTCATTTCTCCAAAGTGTGCATTATAAAGCCTGCATGTACATTCACATGTCAATGAACTAACCTTGGCGATAGGTAAGGAAAGATCCCAGAAGGGATCAAACACAGTGGAACAATAGCCACATTCACTGCAGGTCAAAGAGCTCTTCAGCTGGCCTACAAACAGATCTTAGGACAGACAGAGGCACGGCAGAATTATGTTTAGTAATGGAGCACAATGGTAACCCAAAGCTCTTGAAGTGAGCATAGTGAAGTTGTTACTATGTAAATCTTTTGTTTTATTCGAATAATGCTGAAATAAAATAAAATAGTACTATGGGTAACACTTATTTACCGGGTCCGTTACATGTACTTACTATTATAATAACAATAAATTATGCATAAGTAACAATGCAGGCAAACCCAAAATCCGAACTACTAAGCATTAGTTACAAGTCCAGGTAGTTACTATATTATCATAATGAATATAAATGAAACATGTATAAGGTCCATGTCTAAATGTATAACTACACTGTAGCGAGGACACCTTAAAATGAAGTGTAACCAAATATTGCATGAAAAACTTAAAAAACTTGTATGAAAACTGGAAATGTTGCCTTGGTTTAAGTTCAAGTATTAAACTTACAAAAAAACAGAACAAAAAAACAAATCAAATAAAAACTTAAATAGCAATAATCAAGGCAAAATGACTAAAAGATTAAATAAAAACAAAATTAAAATATAAAAATGATCTTTGATATATAAATAATACTAAAATAACACTGCTGTAGTGTATACATACCTACGATTTTGCTGTCTTCTCTCTCTAAGTACTTAGTCCACATCTTTTTCCCTTTTTCCTCATCACTAAAGAAAATCAACAAGAGATATAAATCATGAAATCACACTCACAACATGTCATTTTTCCACACTGAGGAAAACAAGGACAGTACGCTTACGGCAAGTGATCAAAGTCTTCCATGTTTCCCCGCGGCCGGACCATGACCCTGTTCACTTCGTTGTGCAGGCCGTCTAGCAGGAAACGTAGAAACTCCTGAGCATCCTGTTGACTGGAGAGATAACATAAACATCTTAATACATAACACAACTACAGCCAGCTACTGATAAACAAAGTGAACTACATTACATTAGTAAGACATTTGATTTTTTTACTGATAATCAAGCAACTATATTCACATTTTGCTGATAAATATTCAATTAAAATTTTATACCATTTTGTCACAAACAAAATTGATTGGATGTAAATGCTGCAAGTGAAATTAGGCAAGATTTTAATTTACAATTGAAAACCAATAGCGATAGATTAAAACCAATATACTATTGATTTATTGTAAATGCGTAATTTTTATATTTTCTAAATTTAAAACATTTATTGTGAGAGGTGCTTGTCTGTGCAAAACCTGCTGCTATGATACTAAGATGGCCACTTTGAACAGAATAAAACTGTGTGTAGGCTGAGGCTTACCTGTAGCCCACAAATCGGGGGGCGTATCTCTGAATCTGTGTTTTGAACTCAGAGGGACTGACGGCTTCACTGCTTGAAGAAGTCCACATTGTCTGGATAAGCTTGGCAAACTCTGAAGTCACGACAAAGAGAGGCTTTCAGTAAGGTTAGTGACCGCTGTGAAACCTGCAGGAGTTGTGTGGTGGCGAGCGCACTCACCTTCCATGAGAGCAGTGTTTGTGCGGCTGTTGTTGTTGAGGTCTCGGCGGTGGGAGTTGTGAAGACAGTAGTCTCGCAGGCTCTGTGTGTTGCTAAGACACTGGAGGATGGAGTTCATAAAACACTAGCGAGGGAAAGAGAGAGATAAAGGAAGATAAATATTTAGAGCTATATTTTGGGCTGGTAATTGATTAAAAAATTTGAATGAATTACATGACAGTGATTATTTAATAAAATATGCATTTTTATTTTTTAAGCACTAAATAGACAAAAAGAGCAATGAGCATGATAAAACACATTTTTATATGATTAAATAAAATGCTATTTTTTGACAAAATGTACTTCATACATTTAATTTATTTAAATATCTATCTACAAATATGACACTGTGTATATGCTCACAAGCAGAAATCAGAAAAGCAAAGGTAGCCACAAAACAAGTGACACACAGTCTTGAGTTTCACAGCAGCAGACTGGACTGCGATGTGTAAGAGTTTATTTTTGGACTGTGCACATACTGTTGCTTGGCAAAAGCAAGTTAAGTGAGTGCGAGAGTGAAGAGACATCATGAAAAATAATCTTGCCAAATGGAAACAGACGGAGGAATGTGAAATCGATATGAAAACATTTTTGCTTCTTGCCGCTTAGGTGTGTCAAGGTGTGAGATTTGACAGTTTTGATCTATTTCTAGCATGCTAGATGTGTTGTATTCAGTCTATATATACTATATGACAAAAAGTATGTGTGAATGAGGACATCGGTCAACAGCAAAGACCTTACACAATTCATTGTTGTATGATTTGTTAATTGATTTGCCTGGTATGTGTGAACATGGGAATCAAATTCTAGATGTGAAGTGTCATTTCTGCATCAGCAGCACCACCACATCTAGCACCGTTGGAGAAACAGGTAGTCCAGCTCAAGTTTTGAGCCAAAAATGGACAAAAATTCCTTCTGAAAACAAGTACACACTTCACCTATAAGAGCAGATAGTACATCCCATTTAAAAACACTTACTGTGTTTCCTAGATTACGAAGCCCCACCAGGCCCTGGGCACTCTTTGAGTTCTGAAAAACAGAGAGGAGATGAAATGTTACCACAGGTCATAGGCTAGATCTCAGCGACCAATCATACATTATCAAATGGACTGAAATGTTGCTCTCATAAGGTGTGGTCAA
>JADLZN010009659.1:0-191556 GCA_018155175.1 Sinocyclocheilus anophthalmus | reverse complement strand
TGTAATTCACTCTGGAGCAGACGTCCACCGCTGTGTGAAATGAGACGATGCTGTTGTTGTTGCCAAAGCAGCTTGTGGTTGCTTCTCAATATAGTGGTACAGTACATGTACTCTGCAGCTAATAACCATCTCATAAGTTTACAACATTTGCATCACTTGGTCTCAGAATGAAAAGTGCCTTTGGAAACTCTGGAGGAACCGGTTAAAGGTTAACAACACCTGCCTGAATGATAGGAGTCATGATGAAAGTTCCTAGGCAAAGCTGTAAACTCTGGGTGAAGAACTTTTACTATTTCCATGTATAATGAAGCATTAGAACGTAATATAATAACGTGATATGGGTTTTGCCTTTATGATGTTGATATAGTGTGATTTTATGTGTCAAATCCTCCTCTATAGCACTCTTTTCCCTCTATTTCTCTGTTGGCCGAATGTGGAAGTGGGTCACGGTGTTCTGTTCAGCATTCTCCCCATTTCAGAGGTGAGGGAAGACTAATCCTGCTTTTATAACAGCTCGCTGTGAGAGGAAAATGTGGAGCAAATACCCAGATAAAACATCCAGACAGGCAGCCTTCAGTCATCAGCGAACACTGACCCACATAATATTAGTTAAAGAGCTCTGGTAGTTGGCTTAAATTGTGAGATGAACCCGTTGTACTGTTTAGAGTTTATACCATCTCTGTTTTATGTCAACTTTGTCTCTTGTCCTACACTCCCAGCCAAATAATTCCACACATCTCTTAGCTATCTGCTGGTTGAGGTTTTCCTTGTAACTTCTTCGTTTAAAGACGTGTTTTGAACCGGACACAGTCAGAAACAGAGAAAATGAAGACAAACATTTAAACGGAAAAGTATCATTTCTGTGCGAAACATAATTACAAAAATAATGATTGTTTTCAAATAGGTTTTACTGAACACTCCCCCCTTCTTCTCGGTAGGACATATACTTTGGGCTTTAGAAACACAGAGACACAGAGAGAAAATTATATTGACAAATAATTAAAGCGGGAAGTGTCATATCTGCGTGAAAAAATATTTGCAAAAATAATGGTTATTTTCGAACTGGTTTCCTGAACACTCCCCCCTTCTGCCACTGGTTGAACAAATAGGTAGCCCCGCCCCAAACTCACTTCATTGGCCGAGCTGTTGCTGTGTCAGGCTGGTCGGATGCTCAAACAAACAGCAATGTATAGATACGTCCAAACAAACAGTCCTGCTGAACCAAACTGAGACAACCCATGCCACAGATGGAGGACAAACGCCTGCACATCAAACTCTGAGGCGATATTGTGAGAAAGATTTCTTAAATTACACTTTACAGGGGAATCAACCTACTAATGGCTTTCTTATAGTTGTCTCTGCATGTTATAGTGGAATAAGAGAATGTATTTTTAAATAAAAAATAACAAAAACAGCAGAACAAAGCAAACTGCAATAAGTCCTTCAAAATCCCCTTATCTGTTTCATTGCTAACTTCTCTCATCTCTCTCTTATACAGGACTGTTGTGCTCAACCTTTTGATGAATGCGAGCAGGCGCCATAAAAGGCTCTGCTGTGCATCTGTTTACAATCTCCCGTTATTACATGATACACACATTAATCAGCAGCAGGTCCATCTGATCACCATGTATGGTCATCCCACAAACAATTTGATAGCCATGAGCCAAAATAGGCTCCTCAACATAGACCATCCAAAATTAACAGCACTCTACAAAGTGTGGAGGCAGTGGAACACCTGTATGAACCTGTTGAAGAGGATTTTAATCAGCAAGACGTCTCTGTGTAAAGAAAATGACCTTTTTTGTACCCTTATGTATATGCATTGTAGATCAGAGGCTGGGAAATGCCCCAAACTATGAGGGCCACCATAATATGTCATGCTTATGTAATGGGCACTAAAGCACTTGTGCACACACATACCATGTGAGAATATTCTCAGAGAGATCAGTGTGTGCTGCTGAGGTCTTTCTGATGGACCTGACAGGAGAGCCTTGTCGTCACACATGACCTGCTCCAGCAAAAAATTTGCATTTACTAGTCAAGGACATGGAAACAGCTTATTAAAACGACACTGCAAATACAGAGGCTTTGTGGTTATTTGCCAAGGATACATGTATCATTTGGTTAAAATGTTTGTCACTCATTAGACTAAAGTGCACTTACACAAGATCGCGTAAGTGCAGTAAAGGTTTTATAAGTTTGCATTTTCTCCAACTAAGCTGTATCATACATGTGACACTGAGTGGCTAAATCACATAACAACATTACATGACACAACATATTTTGTAATTATCTTTTGTAAGGCAGTGGAACAGATTCTGTACCAGCAGTTCGATTAAATCATTAAGGTCAAAGCTTATTCTTACATAAAACACTTGAGCAGAGGTTAGTTATATTACAGTATTATGTGACGACAATAATTAAATAATTTTCCTTATATACACGCACACAAATGAGGTATTATGCATCCAAACATGCTTTTTTTTTTTATATAGTTTACAATGTGCCGGTTTTATTTATATGACAAAATAACACAAAAATACAGTGAGAGATATGAAAATGAAAAGACCAGTAGACCTTTATTATTTTAGACATATAGTTCTACTTCATCGACTGTGTAATCTGGCAACCTTGTTAAATAGTAAAAATGTCTGTAGTCCAAGCCAGTTCCAAGTTTTGTAACAAAGTTGAAGAGCTGATATTTTTTGAATAACAAAAAAAATTCCTTAGACCGCTCAAGTCAACTCATCAATAATACTGCACATTGCAGCATCCTTATCCCACACTTTGTCCTTACTGGGCATGTTCTTGTCAGTTTGTGCAACCATGCAGCTAACACCCATCTCATCTACATCCATAGGCTCGTTTTTCAGTCTGGAGTCTCCAGCGGACGCCGTGCCACCAGCCTCTCCCACGCTGGAGCTGCTGGGTTGTGGCAAATCATCAGGCAGCGAGGCAAGACACCCCTGGATCATCTCCACCACCCGCTCCAGATGCTTTTGGAAACGCTCAGCCGTCTCCAGTCTCTGTCTCTTCTGAACCTCCATCATGACCCGTAGCGTCTCTCTGGCCTGATGGGGACGGTACTCGTTGATGAGGTGATGTATGTGGACAAAAATGAGTTTCAAGTCCTCCAGCTTCTCCTCTCGCTTAATGCTGCCTGGGCTTTTGATGAGGATGTCCAGAAGGTCCAGAAAGTTGACCAGGATTGACATATTTAGTTTCTTGAGTTCTCTTTTGTGGTCAAACTGCATAGGGTGAAGGCGCTCGATGCCTTGGTTCTCCAGTGGTCGAATAATGAGATCATCGCATTGGAACTGATTGCCAAACATCATGTAACTGTCTCGAATAGGAGGAGGGGGTTTGGGGGCCAGTCCCTTTCGCACATTTTCATCCGTGTACTCCTTGATGTACTGCATCGGAGGAGGTGGAAGAGCACTGACCTGCTGTGGCTCCCCCATTTTGGAAATCTAGTCAGGAAAAGCAAGAAAATAATCAAATTTATTGGTTAAGTTAACCAGTAACATTATTTAATAATGCTATTATTTGTTAATAAATAATAGCATTTCTTGGGGATATATTCTACAAACAACAATCATTTGTTTTAAACAAAATTCGCTTTGGGAAAAAAAAATAGATTCAATTTACACATTCTTTGTTCAAGAACATATTACAGTAAAACAAACATATTGAAAGGCTTTGGTAATGCAGTAAAAGAAACCCTAACTTAGTTTGTCAACAATACTGGTTTAGAAACAGCTAACAGTTTACAAGCTAAATGCTACTGTTCACCGAATAATGATTCAGAGATTAGCAAAACGATTTTGCAGGACTCATCACTGTAGTATTTAACAAAAAATACTCACCGAAACTGCTGGCTTACTGAACAAAAGTACTGTCAACTACGTAAAAAGATTTTCAGTAAACATATGCAAAGCGATGAAGCCCTCTTGCATGTCTCGATTCGCGATTTCTTCAGGTCTAAAGATGAATGGAATGCATTGGTGCACAGTCTTCTTCTTCTTCTTCTTATTCTTGTTGCTTGTAAGGCGGGTCGAAGGACTAGAAGTGCCTTACCGCAACCTAGATCTCAAGGGGACAATTGACATCTTCTAACAATCTCCTGATTAACTACCAACCACATACAAACACCCCTGATTCTGTACCGGCGAGAGACTTCATAAGCTTCATCCGGCGCGCGGTCAGCTCCTCCGTCCGCCCCAGCCTCTTAGCGGGATTGAAGGAGAGAGAAAAAGAAAGAGAGAAATTTTTTTTTTAAATACTAAGATAAACACCACTGTACCTTCTTGTTCAACCCAGTTCTTCCCAAATAATGTAAAAATAATGATTTCATGTTTCTTCCTGGATTTAGTACATTCTTAATTGTAAACTGATCACCCTTATTCTCTAGTTCATCCTTCAACTCATTTCTTTCAGCAGTATATTTCCTACAGTACATTATAATGTGTTCAACTGTTTCATTAATGTCACGTACCTCATATAGCCCTGTTGGATGTTTACTTATTAAATGCATTGTACTGTTCAACCTTGTATGCCCCAATCGCAACCTTGTAATCATGTTCTCCTCAGTTCTGCTCCAACCTGATACTCTTCCCCTATCCACTGTTGATTGTATATTATACAAATGCCTACCTTTGGTATCTATGTCCCAATACTGCTGCCATAATTTCCAAATATTCATTTTGATAATTGGTTTAATTTCTGACCTACTAAGAGGAATCTGAATATCAACTATTTCTCGTTCTATGGCCTTTTTTGCTAAATTATCTGCTTCTTCATTACCTCTCAACCCAATATGTGCCGGGACCCACAGAAACTGAACTTTTATACTATTTTGCATAAGTGAATATAATTCTTGAAAAATCTCTATTATCATATCTTGTCTTATTTCTGACTTCTGCTGATTCAAACTTATTAGGGCAGAACTTGAGTCTGAACATATTACTGCCTTGGATATTTTAACTTCACTAATCCTTGGTGCACAGTCCCTTAGCAACGCGGTATTTCATTGGTCAAAGACGGGTCGGGGGGGTCCTAAGCAAAGCGTATTTAAGTTTGACTATTTTGATAAATAGACAGTATTAAAAAAAAAAGAAGACAAAGAAATAAAATGAACACAATTGTAAAAAACTATATATCTAATGACAGGCTGGCAAATGACATTGCCCTTGCACCTGCTGTACCAGCCAGGAGACTCCAACCTCGTCACCGCCTACACCACTCATCAATACCTTGATGAACTACACCGGCATTTGAGAACTACATTTGCTTTTGCCCAACAACAACTCCAAAAGAGCGCAGAAGGCCAGAAAGCATATTACGACCGGAAGGCGTCACACAAAGAACTGGATGTGGGCGACAGGGTCTGGTACTACAGCTACGCACAGCCTCCTCAGATAACCTCTCATCGGCTATCAAAGAAGTTTCTGCCACACTGGACAGGACCGCATGAGATTGTGGACAAACTCTCCCCTGTCGCATATCGGATCAAGCTGAGTCGGGGACAGAAAGAACCAGTTTTCAAATGGGTCCATCGTAACCAGATCAGGAGACATGTGGCTGCTGGCAGGGAAGGGCAGGGGGAGGCTAGTGCTAACTAGGCCTTGCTATAGTCCTCAAACAAAGACTGTCTTGAACACACAAGAACTTCCCTCACTGATCCACTGCCTTTCTCCCTTTTTCTTTGAACCAGGATGCTGCTGTGGCTCTCCATCCTCTGCCTCCAGCTAAACAGAGGACAGCCGCAACCCGATATCACATCACCAGGTCCAGCATCAGGCATTGCACTGAGGGACCAACCTGGACTTCTTATGACCAACTGTAGGACTCACACCCAGAAGGTGTACGTCCGACTCGACCCCCGAAATGTCTACCGGACACATTATCCCCGGGCAGCTGCACACTACAGTTGGGCAGGTGCCCAATGGACTGAGAATACCCTCGCTCACGCAGAAGCTGATATCAAACACATGCTCTCTCAGTTGCAGAAAATGACTCTCACTCAAGCAGAGCTAAGCGGACATAACAGGCGTGACAAACGATTCCTAGGGGCCTTGCTCGGAGCTGCTGCTGCTGTTGGAACCCTGTTCAACCTGGGAGTGACCAGTGTCAACTCCGTGAGCCTATCTACCCTGAGGCAACATGTAAGGGAGATCCAGACTGAGATGCCCCAGCTGAGAGAACAACTCACACTACAGGGCCAAACCTTACAGACTATAGGCAAATCATTGAAGGGTACCCTGGTGGTTCTGAACACCCACAGTGTCCTGCTGAACCAAACTGTGAAATCCGTGAAACAGTTATTCTCAGTTATACAGAATGATGTTGCCCAAACTCAGCTGGTCACCGCACTGATGTCTGACATGCTCCGTGAGGTGAGCTCCTCCATTGACAGCCTAGCCATGGGTAGAATTCCTCCGTATCTGGTGCCCCTGAGCCTAGTACAAACAGTGTTATCCTCTGTAACTACCCGTCCAGCTGACCCTCTTCAAGCCCACCTTGCCTACTCCCTGGGAGGGTCCATCCTGCTACATGTTGACCCCGAGCAGAGCGAGATGGCGTTCCTTCTGAATCTACCCATCATTGAATCCGACAACATTTACAGACTCAAAGACATTGTCAATGTTGGATTTTGGCAGGGAAACACTCACATCAGAATACACACACCAGATATGGTAGCCTACCACGACGATAACCCACAGTTATACTTGGCCCCAAACCTGCGCATGTGTACCCTGACCAAAGACATTCATTATCTCTGCCCCAGCAAGCCCTTCCTTCGAGACAACACTGAAGGAATCTGCGGGTTACAACCCATGCAAAGAGAAACACTCTGCCCCGCTGAGGCCAAGTCTCGCTCACAAGTCACAGAAACACAAGCAGAGATTGTGGCAAATCAGTGGCTCGTCAACACACCCATCCGTACCACCACACTGACCTATGACCAGAATGACACTGCCACCCGTGTCAGCCTGCCCAACCAGAGTATGTGGATTCAAGTGCCCAAAGGTGCCATCCTCCACCTCGGTGACCTGGCGCTGTACCACCTTCCAAGTGAAGAGTACCAATCCGAGGTAGAAATGCCAGCCTTCTTCAGGGACCACAATCTCACCCTGGAACCTGAATTGGAACTGAGCATTGAGAAAGGGGGGGTCCCAGATGATTGACATCACCCCAATCGACACAGCCCTCCAAGCACTGTCTCGGATGCCTGTCCAGAACACCTTTCCCGTCGCTCGATCCTGGACCTCTGCCGACACGGCACTTTGCCTTGCCACAGCAATCGGGTACACCCTAACACTCGGTCTTGCTTTTGTCCTGTTTAACAGAGTCAACGGGGTGCAAAGGTCCATGAACAGGTGCACAGCTGCCCTTCCTCGAACCTTCAAACAGAGCCACCGGAAGAGAGGGACCCCGGCAGAGACAATGCTGAACCTGACCAAGGTTAACACCCCCGCTGAGGATCCGAAGGCTGAGGAAAATTAGGATCCACCTGCCATCTGACAATCCTGATCCACCTGCCATCTATCAATCCTGATCCACCTGCCATCTGAAAATTAGGATCCACCTGCCATCTAGCTATTATGATCCACCTGCTACCCGATCATCCTGAGCCACCTGCTGTCCGAACCATCATAAAACTGTTGTATGAGAAGTGTACAGGTGACCTTGTCAGCCAAAAGGGGGGCTGTAGCGTCTGCGTAGGATCATGCATGATAGTTGGACTGTTTATGGCTTAAAAGACCCCTTTTAGCCTTTTGACATTTGCATATAAATTACAGTTCTGGTCAGAGATGTTACTCGTATAGGGGTTGTAAATTGCCAAATGGTTCTTCGCCGTCAAAAAGATTAGAACCAGCCCCCACGAGAATCCTGGAATCTGAGTTCAAAATCATTCCACTTAGAGCTGTGAATGGCCGAACGAACACACACACACCCAAACTAACACACACACACACATAAAGACATTTCTTTATTTTAGACTATAATTAATCAGTTATAATTGTATCTGGTATATGCATGTGGTGTGTACATTCCCTTGTTAGACTAGATGAGTTACCACTCGTTATTTGTATTAGTTAAAGCCATAAAACACTTATATTCAGGTGTATGTATGTATCTTTGGTTTAATCTATTCCAAATAATTGTTTCTTGGTATCAATGTCACCCGTTCTTCATTTCTCGGCCAATGACGTACAGTATGTGATTGTGAAACGCATCATATGACTCGAACGATATTTTGGGTTAAAACTACGGATGTTCCAGACAGGCCATAAAGCATGCAAATGAGCCATAAAACAAAAGACAAAGAAAAGTCTTCGCTTCAAAATCCATGTCGCTCATTGGTCAGAACACACAGAATAGGAACTCTCAAAAACGATTAGCCCAAAATAAACTTGGCTCAGAAAACTTCTTCTTCGTTTGAGACAACACCTTCCAGGACTCTCAAGACCTTCCTCTTGAGTTTTATTTTCCGGCAGTTTTTACTTTCAAGTAACGTTAGCCGCTGTGGACTCACGTCAGAAGAACTAGAAGTAAAACTTCCAGCTGACTCCTCACGAACTCATCAAAAGACCCCCGTTATCTACCGCATCCGGACTCCTCTTCAGCAATCAAAACCAATGCAAGTAAACGTTTACAATTATTTAGATGCGTGTTACGTTTCAGTCCCTTTTTAAGGTGATTTTTAGATTCTCTGATGATTTTCAAAGGTTGTAGTTAAGTGATGAGAAATACTGCCATTCTTTTTCTATTCCCTCTCTTTTCCTTACTTTGTTTCATTCGGTGTATATATGTTTTAGTTAGTTATACAGTATGTTAGATATAGTTTCATTTATTAAAACCCTTATATTCACCACTGATTGTCTCTGTTTGCTGCTCACAATACGAAGTCAATGAATGTTTGAACCCTTGCTACATTTTGCTAAGAATTACTGCTAGCACTGTACAAAGAAGGACAGTTTGTTGTTCCGTGGCCAGAAAATAAATATTCCTGGAATTGATAAATGATTATATTGTCTGCTCGGTGGACGGGCAGATCAAATAATTGTAATATTGATTCTGCTATAGTTAATTCGAAGATATAATCTAAATAATTATTATTAATCATAACCAGTTATAATTCGTCATAAATATCCCCCTTTTTAGAGCTAATAAATAATAATAAACGTACACGTTTGGGATGACCAGAACTCTTCCTAGAGCTGGCCGTCCAGCCAACTGAGCTATCGGGGGAGAAGAGCCTTGGTGAGAGAGGTAAAGAAGAACCCAAAGATCACTGTGGCTGAGCTACAGAGATGCAGTCGGGAGATGGGAGAAAGTTGTAGAAAGTCAACCATCACTGCAGCTCTCCACCAGTCGGGGCTTTATGGCAGCGTGGCCTGACGGAAGCCTCTCCTCAGTGCAAGACGCATGAAAGTCCGCATGGAGTTTGCTAAAAAAACACATGAAGGACTCCAAGATGGTGAGAAATAAGATTATCTGCTCTGATGAGACCAAGATAGAAACTTGTTTGCCGTAAGTCTAAGCGGTATGTGTGGAGAAAACAAGGCACTGCTCATCACCTATCCAATACAGTCCCAACAGTGAAGCATGGTGGTGGCAGCATCATGCTGTGGGGGTGTTTTTCAGCTGCAGGGACAGGACGACTGGTTGCAATCGAGGGAAGATGAATGCGGCCAAGTACAGGGAAAACCTTCTCCAGAGTGCTCAGGACCTCAGACTGGGCCAAAGGTTTACCTTCCAACAAGACAAGGACCTAAGCACACAGCTAAATAACGAAGGAGTGGCTTCACAACAACTCTGTGACTGGTCTTGAATGGCCCAGCCAGAGCCCTGAAATTAAACCCAATTGAGCATCTCTGGAGAGACCTAAAAAAATGGCTGTCCACCAACGTTTACCATCCAACCTGACAGAACTGGAGAGGATCTGCAAGGAGGAATGGCAGAGGATCCCCAAATCCAGGTGTGAAAAACTTGTTGCATCATTCCCAAAAAGACTCATGGCTGTATTAAAAAAATTAGACAAAAGGCGTGCTTCTATAAATACTGGAGCAAAGGGTCTGAATACTTAGGACATTGTGATATTTCAGTTTTTCTTTTTTACTAAATCTGCAAAAAATGTCAACAATTCTGTGTTTTCTGTCAATATGGGGTGCTGTGTGTACATTAATGAGGAAAAAAAAAAAAAAAACTTAAATGATTTTAGCCAATGGCTGCAATATAACAGACGTGAAAAATTTAAGGGGGTCTGAATACTTCCCGTACCCACTGTATATACATAATACAGTTATTTGGACATTTCACTAAGGTGTACTCAATTGTGTGGCCACCGGTTTTGTAGACATTAAGGCTGGCGCACTGGTTGAGTTATTTTGAGGGGACAGCAAAATTTACACTCTTATACAAGCTGTACACTCACTACTTTACATTGTATCAAAGTGTCATTTCTTCAGTGTTGTCACATGAAACGATATAATAAAATATTTACAAAAATGAGAGGGGTGTACTCACTCGTTGAGATACTGATGTATTTATATATATAGATATATATATATATATATATAGATTATATATCTATAGATATATGCAAATAGTAAGAGCCCAAAATATTTCTTACTTATTTGACAATTTTAAGCAGTGTTCATGTGCACAATATAAACTGAAACAGATACATAACTGAATGTGACTTTTGGAACCCACTGTATAATATAGGACAGAATTTGAGGGAGGGAAAACTTAGATTGCCTGTGTGCATCTATGGTACAGGAAAGGCTCACAGGAAAGCTTGAGTAAACTTTGTTATTGGGAAGGGGATTCTGCCTCTCATAGATAATTTTGAATTGAATTTCCCTGGCAGGATGATGAATCAGCAACTTGGCAATAGAGATTCACTGTTGACCCTAAAATCAATGCACTGCCACTTTTGGCCGTGCAGATATCCTCTACTGGAAGAGAGATGCAGATTTCCTCTCTTATCATTCAGAACACATTGAAAGGAACCAAGGACTGTAAAGTCCTTCACAGAGGCCTTGTGTTAAATGTCAATTGCCAATCTGACACAAGCAACACAAATGGCATATTACCGGCAAGAATTTGGTCAGGTAAGATATAATCTTTCTACAGCCACATCCTCACCCGTAAGCCAACACAAGAATTACCTCACATCTTGACTCTCTCATCTGAATGACAAAGAAGCTCTGCTTGCCAACGGCCAAGAGCCAGAAGTGCCCGGCTCCTGTAGAGGAGCTGTTGACATGCTAATGTACATCAGCCTCCTGGGTGGCTCGAATAGTTTTATCTGTGGCCTCTTCGGTTGAACCCGGCAGGCAGAGTGGTGTAGAGAAGGTGGCAGATATGCTGAATAGTGGCCCGAATACTCAAAGGGGCCAATCACAGCACAGCAAACCGTGACAGACCCTGGCAACCACTTCAAAAGAAAGTATATTACCAACAGTGCACTCAATCACCGTATCCAGGAGGTCAATGGCTCTTGTTAAAATGTCACTTAGATGCACCTTTACACTTTTGTTTTGGTTAAACACTGCAAAGCATGTCTTTGTGGCCTTTTAAGTTCACCAAACACCAGACATAAAGATGGGATTGACCTTTTTGGTCCTTTTCTTGTAAATTGATAAAAGGAGTGTTTACAAACTCAAATGCACCATCGTCTCTCTTCTCGTTTTTATTTTCCTTTCGCGGTGACGTATACTGTGACCTGAAGGCACTGAAATTCTTTTTTCTTTCTCGGCATGATCTTAGTGGTGTAATAACAGCCTGGGACTGGGAGAACTTGCATCCTATGGGGGTTTGCAGGAGGCTTGGAAAAAGTAGCGCCTTTCTTTCTGGGGCAAGCTGAGGCTTGTCGTAGATTAATGGAAGAGGTCTCTGCTGAGAACTCCATTCACACGCTGTTTTCACAAGATCAAGCGAGACACTCTTTACAACCTCATCTTACCATAAATATCCAGCAAGCACTGACAAAAGTCACCTATGATGACATGGATTGAGTGATATGGAAACATTGATATTATGCATGTAGAAGGCATGTATAATAAGGTAGACATACTGTCGACTTTTAACAAAAAAAAAGGAAAAATTGAGGATAGACCAATATTAGAATGCAGTAAATTGATCATTCTTTTAATGTTATGACTGAAAGCTTATAAAATGTAGCATTTAAAATAATTAACTGTAGTTGTTAGTTTTTTTTTTCTACTAGTGAATTTAAGCATCAAAACTTTATCATGTACTGAATGGATATTAATTTTGAGATCTGCTAAAGAGTACACACAACACTGTTATTAAAAATTAACTTGGAGAGTGTTTAAGATAAGAAAATAGTGTAAATGACCACAAACAATTAATTTAAAATAAAATAATAACATAAAAAATCTGAAATATCATTCGATAACTAATATGGTGGATTTTATAGAGATAATTAGCAATAGAACAATATTAGAATTCAGAATGCAATAAAAGAAAATATTATTTTCGGCTGATAACAGAGTAATGGCTGATTTTAAAATGAACTAAAACCAAGTGTTTAAAATGATACAAGTAAATATAGACATTACAATATTATAATATATCATGTGAAAAAAGGATAGAGATCTGCCAAAGATTAAACTGTTATTATTTAAAAAAAAATAATAATAATAGATGACAGCAAAGGTAATCTAAATGAAAAAAATAAAAAATAAGGTAAATGAGAATATGGGTAGCCCTGTGGTTCCAATATATTGTGCAGAGTTTTGGCGATAGATGGATGGGAGGGTTAGGGCTGCACGTTATATCGTTTCAGCATCAATATTGCAATGTGCGCATCCACGATAGTCACATCGCAGGATGTTACTGACCGTTATATTTATACTGATCATTTTCTTTGTTCACACACAGAAGCCGTGTCTACACCGGACTTGTTGTGTCGGGCACCCTGCAACCACTAAAGGTCTGTATACACTGGCGACGCAAAATACCATTTCAAATCAATGAACTGGTGTCAGTACGTCGGATCCCGTTACTGTCTGGATTTGTCACGCCGATCCAGGTATAAACAGCATCTACTGATTATAAGGGTTGTACATTATAAATATTATAGTTGTGTTTTATAATTATATATTATATATATATATATATATATATATATATATATATATGATATTAATATATTCACACAACGTGTTTATATTATATTATAAACACAGTGAGAGCCACGCAGATGCGCGTGAACTCTGAATTCTGTTCACTTCCACCCCAATTAATGACACACAGCCTACGTGCGAAATTATGTCAAAATGCATGTCTCTGCCTTTTTCTGCAAGTATCCTTGTAAACACAGTTGCTTATGGCTTAGGTGAAGGTAAACAATTGAGAAAGAAAATGGATGTGTGAGAACATTTTGTAGCTTTAACACATTTATTAGATTTAATTTATAAAGTGAAGACTTTGCAGTGTATATAAACACACACACACTGATATTTTAGTACAGCCAATTATGCATAACAATACATGAGCCATGCTCTAAAAAATATTAAAAATACACAACATTCAGGTTGTTCCCATAGAAGTCTAAAGCAGTCAAATGTTTCCAGACAGACAGATAACTCTAAAGTCTTTCAGGGGTCTGAGACACTATTAGCACTTCATGACAGAAACAAAACTCAAAGCACTTTCTTACACTAAGCATTATGTAATGTGCACAGGCTTTTAACATTTAGATCTATTCACCTGCAGCCGCTATAAAATTTATCAATATGCATATTCTCTAGGAATTGAACCCCTGGTTCTGGTGCTGATATGCTCTACCACTTGAGCTACAGAAACATTTTTAAATGTGACAGCGTTCTAACAACCAAGTCATCTACCCATCATCCATGCATTACATTGACAGCAATATATCAAGCTCTTCTGCTGAAGCAACCCTCTGGACTGTTCTCCAAAAGCAGCATGGTAAAATGTGACATAACGGATCAACAAAAGTGCTTAAATTTGTATTTATGTGTCTGGGTGGTCAGATTAAGGGTGCATCTTGTGAAGCATCAAACTGCACAATGAGTACGAACACTCATGTCTGCACTTGCAAGGGTTACAATACCAGCTGAGCTGCAGCTGTGTTGGAGTCTGCCTACTGCTCTATCACAGACAGCTGGCAAATAAAAGATGAAGATTCCCACAGTGATGTACCACAGGTTACCTGCAGATGAAGCATAACAGAGGGACGAATTGATGTGTGTACGATCACAAATACGGGTGGGAACAATCCTCTGCAAATTGTATTCAAAAGACCAACATTTTGTGTGTGCGTTTAAAATGAAGCATGTATTATAAAACAAAACAATACTATAAGAAGGTATTTCCAAAAGACAAGTCAATATATCAGCACTTAAATATGCGGATCTAACCACTTTGACCTCAATCCAAACCACAGTCACACTTCACGACAGAACAAATAACAGCAGCAGGCCATATGTGCCAATTCGTTTACGTTCAGCCACATCGATAAAAAAGCCACAGCATTTACAACAAGAGCCAAAAGATGATCTAAACAAACTAAAACTTTTTTTCATAATGTGACATACGATACATTCAAGTGTAATGCGGATCACTGAAAAAGAAAATACAAATATGCGCAGACTTCATTCTGTCCATATTTTGTTGACTGAATTTTTTGTTTGTTTGTTGTTAAAGATTTTGACTTTCATGCTTGCCTTAAACTCAAAAAAGTGACGAAATGGATCTAGCAACCTCAAGGTTATGGGTTCGATTTCCAAAGAGTGCATGCACTGATAAACTGGATCAATTAAATGCAACATTAATCACTTTGGATAAAAGGTTCTGCCAAAAGCAAAAAAAAATTAATCTAAGAGTCCTAAGAGGTCTTAGATTAAACTACACTCCTAAAAATAAAGGTTCTTTATTGGCACCCATAGTTCCATGACGAAACTTTAATATCCACGGAACTTAACGTTGCGCAAAAGGCTCTTTATAGTAGACAAAGGTTCTTCTGATAATTAAAAATGTCTTCACAATAAGGAGCAAAATGGTTCTTTTAAGAAGTCTTCACGTTTGGGGAATCTAAAATGGTTCTTCTGTGGCATCGTTGCGCATACCCCACTTTAGAACATTTCTTTTTAATAGCGAAGCATACCTTTTTTCTAAGTTTCCATAAATGTGTGATTTTACTGCAATAAATTCAAGTACCTAGCATTTGCCGAATGTAACAGACCATATTAGGTTGCCATACAGCTCACAAACAAGATATATAAAAGAGCACACTGAGACCATTAATAATCTCCTGTCCTCAAAATCCCATTGAACATGGGCCCAGCTATCCCAGCACTGTGCGCTAGATTCCTCTGCTCTTACATGGAAGACCACGTGGGTGTTAAATTGACCAGGATGGCTGGACTATATCTAGATATTGCATAAGATACAGTAAATGTGGGCATACTAGGGAGGCCAAGACGGTGAAAGACACAACAGAAATGTGCTTGTAACTACGGTCTGGAGCAGTAAACCCAATATATCCACAGGAATCCAGACCTACCTTAAATTCCACCCCAGATGAAGTCAGGGTATACTTGTGACTCTCTAATCAGAGAGACATCTCAAAATAAAATAGCATGTCGTAACGCTAGATAGCATGGGACAAAGCTCCAACACTTAAAAGGCTTTGTAGAGTCAAAAACAGAGCTAATAATAACTACCTACTTTTAAAGGGATGCTGCAGAGAAAATGAAAGTTCTGTCATCATTTATTCGGATTTTAAAAACAAAAAGATATTAAGAACAGTTTTTGCCCATATAATCAAAGTCAGTAATGTCCAAAATGACACTAGACCCCATTGCCTTTCATTGTATAGACAAAAAAAAAAACATTTTTCAAAATATCTTCTTTTGTGTTCCTCAAAAGAGAAACATCATACAGGTTAGGAATAACATTTATAACAATTATGACAGAATCTTTTTTTGTGAACTATTCCTTTAAATCATGGCTTTGGTATTAAGTAAAATTTATGATAAAACCATTCCCGACTAACAAAAACTGGATTTGCTTAAGTGAACTGAAACTTTGTTAATCGATAACTACAGGTCTACAGCTCTCAAAGGAGTTTCCTACTTTTTCTTCATCTCAAATAAAGGTCAAACAAGCTAAAAGCAAAAGGACAGTGGGTGTAAACCCACTTGCAACCCTTCTTTATCATCACACAAAACTTCAACGACCTCACAAGTAGCCAGTTTAACCCAAAAATGACATGCGTCAATAAATAGCAAAGAATCGTCTCTCAATTACCAAGTCATTGATAGTTAACAGCAGGGAGGGAGCACTTGATTGCGTCAGTAAACTAAAAGGTAATAAAGTGCTTTTATTGGTGTTTTGTCAGTGCTGATTGATACTTATGACCCTGAAATTCCAGTAGGACACCAGGGATGCTGGTGGCAACTGAAGCCCTAAGTGTTCAACTGAATGAAATGAACTCTTTGACAAATCTTAGGCAGGCTTGTAATGGAAAAAACACATGGCACTGCTTCCATTTAATTCAATTATATTGCAGTTGACTCAGTGGTCCCTGAGACAAAGCAGCGAAGATCTCAGATTACCAAAGGCGATGGGCCCCTGCCACACATCAGTAAACTAAGAGAGGCTCATGTTCACTAGTGTCTGAATGATAAGAGAGGGATTATACATGCTATGCAGGATGAACACAAGCCGATTTAAAGAATCTCACGTTATACATGACAGGACTTTCCGTTAGCATGTGATGCAAAGGATTTTTGAAGGATTTAACATCAAAGGCTTTCCAAGAAATCACTAATTTGAACTAACTAGTTATACTAACTCCGAAAGGAACAGGAGGGGGTAAATGACTGTACATACTAAGAATCACTTCCCTAAAAAAAGGTGGTTTATGGTAGTTTACGATCAGTGAAAGTAAATTTCATATGCTTTACAAGGAACAGATCAACAATAGCTTACTGTATAGTTCAACTTTAAGCAAAATAGTGCAGTATTACAAAAGCTGATTTACTTTCCACTTTGTGGTGTTAAAGTAATTTCACATGCTATTCCAACGGATCAATTCCAGTCAGTAACTCTCCACCTACATGCGCAATAAAGTTCAAATGAATCTACCAGCAAGCTGGAAATAGTACAGTATTACAGGTACCAAGAAAGATGAGATGTAGGTATTTGTTTTTCACATTAACTTTCATACCTACTCATTAGATTGGCTGCTTTGTCTCATTGAGACACTGTTTATTTTAATCACAATATACTTTATCAAACTGTTGCTGTATAAACCTCTCAAGTTAATGCACAATGTCATAATAAAAGCAAGAACTCAAAGACTTTACACCTTACACAAGCATTGAGAGTCAATAAGCAAGTCTTTCCAGCAGTTGTGCTTTTATGTGATTTATGAAAAGCCTAGGAGAACAAATGCAGTCTACATGCATTGCTTTAATCATGACAACATGAGAAATAAGCAATCACAGAATAGAGTTAGAATATGCCACCCATAATCAAGATAACCCGCTTCCTTTTTCACTTGCAACTATAATAAACAATAAAAATATAGACTATGCAACTATTACATAACACATATATCAGTTAATTAATGTGAAATAAATGAATGTGCATGACTGGATATGAAATATGACATTACAGTATCTTACAGAATGTATACAATGTATACAACATTAATAATAGGGGTTTAAATTCAGAAGCAATGACTTTTTATAAAGTGAAAGTGCTCTGAATCAATGAGTGTCAAAGAAATAAAGTTAATCAAGTATAAAGACATGCAAGACGCCAGTGAGACCAACTATGAATAGCTCGTTTCTATGGATAAAATTAGACCAGGACTAGAACACACATGCAACACTTGAGGCGAGCTTTAGATATGCGTGTGAGATCAATGCACCTTAACATAACGTTCACATGATACAATTCGCGATTTACTAAATGTTGCGAAAAGAACGGAGTGAAAATGGATATAACGACGCAAAGTTTTGCAAAGTAACTTTGCGCGTGGATTTCTACTGATACAGTTACCGATTACAAAATGGCAGGGCAGTGTGATATTAAAAGAGTATAAAAATACAGCTGAATCACTTACATTAAACAGATGCGATGTAAATATCAAAGGGATGATAAAAAGAGTGAGTTTATGGGCACGTATCCTCGTTCCCATTTCTGCCAACCCAGCAAGTCTCCAAACACGCCGCTGGGAAAATCAAAGTCCGTCACTTGTGAAGCCACTGAGAATTATATTCTCAAATAGTTTCTTCTACAGCAAGGCCGCCGTCGCTTCTCCGTCCCACACTTGGTGGGACTTAATTTACCAAAAAAGAAAGAAATCCGTCTGCTGTTGAGTCCTTGTGAGATAACACGAAGAGAAACCGATGGTAGACTTGTGAATATCCGTTTTGTTCTCTTGGTCCCACTTTCCTACGGGCAGCAGAAAGTTCAGCATGCACTGCCTTAGCGGATCACTTCAGTGCGATAATGTCGAACTGATGGCTCAAATCATGGAGAGTTGCCTAGGTGGACAGCATATTTGAGGTCTGCTCAGCAGACGCGAAAAGCCACTCGGAACGTATACGATGCCCAGAAGTATGTCGCCCAAATATGTTGTCTAGATAGGCAGCTCACTAGGATTTGAGACACAGCCTAACAGCGAATGGCGTAAAAAGGCGTAATGGAACTCCGGGAGCGGGATTTTACAGCTGGACTATACGCCTC
Source organism: Sinocyclocheilus anophthalmus (assembly GCA_018155175.1). Taxonomy (NCBI): domain Eukaryota; kingdom Metazoa; phylum Chordata; class Actinopteri; order Cypriniformes; family Cyprinidae; genus Sinocyclocheilus; species Sinocyclocheilus anophthalmus. The sequence goes on along the minus strand of JADLZN010009659.1, from coordinate 172,791 downwards.
TTCACCAATTGAAAGTTTACATGAAAATACACAACATATGTTTTGTACTGTGACTTGTTACAAGCTGTCTAAAAAATGCAAATAAGCTCATTTAAAAATGTATTAAAAATACCAAATCCATAATTACACTATAACCAAATTAATCTGCAATGCCTGTTGTGTCATTTTTTTATTATAAAAAATAAGCTCAATATTTAATAAAACACTTCACCTTTGCCTATTCATGCTTGTTACACCAAGGGTGAATACAGGTAATGCGGGACACTTACATTTGTAATAGTACGTTTTGTTTTTAAATAATTAGGCCTATTTAATCATTTTACCTGTGTAGTGTTGTTTTTAGAGATTTTTTTAGCTGTTTAAAATGGTTATGGTGTGAGGGGCTAAATTATTTGACATCATATTTTAAAACAACATCAAAATGACAAATAATCAGAAAGCGTCTCGCTTTGAAATATTATTTAAAAAGCAACCTGAATTTACAGCTCTACATCTATGAATCATCTAGTAATCATATTTGCAAATTGTCACTTTAGCTGGATTTTGAAAGATGCATAAAGAAGCATTAATAAAGTTGATTATTATAATTAAATGTTTACAATTTCTAATGACTATTGCAGTACTTTGGTAATTTTTGCATTATTTGTTTTCTGAAAGTATGGTTGTTTTGTAGTCAACCCTATTCCAAAGTTAAAAGTGACCATATTTGATTATGATGCCTGTTCATGAGCTTAATGCTTATTGTTTGCTATTCAAATAAATGTGCTCTTGGTTAGATCACTTTTTTTGTGGCAGTAGCACCACGATGCTTTTAAAAGTCTCTGCTGAAGATGTCAATGTTGATTACAACATTACATACATTTTTATGGTTTGGCCCAAAAATACCTCTCTCTGTCAAAAATGTAAACTTGAGTTACATCATATATGTTCAGTTGACATATTTTCACATTTCTCTTGGCAGACTCTTCAGCACAGTCTTTAAGATCTATATCATCCTGGCACAGCTAGCATAAAATAACATGGACCTCCTTTTCCTGAAAGAAAGAGCAAATTATACATCTATAAAACTGTGAAACCACGGGCGATGGTGACTGCCTATCTTTGGCTATATTAGAAACTTACTCAAACAAGTGCATCAAAAAGCATTTGGACATCATATGTTACAATGTAGCTTTATGGCCACATACAGTGGGTACGGAAAGTATTCAGACCCCCTTAAATTTTTCACTCTTTGTTATATTGCAGCCATTTGCTAAAATCATTTAAGTTAATTTTTTTTCCTCAATGTACCACACAGCACCCCATATTGACAGAAAAACACAGAATTGTTGACATTTTTGCAGATTTATTAAAAAAGAAAAACTGAAATATCACATGGTCCTAAGTATTCAGACCCTTTGCTGTGACACTCATATATTTAACTAAGGTGACGCCATTTCTTATGATCATCCTTGAGATGGTTCTACACACCTTCATTTGAGTCCAACTGTGTCTGATTATACTGATTGGACTTGATTAGGAAAAACCACACACCTGTCTATATAAGACCTTACAGCTCACAGTGCATGTCAGAGCCAATGAGAATCATGAGGTCAAAGGAACAAGGAACTGCCTGAAGAGCTCAGAGACAGAATGGTGGCAAGGCACAGATCTGGCCAAGGATAAAAAAAATTTCTGCTGCACTTAAGGATCCTAAGAGCACAGTGGCCTCCATAATCCTAAATGGAAGACGTTTGGGACGACCAGGAACCCTTCCTAGAGCTGGCCGTCCAAACTGAGCTATTGGGGGAGAAGAGCCTTGGTGAGAGAGTAAAGAAGAACCCAAAGATCACTGTGGCTTAGCTCCAGAGATGCAGTCGGGAGATGTGAGAAAGTTGTAGAAAGTCAACCATCTCTGCAGCCCTCCACCAGTCGGGGCTTAATGGCAGAGTGGCCCAACGGAAGCCTCAGTGCAAGACACATGAAAGCCAGCATGGAGTTGTGAGATGGTGAGAAATAAGATTCTCTGGTATGATGAGACCAAGATATAACTTTTTGGCCTTAATTCTAAGCGGTATGGGTGGAGAAAACCAGGCACTGCGCATCACCTGTCCAATACAGTCCCAACAATGAAACATGGTGGTGGCAGCATCATGATGTGGGGGTGTTTTTCAGCTGCAGGCACAGGACGACTGGTTGCAATCGAGGGAAGATGAATGCGGCCAAGTACAGGGCTATCCTGGACGAAAACCTTCTCCAGAGTGCTCAGGACCTCAGACTGGGCCGAAGGTTTACCTTCCAACAAGACAATGACCCTAAGCACAAAGCTAAAATAATGAAGGAGTGGCTTCACAACAACTCTGTGACTGTTCTTGAATGGCCAAACCAGAGCCCTGACTTAAACCCAATTAAGCATCTCTGCAGAGACCTAAAAATGACTGTCCACCAACATTTACCATCCAACCTGACAGAACTGGAGAGGATCTGCAAGGAGGAATGGCAGAGGATCCCCAAATCCAGGTGTGAAAAACTTGTTGCATCTTTCCCAAAAAGACTCATGGCTGTATTAGATCAAAAGGGTGCTTCTACTAAATACTGAGCAAAGGGTCTGAATACTTAGGACCATGTGATATTTCAATTTTTCTTTTTTAATAAATCTGCAAAAATGTCAACAATTCTGTGTTTTTCTGTCAATATGGGGTGCTGTGTGTACATTAATGAGGAAAAAAATTAACTTAAATGATTTTAGCAAATGGCTGCAATATAACAAAGAGTGAAAAATTTAAGGGGGTCTGAATACTTTCCGTACCCACTGTATATAAGCCTATACAACTTATGTCAGTAGATCCAGTTAGTGCACAAACCTAATCTCAAAAGAAGTTTCCCACACTCCCCCTGATCACTTCTGTCATTTCTTTCAGTTCAGCCATTCAGAATTTTCTCCAAACAATATCACAAGGACATCTGCACAGGATCTGTTTACATGCCCAGTCACATCCAAAACGGGGATAAAGTATGCCTCTGCCTTGCGGTGAGATTTTAGAGCAGCTGTTTTTAATTTAGACTTCATCTGCCCAGCTGGATTTCCTCTAGCAACTCCAAAACAAGACTGTAAAGAATGATTATTGAGAAAGCAGCCAAGATGCATCAGTGTAGGCCTATATGTGAAAATACAGATGCACGTTGCTTACGACACGAAATGGATGTCAGATTGTTACATCTGACGATGTAGCTGACTGTAATTAAATCATTCATGCTACATTCCTTTTGGATTAACTTTGTTTGAGCCCTCACAGCTAAATTGCCAAAATGAGAGCTTGGGATGGGAAAATTATGCCTGGAAGGAACACATGAATATCGGAAAATAATCTGAGAAAACGTAAAAGTAAAACATATTATCTTACAGAATAATCGTATTTATTATAACGAGTATCTCATTAAATTTACAAAACCAATATCAGGTGTAGTTGTTTACATATGCATATCTAAACCGTTGTCTCCACCTGCTGTAAGTTATAAGTAACTGTTCTGAAATACAGGATACAGTCACCAGTACATTACAAAACAGACTGGAAAATACTAAAAAGTGTTGTTTTTTTTTGGAAGGGTATATGTTTTATTGTGTCATTCCCATTGCAATTAAGGTCTACATCAATATACACAATGGCATGTCATCATATTAAAAAATAATTAATAGTGACAAAGGATGCATGCAACTTTTTTATACCAACATAGAACATGAAGACAACAACAACAAAAACGATTTGATGACTGTTTAATTTCTGTTTGGAGATACAGTCTTTAGGGAACTTTTGCAGGCAGGCGAGTTAAGCAGCCTTTCAGGAAAGTCAACTTTCCTGGTTTATATAAAGGAAGAGAAGAAACGCAAAAAATAGACCAAAGATGAGTAAGGTGTGCTTAATGCAGTCAAGCAAGCTTGACGCTTGTATTTTGACATCTGATGTTCTTATTATATGTGTTCAGACTAATCTATTGTATCCTGCAAAAAACACACACACTTCATAACACATTTCAACCGTCATGTCATCTAGTCATATACCAGATAGTCACAAACTGCATGTTGACAGTAAAAACAAAGGTTGCAGAAGGACAAGCTTACATAAATATCCTTTTTGTCATAGCTATACAGCAGGATATACAGTGTTTTTTTATCTATCCACACATCACATATATTTCGAAAGAATCTGTTTAGTGTTTGTGTATATTTCACTAGCTCCGCCCACCATTGCACAAATAGTCAAGTGTAGCTATTCCTACATTTAAAATGACCAATGACTAATAACACTAGACAGCGTAAATTAAATGTTATATTTTATAAAGTCTAAATTAACTTTATAAAAGAACGCTTCTGAATGAGCTGAAAGTGGCGGATACAATGAATTACGGTGACCCAATGCATATTCATAGATGCTTATCCAATCAGAGTTGCGTATGCAAATTTCCAGGACAGGTGCGCAGCCTCACAGTGAAGTGAACCTGTCTTATTCAAAACCTGTAACGAACAGTCAAATAGGTAAAGCACATGACAGCAAAGAAGACGGAGCCGGGTTAATGTATCGGAACTTACCTTACCTAAACTTATTTATTACCCTCGGACGTCTAAACATTATGCTTGTATTTATTCGCTTCAAATGTTAGACTTCTTGATCAACTTCGAAATTCTTGCATGAATAAAAATACCGCTGAATGCTTGTGGGACCATGAAGTTGAATTGATAAATGAAAGTAAAAGATAGACGATGGAGATGGATTCGTTGAGAGTTGAGTCTAGTCTGTGGATCGGTAATAAGCGGTACAGGGCTTTCCTAAGCGGATGGTACTTCAGCTGGACTGAGATCGACAAGACGAACCGGGAGCAGAAAACAAGTAGACATTCATTATCTTTCTAAACACAGCTGAGGCCCTAGGTGCTGATGCGATCTAAGTGCTGTAGGCAGCTCACTCAATTTTAAGACAGTTGTTTGTTATTTAAAATCAGATAGCTTGGTAGAAATATTTGGTTTATATCTTGTTTCTACATTTCTTACTCGGTTAAAAAGCTAATAAGTGTACTCAAGATCATATTGTGGGTGTGCTTAGGGTGTATTTCGAAATTACATGGTAAAGAAAGATTCTATACTGTTGGCTGTGAATGTTATTTGCTTTAAGTTACTATTATATGTAGGCCTAGACGAGTAACCGCAAAATCATTTAAATGCATTGAATTATTATTCGATTAAAGGCGCACTCGGTCATTTTTTTGATAAGTATAAACGTAATGAATAGCACTTTTGAGAAATATAAAAAATGATGTTTACTCACATGAGATAAAAACGCTTTGTCTTTTTTTTTCTCAATGTATCTATGAGCAGGTCGCCCCCTCTTGGGCGCTGCCATGTTGACATCACATGACCAGCTGTGCTTAATGGACTGTGTTACTAATATTATTAACAGTAATGTTTAATATTATAAGCCCAAGTCAACAGCTTTTATTTTTACTAAATAACAAAAAAATTTAAAATAATTTGCTGATAACTACTGGTATTGAGATGAAGACGAGCCATTGAAACACAAGTGCACCATTGACATCAGTCATCAGACATCAGCTGCTTAAAGTCACTCTTATTTTGGTAGATAATTAATTGCAATATAATAATTAAAATGCATAATGTACCATTATTCATGCAGTCATTATAAACACTTTGCGCAAAGAAATAAATAGCACTTTTGAGAAATATAAAAATGATTTACTCATGAGATGAAGCTGGCTTCTAAAGAAAAAGACGACCTTTGTACGTAATGGACTGAGGTACTGATATTAATAACAAAAAGACGTTTAATAATATAAGAGCCCAAGTCAACAGCATTTACTGTTAATAAGTGACAAGATTTTTTTTTTAATAATATTAAAATAATTTGCTGTTAATAATTAGTATTTGGATGAAGAAGAGACATTTAAATATAAACAAAAACTTATGATCAAAAACATACTGACTGTACCTTTGACACACCAATTGCTTATATGAAGATGATTAACCGCCATATAATGATTTGATGCTGAGTGTATCATTATTATTAGTTTAATTATTGACAAGAAATATAGAAAAAGAGTACACTCTCTAAAAAATGCTGGGTTGTTTCAACCCAACTTTGGTTCAAATATGGACTAACCCAATTTTTGGGTTAAAATTTTAATGTAAAAATTTAACCCAACTGTTGGGTTAGTCCATATTTGACCCAAAGTTGGGTTGAAATAACCCAGCATTTTTTAGAGTGTAGTCATACTGTGTGCACTATATATCCATAGTTCTATTTGAATTTAATTTATTTGCATTAAAGTATAGATGTTGCAACATAATCCAGAGACAGAGTTGGATTGGATTCAATAGAATAATCCAAAAACATATAAGTGTATTGCTCAACGCTCAGCTGATGAATGAAAATAATGATTAAAAGTCCTTCTTTACTGGAAATTTGACTTTTTAGCATTCTAATGACCTCAAAACAAGTTGAACAGTACCAGCCTTGACAATAAACACGGTATACCCTAGGGCTGCACAATTAATCGAATGCGATTGTCATGCGCATTTTGTTAAAAAAGCCGGTTCTGTAATCAGCAGGAAATCATCATCACGTGCTTTCAGATGGAGCAGAATTTACTACACATAGCCGTAGTTCACTGACAAGTTACGCAAAAAAATGAAATCGAAGAAATCGTTTGCGATAATGACAGCTGTTTGCATAGCTTCTCAGTGAACTACGGCTCTGTGAAGTAAATGCTGCTCCATCTGAAAGCATGTGAAAATGCCACATTTAATAACATTTTTACTCCAAACTCACTTCATAACGTCAGTCGAGTGTTTGAAATAAATCCTTCTGTGAGATGATGTGGTTTCTTACACAGAATAAGGCACGCAACATATTTCATAGTATTTAAGCAGTTATAAAGGCATTGCATTATAAATATACTTTAATTAATGAAAATTATAATAATAAGAACTCCGATAAACCGTATATTGCCGTAGTGGTGTTTATTAGTCACGTTGAATCAATAAAAGCAGTTAAATCTTCTGTTTATTCAGCTGCAGCGATAGGCATTTTCTGGGTTTCTTCTGCGAGGCGTATTTGGAGTTTCAGCGCGAGAGCGCCCTCTGGCCTTTGGATGGAGATTTACTGCTGATCACAGAACCGTGCTTCACTGAAAGATACGCATGACAATCGCAGCTTCTGTCGAATCGCGATCTCGATTCCATTTCGATTTATCGTGCAGCCCTAGTATACCCTGAACATAAAAGACATCTGCATAAAAAAGGTCTGAGTAGGAATGGTGGAATATTTCTTGAGAATATGAGAAACGGGTACAATATATCAATTATGCAAGACTGTAAAATGTCTGTCTGCTGTTCTTAGTTTCAGTGCCAGTGTCAGAGGTGATTGGGGTGAAGGAGGGTCGAATCGAGATCCAACCCCAGAAGAAAGTAGAAGACACTGACCTTGATTTTACATGCAAGTTTCTCAAAGGGAATTTTTTTGCATAGGGGTCAAATACAGTGATGTTAGACTAAACATTTGTCTTTTTCTTATCACAAAAGTATTCTATGTGAAGCGCAGCAGCAAAGGAAACGGTATTGGAGCACCGTGGAGTCTGGGCAGGACCCAGTTCTGCTGTCCAAGCCGGGGTGTCCGGGATCAATGGATCACTCAACTCCAGACCGCACTCAAAACCCACAGTATGTAAAGCGGAAAATAACACCCTTAATCATTCATCCACACTCATTATTCTCTAATGACTCATTAACGTCTCTCCCTTCATCTGCTTCTCTGTTATCAGGCCCCTCGCGTCCTCACAGGTTGTTGGTGTTCATTAATCCTTTCGGAGGAAAGAAGAGGGGGAAACAGATCTTTCACTCTCTAGTGGCCCCTCTGTTTGAGCTGGCTGGCATCAGCTCTCATGTTGTGGGTAAGATACTGAGACTCTATCTGTACCGTTCAATAACTGAGCAGTTATCAAGTGTCCCCCCGCTTGGTCTCTGATATGCCGTGCACGTCAGGTAGTACAGTTCTCAAGTAACATCCGTAGATCTTTATCAAGACTTTGGAAGAGGGCTCAATTAAGTAGCAAATTTATATAATCGAATGAAATTGTGACAAAATAGCATGTCCCTATTAATAGTTTACATTATTCATTTATTTATTTTATCTACTATTTTTACTTTTATACCTAAATTTGCAACACATTGTAAAGGGGTCATTTCATCATTCAATAAAAAACTGTATACTATATATACTACATTACATACACAACTTTAATTCAAAAAATTGAGGTCAGTAAGATTGTGTTTCAATTATTTATTTGGCTTAATAAAATAAGAAAAATTTATCTTCATCAAGGCCACATTAAATTGGAAAAAAGTGACAGTAAATACTTTCATAATGTTACAAAAGATTTTCTACTTCGTTAAAAGTGGAAATAAAGTTTCTTAAGAAAACTCTATTTATTACTGTTTTTACTTGATTTTTGATTAAATAAATGCAGCTTGGTGTGAACATAAATAATAATTAATTTTAATAAATAATCAATTTAAAAAATATTTATATATGTATATTTGTAGCAATATCTTACAGTGTATATATATATATATAATATATATATACACACATATATACATATATATATATATATATCTATATATATATATATATATATTTATATATACTACTGTTTTACTGTATTTATGGGTTTATTTGTAGCATAGCCAAAAATACATTGTATGGGTCGAAATTATCGATTTTTTTCTTTTATGCCAAAAATCATAAAGATCATGTTCCATGAAGATATATTGTACATTACTACTGTAAATATATCAAAGTTTAATTTTTGATTAGTAATATGCATGCTAAGTACTTAATTTAAACAACTTTAAAGGCGATTTTCTCATATTTGATTTTTTTGCACCGTCCTCAGAAAAATATATGGATATAATGTTTGTTCTCTCTATTTGAGGATGGAGTGGTATTTGTTTAATTATAATATAAATATGTGTGTGTGTGGGGTCTTGTGTTTGTGCTAATATGCAAGGGAAAAGTATTTATATATATACTAGCTGTTTAATTATTATTAATAAAAAATTATTATGATATTTTATTATTAATACATTTTTTTAAGTAATTAAGTAATGTTCATTTGTCAATAATTGTAGGAGTCATTTAATGTAATTTAATAAATTAAATTTCTGGACTGGTTTTGTGTACTAAAAATTAATACATAGAACAACTCTCTTATTTCAAAAGATCAAGGCAAACAAGGTTTCACATTATATAACCTCATTAAACAAAGATACAGAGCGATTTTAAATAAAACTGGGTGATGTTTCTTGTTTTTAGTGACTGAACGTACAAATCAGGCCAGAGACTACATCCTGAAGAAAGATGTAACAGGGTTTGATGGGTAAGTGATCCTTCAGTGGTCATTCCTTACGAATAAAGATTCAAGAATGTATGGTAACAATGGTGTCGTTGTAATAATTCATGTCACATGCGCCCTGTCCTCTGTATTTTGTTGTTAAAGCAGAAGTGTTGCCTTAATACCTGCAAGGCAATCGTAGAAATATGCATCACTATATTTTGATCAAGCCTGCTGAGAATACTCTATATTTAGGTTTTAGGAAGTCAAATCTTTTTTTCCTGTTCAGAGTCATATGCGTGGGTGGAGACGGCATGTTCAGTGAGCTGCTGCACGGTGTGATTGGACGAACCCAGAAGGAGGCGGGAATTTCAGAACACGAGCCGACTGTAATGCTGCAGCCGTGTGACCTCCACATTGGCATTATTCCAGCAGGTGAACGTTTGCATAGCTCCGTGACTGACATGCGTGCGGAAGAGGGTGGCGATTGTGGTCTGTTCATAGCACTGATGCATGGTTTAGATAGTGAGAGGAGTGTTAGTTTACCTCCCTGTGTTTACTCATCTCCACAGGCTCTACAGATTGTGTGTGTTTCACTACCATAGGCATAAATGACCCTGTGACATCGACGCTGCACATCATCATTGGTAATCTGCACATCATCTTTAACGGGTGTCAAAATGTAAACAATAAAATGTCGGTCAAGACTAGACTACTGTATATAACTCGATCGTTTTCCCTTTTTAACTCACCAGGAGACTCTCAGCCTCTGGATGTGTGTTCTGTCCATTATCAGTCAACACTGGTGCGTTATTCAGTCTCTATGGTGGGTTATGGTTTTTATGGAGATGTTTTGGCAGAGAGCGAGAGGCACCGCTGGATGGGCCCTCTTAGATATGATTATTCAGGTATATATACGATATAGTATATACTATATGCAAATATAGTTTAGACTGAAAACTGATATGTAGGTCAACACTTATTACTTACCTTAATACATATAATCATAATTGTGAGAAGAGAAAGAGATCTCAATCCCATCTCTGCTCATGTTCCCATGTCTGTTTGCTCTGCTTGTAGGTTGTATGGTGTATTTGTGTAACAGGAGCTATCCGGGACTAGTGCAATATCTCCCTGCTGATTCCCATATCTCCAGCCCAAGGGACAACACTCGCTGCCTCTCAGGGTCAAGATTTGCATTCGTTTTTTTACCTGGAAATCACATTAGAAACATTTTACTTGCATATATATCAGTGAATATTTTTTTGCCATATATAACAGTGAAAATCAGTGAAGTATTTCAACTCAGAATGCTAGTAAATTTCAAAGAAACAGCAGTAAAAAATTGCGGCAAACTTGAATTTGAATTGTGACAAAGACTTAAAATGATTTTCTTGTGAACGCACACACAGACCCACTCTCTCTCTCTCTATATATCATATAATTATTTATATTATATTATAATATATAATACTCGGAGGCATATCTATTATAGATATATTCCAGAGAGAGACGATGAGGAGGAGAGAGCATGTATCTATATATACTGAGTTTAAAAAGAGTTTTAAGTAGGTTGAATGGTCAGTATTTCCTGTTCTGTTTTTGACCTTGAGAACAGGTTGTTAAAACCCTACAGTGCAAATTCCCAGGAACTGGAAGGATATGACTAACTCAGAACTGTGTATGAACATTAACACACCCCACATGACTGATATGGATAGACTAGTGTTGGGCTCATATTTATGGATATTAGTGTACGATTAGAGGCCAAGGGCCACCTCATCAAATCATAAAACAAGTGGCTGGAATCCTCAGTGGTTTTCTGAAAGTGGGGATTCCTTCCGTAGGCCTTACCATGACCGCTCAAGCCAATGATGATCTCTAATGATGGAAGAAGAGTAGTAGCTGGTGAAGTGCTAGTTGCTAGTTTTAAAGGAAAAACAAAGACTGCTGAATTAAAGGAATTTGGGTTATTCAACGTGATATTACGCATTGTTATTTTTTCAATTACCACTGACACAACAGTAGAGAAGGTCGCGTGTCGGCGTAGAGTCTCGTGCCCGACCTATCCTCATCAACCATCACAAAGCACATAGGTGACGCTAATATATATAAAAATCATAATAATAAGATCAAAAAAATTAATATCGTTTTTTAATAGACCAAATTAATAACAAAATAATTATTAAGAACTCAAAAATTTAATTATAATATATATTATAGCATTAATAAAAAAGATTATTATAAATACAATTTTTATTTATACACATTTTTTTTATGTATGTAATACTATTTATACAATAATTTTGATTTATACTTTCTTAAACACTCAAAATGCCTAAGGTCTGTAAAATTGCCTATATAATTATGACATTATGTTTTACATTTATTTAATAAATTGTAGGAGCAATAATAATAGTAATAAATATTAATTAATAATGAAAATAAAACAATACGTTTTTAACAATAAAAATAACAATTAAATAATACATTACAATCAATGCAAAATGTAAATTCAATTATGAAAGGAGGAACCGATACGATTTAATTATGTGTTTTTAATTTCTTAGGTATTAATGTCGTGTCTATACTAATTAATTTCTTTTATTTTTTTAACCTGTATGTGGAATTACATGCCCATGAGCAAAGATAGCAGGATTTAAATTGCATACTTTGTGGGGTCTTGCATCAGCCAAATAACCACTATTGAGAATGGTAGTCCTCACGGATAACTCTGACCAGCTAATACACAACGTCTTGGTTTTTACAGCTCCAACAAATGTTTAAAAGCATGTTTGCATGTGTAAATGCAGGTGCAGAGTATGTTCAGAGAGCAAAGAGAGGCTGTTCCCCCACTTTGAAAGCTCCAGTTCCCTCTACAGCACTAATGTGAGCCAATACAGCAGTGAGTTGGAGGGTAAGACCATCTGCTGTCTGTTTGTATAGTGATTGTCTGTGTCATCATCTCATTAGAGACCTATTACTGGGATCACACTGTGCTGTGTCTCTATGGGGTTCATATGTTGTACGTCTGTATTTGACCGTTGTCATGTAAGTACCAAAGTGTGCTTGGGTAGACCTACAGTACAAAGACATCATGCAGTTATGATGTAGACTAGAATTACTGATTAAATGATTTTAGGATCTTGAACCTTTTATTATTGTTTTTATCTCAGGTGAGTGGGTGACTGTTGAAGGCAGTTTCAAGTGTATCTCTCTCGCCTGTATTTCAAGCTCATGTCCACGGAGCCCAAAGGGTCTTTCGCCATCTGCTCACTTGGCCGACGGGACGGCAGACCTCATCCTGGTGCGAGAAACAAACCCTCTGGGCTTTCTCACGTATCTTCACAGGCACACAAACACGCAGGATCAGGTAAAACCAAATGACATTCAAGAACACTAACTCTCAGCTAAAAGTTGAATCAGTCAGACAAACAAAACTTCAATATTTTCAGTTTGACCTGCCCTTTGTTGAAGTTCATCGTGTCAAGGCTGTTCAGTTTTCTCTACCCCCTGGAGGAGAAGAAGAAGAAGAGGAGGAGGAGGAGGGTGATCGAGAAATTCAAGCCTCCGCTGAGAGAGTACTGGAGGATCCTGAGAAACTGAGCAGTAGCAACGCTGCAGGTCACTCACAGCAGCATCTTGCAGGGAGGAAGGAGAGAGGAAATGTGACAAAGAGTAGAGTAAAGAGACGAGGCTTTGTGTGTGGGCCCTGCTGCACTAAACCTCGCTCAATATCAGTGTGGAACTGCGATGGAGAAATTCTACCTCACACCGAGATCTCATGCAGGTATTAAGATCAGTCTGCTGAGCAAGTCTGAGCTATTTAATTGGAGAAGCATAGCTAACATGCAAAAAAAAAAAAAAGGCAATTTATGTCATTTTAATCCAGTTACTCAGTAGCAATTTACATGAAAAAACTCGATCCTGCTATTAATATATAGTAATCACATATTACCATTCAAAAGTTTAACGTAAGATTTGAAGATGTCAGGCTCTAAAATCTTGGTAATCTTAAAAAAATCTTAGAAAGGGTTAGGATTTTTTCAGCAAGGATGAATTAAATTGATTAGACATTTGTAATGTTACAAAAGATTCTATTTAAAATAAATTTTAAAAATGCTGTTCTTTTGAAGCATCAATAATAATAGAACCAAATTAAAGATCAAAGATCATGTGACACTGAAGACTGGAGTAATTCTGCTGTGCAGCACAGGAATAAATGCAGGCTATTGAAAATGCAGTGCAAATGGGGGGGGCAATTATACGGTGTAGACACTATTAACCGGTTAGAGATTTTCGACTATAGTCTCTATCGCGTCGTACATGCTAAATGCTGCTGACTGTGCACATGTCCTGAAAGGGTTATGGTTAGCATGCGTTTAAGCATGCAGTTTGAAAACAAGTTATGTTAAGCCCGTTGAATGCAAATCAGCAATGAAATCAAACTCATTAAGCTATAGCCGTGCTGTCAGGAGGGGACTGTTATGAGAGCGTGCACACATGAAGACGGTGCGCATAGAGCGCAGGAGTTTTGAAAAAGGAGGATGAGTTATTTTGCCACTCTGTAGGATTGTGAACCGTTAAAATACACACACTGGTATGTGTCATTTTGCCGTTTTTGCAAGTATCCTCGTAAACACAGTAAGTTAGGTCTTAAGTGAAAGCAAACAGCTGAGGGTGAGGAAAAAAACACGTGTAACAGTATATTGTATCTGGGCAGCTCTTAGAGTGACAGCAGTCTAATATTCCTGCTGGCTGTTATTTATGTGAAACAAACAACAAAAGAAAGAAAATCTCTCACTGATCTTGACTAAATCACTTTTGTAACTTTAATAAGAAGAAATCTATATTTAATTTACACAGTGAAGAGCAGTGTTTTATATTTGATTACTTTATACAATGCATGTTGCATTTCTTATTTATTTGTTCTACTGCAGTTATTTTTTGTCCTAATGCTTGTAATTAGTGTCTTATTCTTATTTAATTGCTGTCTGTCTTGTCTTCAGTGAGCTTGAGTTTTTTTGTGATATTGACACAGGTGACAAGAATTATGAAATTTCTATGGTATCAAAAATTTTGATATAATAAAAACCTTATTTAAAGCAAAAATAACTATATTGTGATATATATCTTTACAATGAAATAAAAGTACTCATATTGTGATATAAGATTTTGGTCATATTAGCCCACCCCAACAGTCAAATAGAAAACACTAACTATAAATTGTAAAAAATATTTCACAATATTAATGTGTTTTACTGTATTTTTTATCAAATAAATGCAGCCTTGGCTTGGTGAGCAAGATAGATTTCTTTTAAAAACAATAAAACACATTTTTCCGACCCCAGTCATTTGAACAGAACTTTACCTGTTTATTATCTGGCTCCAATGAAGTAAGCAAATCACATGAAATTTGATTTATGACATCAAGTAGAAGTTTAGGAGTTTGAAACCAAAAATTTTGCATCTTCTCATTTGAATGTTTCCTGATATGACTCTCTCTCTACAGAGTTCATGGCCAGCTGGTTCGTCTCTTTGCCAGGGGCATCGAGGATTCTACAATCTAACAAAAGAGATGTGATCATCCTAACAGATGACCTCTTTATTGCCCTCGTCATGAGGACTTCATTGGAAGGGAGATCAAATATTATGTAAATAATATGTATGATAGGTGAGAGTCTTAAAAGGTGAACGTATAAGACATACAGTGAAGCAGAGATGTCATTTAAGCTCATTTCACATTTGTTAACGCGATATTTCAGCTGTTCCTATATTTTCATGGAAATATCGAGAATAGTGATTCCATCAACATATTTGGGTGATGGATCAGTTTTAGATCTGTCATTATATTGTTCATTTCACTGATTTTATAGCTTTTTTTGCAGAGCAAAAAAGTATTTATGCAATGTTTTAGTGCAATCTGACAGGTGATGTTAAATGTTGTCACGTTTATTTAATTGAGGTTTTGCACATAAGTGAGAGCACTGGTTGTCTGTCTAGGGCTTGTACATGGAAGTCACAAACAGAGTGAATAACATGTTTTAATGGAGTGGACTTATTCCAGTCAGCATTCTAACAGCTCAGATGGAATGTGCATGTACAGGATGTCAATGGGTTTAATGTTCAAATCATGAATTAATATATGTGTGTTTGTCCAAATAAAGTGTCATGAATGTCTACAGAACCTTGATATGCTTAATACACATGAAGACGGTGCTCATAGAGCGCAGGAGTTTTGAACGGGAGTATGAGTTATTTTTGCCACTTTATAGGATGGAACCGGTTAAACACACACTTGTATGTGTCAAAATGCACATCTTTGCCAGTATCCTCGTAAACACAGTAATTTATGTCTTAAGTGAAAGCAAACAGCTGAGAAAGAAAACATGTGTAACAGTATATTGGATCCAGGCAGCTCTTAGAGTGACAGCAGTCTAATATTCCTGTTGTCTGTCATTTATGTTAATCAAACAACAAAAGAGAGAAAATCTCTCAGGCTAGACTAATCGATTCTTGGGATTTAAGAATCGATATCGTTCCGTAAAAATGAGAATCGATTAAAATCGAGATATCTATATTTTTTTACCCAAACCTAGAGAAAAGGCTATAAACGATCGGCCACCTGAAGGATCCTCACGTGCGATAGCCTAGTAGCCGGGACAACTTGTTTGTTTACAGAAGTGACGTAATGACGCAGCGGCATGCTCAAATTTCCCACAAATTCCTACCAGTACCACTCAAATTAAAAAAACATTATTATAAGCTGACCTTTGTGAATCGGGCTAAAGTAAGGCGATAGTTTCGAACACTGGCTGGTTATGTACTTGCTCAAATATTGATTTCGATAATCTTTAACCAAAAAAAGTTATGGACTGCAGCTTTAAATATATACACGAGCAGTCAATAGCACAACAAATGCAAATGGATGCTGCATCTTATACAACAGTTCAGTAGTAGAAGTTAATATTGTGACTTGCATTTTAGACATAATATTGTTTGTTTTTGCTCAATTTTGCCAACGAAAATATAATGTCAAAGCAGAACTGTTCGTCTCCGAGCAACACACAGCAGCATTTCATTTCTTAATGCACGTTTTGAACGAATTGGGTGAATCATTTGGCGCGTTGAACCATTGGCCATAGGCGCGTTGGATTTGAAGCGGCGCTGCACAGACCGATCAGTGTATGACTTCAAAGCAAAGGCGTCATGCCCATTCAAAGTGAATTTTTGAGCCAAGTGAACTTTGAATGTAGCTTCCAAAAGACAAAAAAATAGCTGATTAGTATTTTCTATATTTAATACAATCACACCAGCCTGATTAGAACATTCAGCGCCTCATATCATCAGCTGCTAGATTCAAATCTGCGTTCGTTGGCTGGCGCTGAGCCAGATACAGACACGTTTTTACAGCGCTGCATTATAACCAATCACACATGATTATCTTGAGCTTATGAATGCAATGCAAGACCAACGGGTGTGTTGTCAGATGAGTCATCGCTAAAATGCCATGGTGTTTTCTTCACTGCTGGCTGAATGAATACCTCTTTCTGGCGAATTCTCTCATCAGAAACAACAAAGTGAAGATGTACGAATGTAAGTAAGGTATTAATTTTACAGTGTAAACAGCTTCAGTGATTTTTTTAATGGGAGTTTTTGAGAGTGCTTGAAATAGACTGTCAGTGAAAATGTTCTTTGATCATGTAAATGCTCTTTGCTCTCTTTCTGTACAATGAAAGTGTTATGATTAGTAGCCTAACTTGCAAAGTTTTTATTCACATTAAATATAAACTCGTATTAAAAATATGTTATGGCATGACACCCATATCTGTTAATTAAGCAAACAGACAGGTTTTTATGCATAGTTAAATACTACATTATTAGGCTACTTTGACCATAGGCCACTATAGATCAAGTAGCATAATCTATAAAGGTGAGAATCAAGATAATACATGATATGGTTAATGCGTTTGGGAATGTTTCGAATAAAAAATAAAAAAAAAAACATAAGAGCTATTGTGGCTGCTGTGTCACATGACGACCCCCCCCCCCCCCCCCCCCCCCCCCCCCCCCCCCCTTTATATTAAACAGTAATAGTAAGATATATTGTTAAACAGTAATATTGTTAACAATTCAAAATAACTGATTTCTATTTTAACATATTTTATAGTTTGGGCTGAATAGGCTGAATATTCAGAATCATTATGCCAGTCTTAATTGTCACATGATCCTTCAGAAATCCTTCTAATATGCTGATTGGTGCTCAAGAACATTGTACCATTGTCACTTAATGCATTATTATCAATGTTGAAAAAAGGTGTGCAGCTTAATATTTTTGTGAAAGCCATGATACATTTTATTCTGGATTCTTGATAAAGGAAAGTCCATGTTTTGGTACGTAAATGTCTTTAGTGTCACTTTTGATCAATTTAATTATTGCTGAATAAAAGCATTAATTCTTTCAAAAAAGAAAAAAAAAACAGGAACAGTAGTATATATTGTGAATTAGAAGATCCTATGTAGTTCCTTATAAATAAGGTGTTTTCATGACTGAGTTACATTTTATCTTATCCAGGGTTCGATTTTAACAATCTAATAGATAACTAGTTTGTAAGTTAGGCCAACTTCAGAATCCCACTCTTATCATCAAATCGCAGCTTCTGGCAACCAAACAAAGAAAGAAAGGTTTCGACTGTAACATCACTGTCTGTCAACAGCTGATTAAACATTGATCAACTGCAGGTTATTCATAATAACCTTGTGATGAGATTTAAACCCTGTAATCCTGGTTAATTAATAATAACCCATCTTAATTGTAAGTGACAGAGGGTGTCTTCTCTCCCTCAACCTGGTGGAGAAGGAGGATGAAAATCTAGCACTGTATGATCTATGATTAAACTGTATCTGTGCTTCATTATTACTGGTTACATCTTCAGCAGTAGATCCTCAGGACTGAAGTACATTCCACACCTCTTGGTCATCTTTTTGGCATTTATGGCCTTTTCTGGCAGCACCGGTACAACCAGATCTATAAGTTAAATATATCCAGATTATCCACAGAAACATCATCTTCACATGCATTTACAGCTGTGCCGCATTTTAGAATGTGAAGAAGAAACAAAAAGAGTTAGAGGATCATTTCTGTGAAATGACATCAAAAATGCAGAAAAGCATCACCCTCTCCTTCCAAATCTACCAAAGAACTGCTCTCGCATAACAACAGAGCCAGGGGACCACAACATCTGCACAAACTGGAACTTTTTTGTTGTTAGATAGATTACATTTCTCATATTATCTTTTACCCTCAAGGGATTCCAAAAACCTACTTATGTAAGAGCCTCTGTTAAAGACAATGTTGATTTTCCACCTACATACACACATAGATAATATGCACCATGTTTAACCATGGTAAACATATAAAAGAGATAAAGGTTGAAAAGCATCTATTCAAACACAGAGCGCTGCCATTTGAAATTTGATAAGACTTCAGCACAAACGATCGTATTAAGCATGCTGGCTACACAGCACTAACTCTCACGCCACGTGTTAGGATTACGTTATCAGTGAAAGCATGTTACCTGTATTTATTTACAGCATTTCCAGGAACAACCTTCAGTTTCTCAGAGCTTATTTTTACAACCTGTTTTTCTAATCCTCTAAAACAGAAATATGACGCCGACTGCCACCTATCGGTGAACGAGAGACATGACAGATTTGCTCTCACAACCTTTGGCCACCAAACTACCACGCCCACCTAATAAATAATTGTATTCAAAAGGCCCCTTTAAAGGGGTCATATGATGCGATTTCAAGTTTTCCTTTCTCTTTGGAGTGTTACCAGCTCTTTGTGCATAAAGAAGATCTGAAAAGTTGCAAAGACAAAAGTCTCAAAACAAAAGAGATATTCTTTATCAAAGTTAAGACTCTGCCACACCCCCCTAAAACGCCTCGTTCTAACACGCCCCCACATATCTACCTCACTATGTGGAAATATTTGCATAATGCGCCCAAATGTGCACGCAAAGAAAGAAGGCATGGTTTCAGTAACCGCAGTTAGTGTTGAAGCAGCCATGTCAGGGAGACGCTGTGTGTTTCAGTGTGAAAGCAAAAGCACTTTATTTGGCCTTCCAGAAGTAGATGCATTTAGGAATCTTTAAGATAACTTACAACAGAACAGCAATGCATTTTATGGACAAACGTTTCGTGAACCTAGGAGCGAGGTAAGTTTTCCGACTTTGCTAGGACAATCTGGCACTTGTGAATCAGCTACTGTTTTGTTATTAGTTTAAGTATTTGCGGAGTTTTGCGCATCTGTGTAGTGTGTGGGATTGTGAGAGGGGGGGAGAGAGAGACTGAGAAAGAGAGAGAGAGAGAGAGAGAGAGAGAGAGAGAGTCTAAGATCTAAGACAGGGAGTCAGCTGTCTTAACCGTGGCTTGTGTACTGCAAACACATACCAGCTTCATCACTGTGTCTGTCACGCGACTCTGTTCCCCTTTCGGGCTCTGTCTTTACACTTATTTTGAAAGCTGAAGCTAGTGATTATGGTAAGGGGTAGGGATGGGCGTATCGATCCGAAGTATCGATATATCGATACTGACGCGAGTATCGAAAGTATCGATACTCAAACAAAAAATATCGATACTAATGTGCGCTTTATTTACCAGTGGTTTTGTTTAACAAAAAAAATAATAATGCGTACAATATGCACTGAAATGGACGAATAACCATTGTTAGCGAGTAATTGTGTAGGATAGAACTATTTTCCTGCTCATCTGAACACACGCAAATGTGTGACAGTGCACAAAAAAATGCTGACAGTGCATTCAAACAGGGCTGCGTTTCCCAAAAGTATCATAAGAAAGCATTAAAGCTTTTGGGAATGTCAGCCCTGAACAACGCTTATCAGAGAACAGAAATAAAAACATAAATGTTTGAGTTATTTCACAATGAACAAATTGAAATTGTAGCTTACACAGTTTGTACAATTACATTTATTTAAACTGAACGTAGAAAGATAATATAGATCATGTTCTATTCAGTAATGTTAATAGAAATCATACACTATCAGAACAAAAAGGTTGCATTTTATGCATGCAACAGCCATTCACTGGCAGTCCCTAATGGCAGTACAAAATATTGCACTAAATCAAAAGTTCAAATGTTACAAAGAATATTAATGTTGTAATACTGGTAGCACTAATATAAAAATGTGATGATATATGTTACAAAAAAGTAACAATTTTGAAATAAGTTGATGGTTGTGTTTTTTTCTATTTGATCTCAGTATTCCTATCAATGTTGTATAAGGGTTTTATGCATAATAGTAACCCTAGAAAGGGATCAAACTGTTTAAAATAGCTGGGCTAAAATATATAAAAAAATTTATGACTGCAGAAATATGTTAATTCAATATACACATTATCCCACCGGTTACAATTGTGACTGACCATAAAATAAACATTTTCACACACTTTTCAAAAAAAAAAAAAAAAAAAAAGAAGAAAATGTATTGGTTCAAAGGGGTACTAATGACGCATTATTTGGATATTTTCATGTCTGGGAAAAATTTGGGATTAAACGGGTTAAAATGCGTTTTAAACAAAGTTAAGAGCTTTTCACTACCCATTTCACTCTTAATAATTTAATACATTTCATAATTTAAAAGTTTAGAAAAGTTTTAGTGCAGAAGTATCGACGGTACGATATCAACGATACTACCTTGAAAATACCGGTATCGTATCGGAAAACAAAATAAGAGGTATCGAACATCCATAGTAAGGGGCATTACATTTCCGACGAGAGCTTGCGGTGTTCAGCCAATCACAATGCACTGGGTCAGCTGGCCAATCAGAGCAAACTGCGCTTGTCGGAAGGAGGGACTTTGTAGAAAATGAAGCGTTTGAGAGAGGCGGGGCATAGAGGACCTACAATAATGTACAGTATTTGAAAAATAATGTGTTTTTTGAACATTAAAGCATGTCAACATATTCTGTTACACCAAATAACGATATTTAAAATAGCCTCATATGACCCCTTTAATATACACTAAAACGAACCCCCCAAAGAAACTTAAATTTCTACATACCATAACAACTAGAACTATCTCTATTGTAAAAATCAGAAAAAAAAAGAATTAAAGGAACCTCCATAAGACATATGTAGAAGGTTTCGGAAGCTTTTTGTTGCTTTATTTCTTTTGCTGATCACAATAGTGGTCAATATCCAGTAATCACAATTTCATTGTGATAACAGCAACTAGCTCTTCAATTCTGCTCCTGTTGGAGTTTATCTCCAAACCCAGTAAAACACACCTGAACAAGCTAATCAAAGTCTTCAGGATTACTAGAAACTTCCAAGCAGGTGAGCTGGAGCTTGTTGGAGATAAACTCTGCAGGCAGGGACTTAAGAATCATAAATAGGTGAAAAGAGTTTTTAAACAGTTAACAACCAGAACATAATATGTTTTTTTTTCTTTTTGAGAAAAACCAAGCAAATGATCTGGTGAGGTGTGTGTTTTTATAATAATATAATATCTACAAACAAAACACACATCAAATATTTGACATATCCAATTATTAAAACAAATCCGTTGTAGTCAACAATCATAAAGAATAATCATGTAGAGTGTGAAAGGATGAAACAGTTAATACATGTATACATTATTAGAGCATGATTTCCCCCAAAGACCTCAGCACACTGAAACAATCAAGCAATGCAAGTCAAATGATGCTTTATACATACTGACGGCGTCAAAAACACAAGAAAAGGATCTGAAACTACTGCTGTCTTGTGACAGTTCACTAGAGCTGAAGAAAACCCTCATCCCCTGCAGCATGTGCAAATGATTGGGATCACACAAACATCACATGTATAGTTGGCAAGGCTGGCCATTCAGTGGCCTTAACACTAACAATGTTCCAAAAATATTTAATTTTCCATTTCTTTAAAAATAAATAAAACCGACACCATTTAAAAGCAGCAGTAAACATCATCAATAAGGCAATAAATTGCATCAAGTAAACAATCTTGCTGCTGGATTGTTCACTCTGTGATGCTCCAGTGGGTTGATGTGCATGATCTCCACTCTGTCTTCCCTGAGCATCCTGACCCCAGTCTGATCATAATGTCTTTAGGAGCTTATGGATAGGAACTATCCAATACACTCCCAGTGCATCCGCTTGGGCCTACAGTGAGTTTGTCAGCCTGAGCTGTGGCTGCTGGCCCTCCCAAGTGGGTCTTATGGGAGTGAACGTCTTTGCTCCTTGATTGGAGTGTGAGGTCAACTGAAAGCCCACTGCTGGTGATGGTCTGCTGGATCGCAGGGGCTCATTAATATCTTGTCTCCTTTCTTATGGAGGCACTTTCCAGAGGACGGATTCTTCAGCAGATCCTAAAATAAACATAACATGAAGAAAAAATAAAACTAGTTACTCTGGCTGGGGTAAAACTATCAGATCACAGGAATTTAAACTCATAGATTTAGGTGAAAAGTTGACCTGAAAATTTAACATGAATATCAGCATATTGAATGCTGTATTTGGCATACTCACCCTTTGCTTAATGACAAGATTTTGAATTATTCATTCTAATATAATATAAACATATACAGCACACTACCGTTTAAAAATTTGGGGACAGTAAGACTTCTAAAAGTGTTTGAAAGAAGTCTCTTATTCTCACCAAGGCTGTATTGCATTGATCCCAAAATATAATAAAAAGTTATACTGTGAAATATTCACTTGATCCTTCAGAAATCATTCTAATATGCGGATTTGGTGCATATTTTTCATGATTCTCTGATGAACAGAAAAGTTCAAAAGAACAGCATTTATTTAAAACAGAAATATTTGTCTACATTATAAATGTCTTTACGGTTACTTGATTAATTTAATGCATCCTTACGAAATAAAACGATTTAAAAACATCAAATCAAAATAAAAACATATTAATTGGTGAACTGAAAAAACAAACAAACATTAAAATAAATAAAAACCTGATCATTCACTTTTGAACGGTTGTTTACATTAATATACAACATTTCTACCGTTTTTAAATACTGTCTGTTGCAATCCTTTTTAAATATGTTGTAAGTAAAAGGGGACAGACGTAGAATCTGATAACAAATGGTGACAGCAAAAATGAAGAAAGACCAGTTGAGTAATTCATTTCTGTTCTGAGAGGACACTTACTTCTGTGAACACCCATTCTTGTTCCGGAGTCAAACTGCTGCCTTTGCCCTTCAGTGTACAGAGCTCAATCTTCACTGGCTCTGGGTAAGGAGATGCGTGCAGGCAGAGCTGTTTCCCTATGTTATGCCTCAGCTCATTATGTGATGTATATTCAAAGTACTGAAAACAAACACGTCATGATGAACATCCGTTCCTCTTTTGATCAAGAAGAAAACCATAGTCAAAATGCCCTCAAGATATCTTAATATCAACTCTTAATATCTACGTGAATGAGTGATGGTACTATACCTGATTGCCGCCCATGTTGTGACACACATACATAATCACAGGCTTTCCCCCATTGTTACTTTCTCCAACATCCAGACATTGCTGTGATCCCCTATTCTTGAGCTACACACACGCAAATAAAAAAAAAATAAACGGTTAGTCTCAGACTGTATTAAAAATGGCTCATCGTCATAAATGTTGCACTTACAGCTCCAAACTTGACAGGGGTAAGATCAGGGACAAAGGCTTCTGGGTAGACATTGGTTAGGTACCAAGAAAAGTTCTTGCATTGCAAGGTTTCTCGGAGTTTCAAACGGTCAGATATATCACCGTAGTTTTTCTACACAACAATACAGGAAACAAAAGTCATGCAGTTAATCATATGCTCTTTGCTTACACGTACAGTAGATATACTGCATAACCACAAACACAAGGTAAATATTTGAATCTTCTGAAAGCGAAAGCAGTTCTTACATCTTTGGCCATTTTAGCTGCACTTTGGCTGCGTCGATAGTAAATCAGTTTGTAGTCGTCCATCCACACCTCAGCCAAGCGCACCTGGTTACGTGTAATGACCTCTGTACCTTTGGGAAAGGTGTGAGGACTCTTGGTGCGGAACACATGACCCACGACGGAGCAGGGGATTATCTCCAACTGTCCGCCACACTGCCACACCTGACAGCACAAAACACACCCACGTTTTAACAGATCTCATTGTTACGGCTGCAGATGAATTCTGAAGAGCTGGAACTGACCCTGAAAGACATCTCGATATTTTCTCCACCCCATATCTCCATTTTGTCATCGTAGGTCCCAATTTTCTCAAAATAGGCCTTAGATATAGAGAACAAACCACCGGCAAATGTTGGAGTTCTGAAAGAAAGAACGGGACAAATACAATTAGCAGGATTAGTAGCCAGAGAGCAGGTGTCAGATCCTTTTACTTTTCAACTCGTTCAGAAAAATCACTGTATGCAAAAAAAAAAAAAAAAAAAAAAAAAAAAAAAAAAAGGATATTAAAAAAAAAAAAAAAGGTTTTTTTATCAATATATCAAGATAACAATAATACCTGGTTTGAGATTATTTTTTTCAGCAAGGGTACATTAAATTGATAAAAAAAAAAAAACATTAAATTGATCCAAAGTGACAAAAAAAATCTTTCAAATAAATGCTGTTCTGTGTCACCTGCGTCACATGGACACGCTGTTTCCGTTCAGATCAAATCAAATCACAAGAACGTAGGAAACAGATCCGGCGTGAGGCAGTGAGACACAGATTAAAGATTCTCCTAAATGGCACCAGGTTGATGTGGAGGAGATGAATTGTTGAATAAAGTCTTTTTTTTAGGGGTCTTACGAGTTTGAAATGACATGAGGGTGCGAAATTAATGACAATTTAATTTTTGGGTGAAACTAACCCTTTAAAGTCAATTCGGATGCACTTGTTCAAGACGGCCGCATACAGTATGCAAAAAAGGTTATGAATGAAGTACTTTATGATAGTACAGGCTGTTTAATTAGCTGAGGACACATGTAGCCTAATCTTAGTAATCTCTTTTAAGACATGGCCATAGTAAACTCAGAGAAAGTGGTTCATTTGATACTCAGTAAAACTTGATACAACCAGCCAAGTCATTTCATTCATGAAAATCGGATTGACATGAAGAACCTGGTGATGAATGAACAGCATTAAAAAAATTCCAAGCATTTCATTTGAAACCGTCAAAACTAGACAGTGCTTGTTGGTTAAAAGTGCTAGATCATGGCCGCCTAGTCGAAGCGTGGATCCCTTCCAGTACAGCCATTTATTTTCCCACTCTAACTTATGACTCGCATTTTCCCTTATCATCTCTAGTTTGCCATTTCTTTGTTCTGTTTACTCTTGTTCCCCCATATCCTGGACACACCGATATGCCTTATTTTTGCTGAGGTATAGCACATATCGTCTTGAGTTTAACAATACGCCTAACCCCGAACACATCTATCTTTTTCTCACTAATTACGTGGCTCACCCTTTACCTGGCCTTCTCCAGATGTATCAATTTACCTTTACCCACAGTCATTTTTTAGCAAGTAAAAAATAAACAAACAGGATAATGCCCAGGTTATAATCACAAAAAAACCTTCAGAGTAATACGAGACACCATCTAATTACCCTGTCAGGATTTTTGGGGGAAAAACCTGACTTGGGAAAGGTAATTATTGATGTGTCAATCACAACAACACGAACACATAAAACTGTATTTGAGCAAGGTTAAATATGTAAATAAAACATGCGTGACTTACTTTACTGGGTACGTCTCATCTTTGCGTTTAGCGTTTTCGTAATCTGGAATGGCCTCCCAGCCGAATGCGAGACTCCAGTCAAAGTTGCCTCTGTTATGGGCACGGGCAGACGCCATGGGCTTGTGGAACTGGAAAGAGTTTAAATCAATGGTTGTGATCTCAGGGCTCACCACGGCAGTGGGCTCCTCAACAATGCGAGCAAGAAGAGGCTCGAGCCAGCCAGGGAAACACTCACCTGTAACAATAAAAACATGACAAAAGAGAAAAGAGGGTTCATAAATATGCTACTCAAGCACATATGCCAAGATGACGTGACATTTTCAACCCTTTCATCGTATACAAGGTATCAGAAAACACTACGCAGGTGTAACATGAGTTGCTAGGCTTCAATCCCGCCTACAGTGGGTCGAAGCGAACAAGATAAGCGTCACATACTAGTCCTTTGTCACAGCGCATAACTTTGCAAATGACATGTGTCAGAAGAAGAAAAAAAAAAAAATCATGGAAGTAACCACTTTAAGCTCATGCCTGTGCACCTGAAGAGCAGGTTCCTGAAAAATTACTTTCCATCCAGTCGCAAAAAATAACAAGACTGATGGATGTTAATGACGTGTTAATAGAAACTGGTCTGTTGTGTGAGACAATGGAATTGGGCTGGGCAAGTCATGAAAAGTGATGACATACGTACAGTGAGCATCTAGGAAGGTGAGGATTTCTCCCTGAGCTTTGCTGGCTCCGAGAAGCCTGGCGGTGATGAGGCCCTTCCTCTCCGGCTGACGCACTACCTTCACGATATTCAGTGACTTCACATACTCATCCAGCTTCTCATGGAGGTGTTCTGCAAGAACATACAAGAGCAAATGTAGAAGACAGACATTAATGTAATCTTGTTTTTTTTTTGTTTCCTCTGTATTGTAAAGTACCAATAATATCAATAACAATAATACCTGGTTTGAGATCATTTTTTCCAGCAAGGGTACATTAAATTGATAAAAAATTGACAGTATATATATATTTATAATGTTACAAAATATTTAGATTTCAAATAAATGCTGTTCTTATACAATTTTTCAAATAATCCAGTTTGTTGAGCACCAAATCAGCATAATTGAATGATTTCTGAAGGCTGAAGTAATGGCTGCTGAACATTCAGCTTTTCCATCACAGAAATGTATTTGAATTTAAAAATTCAAAAATGTTTGGTTATTTAATATAAATTGGTTAATATAATAGTATTTCACAATATTACTGGTTTACTGTATTTTTGATGAATAATTAATGAGGATAAATGACTTACAACCCCAAATTTTTCAACTGTAGAGCATAAGATTAACATTGTCAATTGTCAAGCGTTTTCAACGTGGCATTTTTCAATGTCTAAAAATAGATTTAGTGCATGTTGCTTCCTGTGGTGAGACTTCAAACGAACTAACACACTTCCTTTATTTTATCACTTACAGCACTAACAAAGTACCTAAAACCAATGAGGAGATTAATGAGAACAAATCTAACGAGGAGAAAAATTAAAAGTACTTACTTGCAGATTAACTTTTAATTGCCAGTAAGTTTATATTAATATTTTCTCTACAATGCAATATGATTTAATTTATGTTCCCTCAAGACAGTTCTTTTTTTCTGGTTCCTTGATCTTTCTACTGTATGTTTGTGACATTTTTCATCCACCTGAAGATGCACTCATACAAGTGACATTCCACTAAATGAAACTTTGCCACTGAGCCAAGAACATATATTAACACCATTTCTACAGGTAGTACATTTTTACAGCATAAACTGATAAGGCCGGGCCCACCTGCCATGCTGGCGTCATCCACCAGTATGATTTCTTTGAGGAAGGCCGCCGGGGAGGTGTGCAGAACACTGTACACGGTGCGCAGAAGTGTTGACCATGCCTCGTTATGAAACACAATGATCACACTCGTGGTGGGGAGTGAAGGACATCGGCGAAACTTTTGCTCAACACACCTATAATGGATGCATGAAAAAGAAATTATAGACGCGTGTTACTAATATATATATATATACACGTAAACTCAAATAAAAAAAATAAAAAAAATCACACATTATATACACCACAATATATATATATATATATGTGTGTGTATGTATATACTTTTTTAGTTTAATTATGTCTAAATTTTTTGTATTTTTGGTATATCATGTTAAACTAAACGTAAATGAGAAATCTCATCTTTCACTTCAGTTTTTTCCCAAATAATGAAAGCATTTTTATGGTTTAGTTTAAGTTAACTATAATAACCCTGACCAATATGCGTGCATCAAAGTCGAAGGTAAAATTCTAAAACATAATTCTCAAAATACATGTTTAAACACTGTAATTATCAGTATTATAAATATGAGGACGTATGCAAATTGCTCAAGGCCTGTTACTTAACAGTGTTTAAATATAATAAGATTCAAAGGGAAACATAACACGTCAACCTATTGTTCAATGATGCAAAAGGTGAAGGTGTGATTAGAAACTGCCAAAGCAGCAAAACAGTAAGGACTCTAATCTACAATGAGTGTTTGGGCAGCATTTATATGGCTTTAGCCCCAGCCCTTAAATCAACAGATAAATCTGCACCCTTATGTTTTTGTGTAAACAGACCAAATGAGTCAACGTAAATTAAAAGGCCTCTAAAATGCCAGCAAACATTATAACACGTCATGAGTGCTGCCTTACTTTAACCTATAGGGAATCATTATTATGGCAGATTGGTTGCTGAATTGAATGAATTGTTTGTATTCCACATTTTCTCATGGTGCCAAACAATGTGCCCATTCTTACTCGGGTGGACGGGTGTCATCTCCAAGACTGCGGTGCAAGGAGATTCGGTCACTGGCAAACTGGTTGAAGCAGTGCCTGGTCATGCCCTCCTGCTTTTCCTTCTCCTCCTCCGCAGTCATGCTGGCTTTCTGGAAGGCTGCGCCATTGGCTCCTGGTGCTTGAGGGTCCTGAGGAGGTCTCTCAATCCACGGTTTGAGATCGGCCTGAGTGTAGAAACCCGGGGGGCAGTTTCGGTCCGGGGTGGGCAGCACTCCCACCGACAGGGGCTGTGGGGCTCCGATCTGGAAGGCCAAGTTATTAACCGCCCCGCGGACAATCTCGAATACCCTCTCCTTTTTGTTAGAGAGATCTTGTAGCCAGGGGTCCTGAAGCGAGCCGCTGCCAACGTCCCTCTGGAGCACCACCAGAATGACCATAAAAAGTGTGCCACCCAGAATAGTAAGCTTCAGGGGGGAGAGACGACGTCTCAGACGCATTCTGTTGGCCAATCTCTATCACCAAACTGTGAAAACAGACCACATTGATCACTTATGAAGAAAAATTATTGTTCATTTACACAAACTCCACAACAAAGCAACCCATGCCCCACTCTTAATTAGCAAAGAAAGCCTGCACTGTGGACTCTCAAACGGATCACAGCAACAGAGCAAACAAACCAGCTACTCATGACTTATCCAACAACAACTATCCCTCCACTGCTCATTCCCTCGTGTATCATCTCAATTTGCGTTCTCATGATTGGATCCGTGAGCCAGATCTGCGTGTGCTCATCTCCACAATTCACTTATCCCTCTCATCTTTACCATTTTGTACATGTGGTCGGCCGTTTGGATAGCCCTTTGCACTAAATGTACCACTTCAAAACTGTGACAAGCCACCTCGTGATATGGATCGACATGTTCAGTGGGGTAAAAAATTTTTTACTTGCATATCACCATGCGCTTGGCGATCTCGAGTGTTTCATATGGGTCAGGAATGGCACAGTAAAGCCCTATCTCTATCTGCGCATTTAAACCTACAAGTAAGTATATTTCAAAATTAAATAAACGGTCTAGGATTTATATATGGAATCTTTTATTGGTGTTCCGTGTAAATGATCATTAAGTACCATATTGCTTTGTGCACCAGGAAATTACCCAGTCTATTTAATAAACTATCGATAATCATCACAAATCCAAGACGGCCCCGGTTAACTGGCTATAATCAGCGAAGCAGACTTGAATTCTTGCCTATTTGTCTGCGTATTGGTGTTTCATGTACTGTACTACAAAATTCTAACACTTGTAAAACGGTGTTTCTGTATGTTTTTTTTTTTTTTCTTTTTTTTCCTCCCCTTTTTTTTTTCTCCCCCCCTTTAGGCTTTGTCTCATTAATACCAGACTTTTCCCACTTGTTCATTATGTTTTAGTTAGTCCCTCCCTTACCTTCTATTTTTTTGTTTTTTTCTCCCCATGGCATCATTACACTCACAACCGTTACTGTACTAGTCATACATAGTTCATTATATTGCGCTAAGCCGTTCTTATTTTTCTTTATCCCCTCGAACAATATATGTGTTTCGAAATAATTTCCGCACACCCCCCAAGTACACTTCCTTAAAGTTTAACAAAAATATTATACTTTTTCCATATTATGTCATCGTCATACATGTGGAAACTTATTAACGAAATTTACTATCTGAATTTAGTATCAAGTGAAGTGCAGTGACAGAAGATTAGGATGGGCTAAAATTATTTATCAGTTTAGGAAAAACTATTTTGTAAACCTACATATTAGCTCCTTATGAGCTTCTGTATTCGCAATAATATATTAGAATAATGAATACGACACTGAGCTTTTGTGTGTAGAAAACGTGGACCTCCACCCCTAGTTTTCTCTTATAAAATAAGCTATGGTACATAGCGCACATTGTATGTTCACTATTAGATAGGCACACCAGAGATACGCCTCGATGGTTACTCTTCGTGTTGACAAAATGACTCCATGGATTTTTGACCCGCTTAAACCACTTTTTGTCTCGAAACAATAAATATCTCTTTTCATTTAATTAATCTTCAAAACTTACCTGTTATATCAACTTTCCAGTCAAATCACCTCGTGCATTCCCTCCCAAGATTTTTGGAAGCTAGATAAGCGAGACCCGTTTTGTTTGAGCTGATGGTCAGATGGTACGGATGCTCATGTTACTACTGTAACTTCGGTGTAGAGATAGTTTGGTTCATCATAGCGCCCCCCCGATGACTTTTATACTGCGAACAGCACTTCCTATGAATTTTGGTTACTCCCGGCTCACTTTCTATGATTTATCCGCAACAAGGTTGACACATTCGTTCAATTACTGACTGAAAGTCGTCTGGCGTACTAAAGCCCCCAGGATCTGCCTTCTCGTGTGATGGGTTGTTATTTTGTTTGCTATTCACTCTCAGTGATCGTATATCTTTCAGTAGAGTACGCCGTTCGTGGTCACACCAATATATATGACTTTCATTCACACGGACTATGTCCTGACGGTTGCTCCTATCTACTACATGTCTCTGCCTAGACATGCAAGGTAGTCCGTATTCTTGTTCTTTTGCTGAGCTCTCTGAAGGATTCTATTCACTATCCTCCATTACGTTCTAAAACAAAGAGTTTTCCTGTCGTTTTGTCCCAGCTGCTCCAACATGTCTGCCCTCATAAAAGTTCCCAGCATCACGTGTCGTTGCCTATGTCCCCCCCGCGTTGTGCCTCTTGGTACGCATTTGTATTTTACGCACTAATTTGGTGTTTTTTGGGGTATTATTTGCTGTTATGAGAAGTACCGCGGTCGCGCACGACAGGCACTTATTACCCTAGATACATAATAAACAATAGCAGAATACCATAGTAGTCCATTTTATTCGCTAATGTGGTATCTGATGACACTACGTGTCGCAAGTGATGTACATAAGGACAAGAGAGACACCCCACTAGGTGATGATTTAAGCTGGTCACGAGCGCGAGACGTTCCCGTCTATTATTTAAGCCAGCACAACAGATTAGTGGTAGCCCTATGTGGAGCTGCTTCATACCGAGCATTGGTATTTGACACGAGGAAATGTCAATACAATTAATCAACTATCACAAAAAGTCCCCACCACACTATGCGTTATGCCCCTCTATGCACAGTCTGCCCACGTGCATCGCCGCTCGTCCTCTCGTTTATCAATGTATGGCCCCTAGCTTTCGTTAGTGCACCTACCCTTCCACCAAACACCTCACTATATACCTATTATCTGTGTTAACCGCCTGAGTGAGTCAGTGATTTGGCAAACTTGTACCGGCGTATACCCTGTATCCACTTATGACCCTTCCAGAGCATGTTATTTCCGATCTGATTGAGTCGTGGCACTGTATTATTTGAAAAACTTCACGACAAACCCGAAGAAATCTTAACTGAAATATATTACTGATTATGCTATAGTAAAATGAACGTCTCAAAATAATGAATGAAAGGCTAATTCTATATTTGTACGGAATATCATTCAACCCAAATGTTTTTCATCCGTGTTTTAATATCAAACATATAGTTTTGTCGTGCATCAGCTTATTTGACAAAAATAAAAATGCAATATTTTTGTTGTAAATTAATTATTATATATTATATTATATTTTAAAAGATATATTAAATTTGTTAAGTTTTTAGCAGGGAATTTCATGATAAAACAAAATAAATAAAATGGAAAACACAGAATCTAGGGGAAAATAAAGTGAATTTTATGGGGCCCTAAATTAAATGTTGGCTTGAAAGAATTTATGGAAAAAATACTACTACTACTACTACTACTACGTGTGTGTGTGTGTGTTTACATGCATTCTCAAAGCATTTCCTTCCATAATAATGGTAAATGAATATTCTGATAAACATTGATATGATACGGAAAAAATATTGTCATAATTATTTCTGGACATATCAAATTAAAAATGAAAGAAAGAGTCAAATAAAAAAAGAAAATACAGATTCAATAATTTCATATGTGCATACTACATATAAACAAGTCTGGCTAAGATTCAAAACATAGAATAAATCAAATCAAAATGTTTATTTTAAAGGGCAATAATGAAATAAAGCTGCTATCAGCTATGATTGGACAGGGCAAAAAAATGGGCTAGTTTTCATTCCTTTTGGGCGGGTTTTGAGTAAGCTTTGGGCTGGACATTTTTCTGAGACCTGGCAACCCTGAGCATCACAAGCATCGCCTCTCAAGTAAAAAGCAGACACGCTTCAAAGAGGAGATTCAGTGAACCTAAATGGTTCAGTCCATGGAAGTGAACGAGAATGATTCACTTTAAAGATTCATTCAAAAACAGCAATTCGGTCAACAAATGACTTAAATGTGGGATGACAGGTTTTTTCAGCCAAGTGAAAATTCTGCTAAACGTGAGATTTCAGTGTTGCTTTGCACTTGTCTAAAATGGGATGACGTTGATTACTTAATTAAGGCTCAGAAAAGGATGTGGTAAGTTAACAAACTATACCTCAACGTATATCAATTATTAACTGGGATGCAATTAAATTCAATGCCTCTTGTACGTGTAACCGAATACAGATTTATTCAGACATTTGAGAAAGGCAGGCCAAGAGGAAATGGGGTCGGTAGTTCTGTAGGAGAATCGTGATTACAAACTATCGACTGACATGACACTGCCGCTACTTGAAGAAAAGACAGCAAGCTGAGCATGAACAAAGAGAAGAGGCCATTAACACAACAATCACTAGAGCCACTCACACCCAACAATGGCCTGTCTGTCTACCTGATAGCTTCGTTTTGAGGTATTACATTCTCTTGATGTACAGTATAAAGGTTGAAAATAAAAGGAAATCTTTTCAACGGTTTTTAACAAATGGCACGCTCCAAATGATGTAGCCTACACAATATTCGTTACTTCACATGTTCACATGCCTACTATGTTCAATAAAATATCTAACATAAAATGACCCTAGCACAAAAACGAATCCAAAAAACAATCTTTTGAACTCATATTTCATTAATTGCTGTAATTTTTAACTAATTTTAATTAATAAAAACGTCACATGTAGGTTACATGTAGCAGAGTGCCAGATTTTGCACACCATTGCTACGGTTATAAATATATGGTGAAAATGAATAGATACAATTTAGCTTGCTCTCCTGAGGTTGACAATAAGCTTTACTTCTGAAGGTTATGCTTTCACTGACCACTTGTTAAGAAAAGTATTTTAGATTCGATTTTATACCATATTTTTGGAAAGTGCCTAATATTTAACCTTTTTGTCCAGCTTATACTGACTGTGGCCTGTATGTCCACTTGCAATTAAAATTAGAAGAAATGAATGACAAATTGCACAAACTAGTGTTGTTTGGATACAGATAACATTATGCTTAAATAAAACGGCCAATTTACTGATTTGCCACCTTTTAATGAAAAAGGTCATGAAAGGTCCATGTACCACAAACATATTTGAACTAAAAACCATATGTGCTTTTACGTCTATGACAAAGTGAGAATGTTAAACATACATGTACATTCATGTTGAGAAATTCATGTTCAGGACGGTGAAGGTCTGAAGGATGTTTCTTGCAACACAATCAAGATGCATCTATTCAGTGCGAATGGTAAATTCCAGAATTATGACAAAAATACTCTGCAGCAGCGCTAACCTATGCGTTTGACCGGTAATTGCATAATTTAAAAAAAATGTTGACAAATGTGCAAGCATGACTTAAGAGCGCTCATGAGGAAATGCTGAAATGGACTTATGCTGAACACTGTCAAACGAACAACTTTGCAGTCCAGCCAATTTTGTCTGCAACCGCTAAACCCAACGGGCCTCTGTCAGCGCATTTACACATATTTACAAGGGTCTTAAGAAGACTAAACCATTGCTGACCATACTGTGCTGGAATTTTGAGGTCTTGGTCATATTTGGGTTCATTTTTTTCACTGATTTATACATTAATGAATTAAGAGCTGAAATTTTAGTAACACTCAAATGAGAAGGACATGACATCAGTTAACAACTGAACTGCAAAGAATTAAATCTAATTAGCACTTAATCTGGCAAAAAAAGCTTTGAAATTCATTTTATAAACCTCAGTCACAGTGAGCTATTATGCCCTTTTAAAGATAACAGAGACACATTTACACACCGTCCACACACATGAACAAATGACCAAGGAAAATGTGTCCAGTACCATTCTCGTCCTTCATTTACCTCATTTGTACACAAATACTAAAAGGGAAAAACATGTTGATCACTCATAAATCATACAAACTATAAATACAAGGATATTAGGATTTCTGTTTCTAAGGCCTTCAATGAAGACAGATATTTTTTGCTTTAGTGTTTATAATAGAATACAATGTGGTAGAGAGTGACAGGAGGCCAAAAAAGGAAAACCAGAGAAATTAATAACATTTGTTCTGACATTTCAAACAGTTTACCAGGCGTGTGTAGTGTTCTTATATCAAATACTTTGTTCTTTGGTCAGTTTCTTCTTGATGCTTGCATATATAATCATTTTTTATTTACATGGTTTAAAACCTGTCAAAATAAATAAAGAATTCAAATTTGGTATGGAAGAAGTCTTTCCCACAAAATAAAAAAGAAAACCAAACTTTCTTCTAAGTCTTCTCCATCTAAGGCAACACTTCTTCATCAAATCTTTTAGGTAGAGCATACCTCATTATTCCCAATAGGTGCATATATAAATACCACATGTGCCCACTAATGCTTGTGAGCTAGAGAACTTGAGTGAGTGGTTATATTTGGAACTGCTCAAATCCCATTCAGAGCCTTTTGTTGTCCTTCCTTCTTTTCAGTGCATTGAGAGGCATCTGGTCAGTGTTAACTGCAGACAGGACCACTGTTGAGGAAGTAAGTGGCCATATCTCCTTTCCCCTTCACTTTCACCAGTCCACGGTACTCCAGCTGGTAGCCCTTACTTTCTAGTACATGGTATAAGTCAGTGGTCACCTATAGGAAATGAAGAAAAACATCAATCATTACACACTGAATTCTAATTAGCCAAAAACTAAAGATGAGGTGTGCAGAACCGAAGAGAAATGCAAAAATAAAGTTAGTTTTCAAATGGCCAATTCAACTGTCTGCCATTGGTTGGATAAACAGATAGCCACACCCCAAACTCAGGCCATTGGTTAAACCACTGTTGCTATGCCAGGCTGGTCGAGATGCTCAAACAAACAGAGCAATGTTTTTAAACAACCACGGAGTTCGCGTTTACACTTTTCAGGGAAATCAACTAACAAAATTATCGTTAATTCTACACACTTAACTGGAGAAGAAAAGCATTTAGAAATTTAAATTAATTTTAAATTTCTCGTTTCACTTTAAGCATTAACTAAGTAGCTAAAAAGTAAAAAAAAAAAAAAAAAAAAAGCTCTTGCAAGCTGCAATTGCAGTAACATGAAGAGAGAGGGCAGCACCATCTTTATAAATACAATGTTGCACATTGTACAATGTTGTAATCGATGTATAGTGTTGCACTTTTGAAGAAGGAAATTAATGGGGGATTCTAAGCTGTGTTTTACCAAAAATAGTCTTGTATAAGCAAGTTTATTATGTTGTGGTTACCTGGATACAATCAGGAACACCTGTGCTGTCCATGCGACTGGCCACATTCACTGTGTTGCCCCATATGTCATACTGAGGCTTTCTGGCTCCAATCACACCAGCAACCACTGGCCCAATGTTCAAACCTGTGGTGAAAATACATTTTTCACTGTCTGCTCTAACAAACTCCCGAGCCTCTGCGTCTGCAAGCCAATTCATAAGCACTGTCTTTGCACTTTCTAAGTTAAATATATCAGGCAAAGTTCACGGTGAAAGTTCCCCTACTTGCCTATCTTCATCTGAAAGTTGTTGAATGAGTGTTCGTTGATGTACTTCATCTGTTCTCGTAGCCTCATAGCATAGTCAGCAAGAGCTAGAATGTGTGTGCGGCCCTCTTTGTCGTAAGTCGAGTCGTTCAATCCAGATGCTGCCATGTAAGTACTACCAATAGTTTTGATCTTCTCCAACTGCTTATATTTCTCTTCAGAAATGATCTATTAACAGTACAGAACATAAGATTTATAAATGCTAGTTTCTACATAAAGGTGGTCACCCCTTTTGGTGGCGGCCATGTTTTATTTGCTTTGTCTTGGTAACCTCCAAACTGTAAAACACATTTGGTCATGGAGTAAATTAATCATGCATGACGAATACTGTAACTTATAATACTATAACTTATACAGTGGCATTGGTAACCAAAACATTTGCTTTTACATGGAGCATTTGTCTCCACACCAGTAGGTGTCGGTATAAAGCCAAAGACTACTGCAAAATCAAATAGTCTTCTGAAATTCTGACATCCCAAAATGATACTTCCATTTCAGAAGCAAGTGACACAACGTTCTTACCTCATCAAAGTCAGCGATGATCTCATTGAGCAGTCTCAGGCACTCCACACCCTCATTGTTGGCCTCCAGTTCAGTGTAAAACTCTGAGAAGTTGCTTATGGAGGCAAACATAACGGCCACACATTCACATGACTGATAGTAGAGCTCATCATTTCGACGTTCTCGCGCGAGGAAGTGGGCAGCCACATCTTTGGGCAGGATGTTGTGAAGGAGACGACGGTTGTAGGCCTGCAGCTCCTCCATCTCCTCTTTCTCTTCAGTGGCCTGGTGAAGAATGACAGCGAATAAGTCATCGACTATGCTGGGATCCTACTGGAAATGTATTTTCGCTAAGTGATCGACTGATTCAAAGACAGACTACACACCTGTAATTTCCACAGGAAGTCAAGGCGTGCGGTGGACTCGACCTGCTGTGCGTGCAGATAGAGAGCCAGTACAAATACAGTGAGGATGACTGGAATCGACACCCTCAGAGACACTTTAGTCACCGTTTCCTGGCTATGTGGGAAAACAACAACACATACAGATTGGAGTTTGTCAGAGACTGAGCAAAAAATGTGATGAGTAGTATAGTAAAGTTTCTGTGTTGTAGCTAATACTACAGTAATCTTTCTTGTAAATCTCACAACTCTCATATATTTGCATATATACAGTAAATCGTTTTTGAAAAGAGCAGACAAATACACACTACAAGCAAACATTGGAATCTAATTTGTACTCATATTCTAAAGTTCTTTCTGCCTTTGAACCATCTCTCTTACAATCGTAGTACAAAATAAAGCATGACATGAACTCACCAATAATTTGTTTCATTGAAAGAATACCTGCGTAAAAACACATATTTCCATTAGTGACCAACATGACCCACTAAAAATAAACACCTAGAAAAATATGGGTCATTCACATTAAAAGGTTATGTGTACCACATTTGTGTCCCCACATACAGTGGGGAAAAAAAGTATTAGTCAGCCACCAATTGTGCAAGTTCTCCCACTTAAAAAGATGAGACGCCTGTAATTTTCATAATAGGTATACTTCAACTATGAGAGACAAAATGAGGAAAAAAAATCTAGAAAATCACATTGTAGGATTTTTAAGAATTTATTTGCAAATTATAGTGGAAAATAAGTATTTGGTCAATAACAAAATTTCATCTCAATACTTGGTTATATACCCTTTGTTGGCAATGACAAAGAGGTCAAACGTTTTCTGTAAGTCTACACAAGGTTTTCACACACTGTTGCTGGTATTTTGGCACATTCCTCCATGCAGATCTACTCTAGAGCAGTAATGTTTTGGGGCTGTCGCTGGGCAACACGGATTTGCAACTCCCTCCAAAGATTTCTATGGGGTTGAGATCTGGAGACAGGCTAGGCCACTCCAGGACCTTGAAATGCTTCTACGAAGCCACTCCTTCGTTGCCCGGGCGGTGTGTTTTGGATCATTGTCATGCTGAAAGACCCAAACACGTTTCATCTTCAATGCCCTTGCTAATGGAAGGAGGTTTTCACTCAAAATCTCACGATACATGGCCCCATTCATTATTTCGTTTACACGGATCAGTCATCCTTGTCCCTTTGCAGAAAAACAGCCCCAAAAACATGATGTTTCCACCCCCATGCTTCAAAGTAGGTATGGTGTTCTTTGGATGCAAATCAGCATTCTTTCTTCTCCAAACACGACAAGTTGAGTTTTTTACCAAAAAGTTATATTTTGGTTTCATGTGACCATATGACATTTTCCCAGTCCTCTTCTGGATCATCCAAAATGCTCTCTAGCAAACTTCAGACGGGCCTTGACATGCACTGGCTTAAGCAGGGGGACACGTCTGGCACTGCAGGATTTGAGTCCCTGGCGGAGCAGTGTGTTACTGATGGTAGCCTTTATTACTTTGGTCCCAGCTCTCTGCAGGTCATTCAATACGTCCCCCCGTGTGGTTCTGGGATTTTGCCTCACAGTTCTGTGATCATTTTGACCCCACGGGGTGAAATATTGCGTGGAGCCCCAGATCGAGGGAGATCGAGGGAGATTATCAGTGGTCTTGTATGTTTCCATTTTCTAATAATTGCTCCCACAGTTGATTTCTTCACACCAAGCGGCTTACCTATTGCAGATTCAGTCTTCCCAGCCTGGTGCAGGTCTACAAATTTGTTTCTGGTGTCCTTTGACAGCTATTTAATCTTGGCCATGGTGGAGTTTGGAGTGACTGTTTGAGGTTGTGGACAGGTGTATTTTATTTTGATAACAGATTTCAAACAGATGCCATTAATACAGGTAACGGGTGGAGGACAGATGAGCCTCTTAAAGAAGTTGTTACAGGTTTGTGAGAGCCAGAAATCTTGCTTGTTGTAGGTGACCAAATACTTATTTTACGAGGGAAGGAATTTACCAATTAATTCTGTAAAAATCCTACAATGTGATTTTCTGAAAAAAATTTTCTCATTTTGTCTCTCATAGTTGAGGTATACTATGATGAAAATTACAGGCCTCTCTCATCTTTGTAAGTGGGAGAACTTGCACAAATTGGTGGCTGACTAAATACTTTTTTGCACCACTGTAGACATATTCATTTAATATATTTAAACCGGTTGACAGAGTAATTTAAAAGAAATTTGATTTTAAATGCTATTACATTTTATAAGTAACTTCAGTCCAATTTGCATGTGCTCATTCATCACTATTACATTTTAATGGGAAAATTCTACATGAACTTTAAAAGCATTTAACTAAAATGTTAAATAACAATAAAATATCATGCTTTAACTTTAATAAAATGACTAAAAGATTCAAACAGTGAAAACTGATCATATGCAGTCTTAATTTTTTTTTTTTATACGATTACACATTTAGTGGCTGTCAAGATAAACTCTTATGGTGGGGAAAAAAACAAATAATGATTGTGAATAATGTGTTACAAACACTGGCCATTTTAACAGTTCTTAAACCCCAAAAAAGGCACAAAATGTAAATGTTTAACTCAAAATCAAAACCAATGCCACAGCAAAAAACACTGCTTCAGAACACACTCCATTATTTAAAGAGTTAAATATTAATATAAATATTAATTCATAAAAAAATGTAAAAGTTTTTTTTCCAAGTAAACTTTTAAAAAAAGAATGAAGAAATAAATTAAAAGCAGTCAGTAGTTCTCTTTTTGTTGTCAATACCGTTTCATTTTATTAGACATTTTATGAATAAGTAGATATGCAACGGAGTCTGTACTCCGTATTGATGATGCTGTAGTTTTTTTTGTCATTTTAGTATTGACCTAATGTTTGGTGAACATTGACTTATAAGATGACTTTTACATATCCACTCTATATGTTTGCAGAGAATAACACTCACATTGCATTGGCGGTGCCCAGCAGGTCGGCGTTGTCTAGCAGCGTGACTAGAGGCCACTCCACTAGCAGCAGAAAGCAGACCTGGATGAAGAGCATGAGGACCAGCTTGCCTATACTGCTGATGTGCAGGAACACTGAGCAGCACAGCAAAGTCAGCAGCACACTGTATGTGAAATACTAGAAGCACAGGAGCAATACCATCATACTGTTACCATGAAAACGGGTCAAATCATAAAAGTTTCAAAATAAATTATTGAGTTTTTACATAAGTTTGCTTAAATTTTTTTAATGGTTCTCAGTGAGCAAGAAACTGTAGTGAGCATATATGCACAGTGCAGACATATATGTACAGATGGTCACACACTGACCTCGGGTAAAGGACATGCTGAAGGCTGCCCGAGACAGAAGATGAAGGGGTCCTCTACTAGTCCAGTCAGATTATACAGCAGACACAGCGAGACCGAATCAGAAATATTCAGCTGTCCAGCCACACATTTTAGCAGATCCTCCCGGTCACAGGTAAACTGACAAAGAAATGACAAAAAATGTAGAAGTGCATAACAATAGAAAAGGTGCACATTATGTGTTTACTTCAAGGGGTCATGAACAGTAAGAACTTGGTCCTTTGTTCACTTCATTTTACCGTGGATTCGTTTACAAACAAGGCACAATTCGATGCAGGTTTTTTTTTTTTTAGAAAGATTGAAACTAAAAGACAATGATGTGCCAACTTTATTGGATCTAGCAGTAATGTCGCAACACACAAAGATCCAGGGGGCGGGGTCGGATCCATATCTAGGGGGTGGTGCAGGATAGGGTTAGGTATATGTAGGTGGGAGGAGTTGGATCTGGATCCAACCTCGCCCCCTGGATCTTGAGTTCTGCAGTGAGGACCATCTCTAAATCACAGCAGTGTCCATCTGTTACGGATGTAGGCTTTGTAAAATATAGAAAAAATGTTACCCAATCATAGCAGTGGGCGTTTACATAGTGGGAGTCTACGATCCGCCATGCCTATTCAAATGAAGCGTTCTGATGAGGGGGGTCAAAAAACAGGACAGAAAATAACTTATTACTTCTAAATTGATGTTTTTTGATGTAAAAATCTTGAAAACATTATAAGTGGACCTCAGAGAACAGTACAAAATAAAAAACAAAGGCAGGTCATGACCCCTTTAAACATTAAATTAAAAACAAGGGTTTCCAGCAAGGAATCAGGGGAAAAGACATCCATTAAATGTATTTTCATTTTATGCTAATTTAATTTGAGTCAATTGAGCATTTAATCATTTTAAACTTTAATCAGCTACAAAATTTCATAGTATATTATTTGTGTCTCGTATTATTTTTTTAGTTACATCTGCATTACAGAGGTATAGATATATCTATCACTATCTATATAGATATATATATAAATATATAGATATATATATTTTTAAT
The DNA here is from genome assembly GCA_018155175.1 of Sinocyclocheilus anophthalmus. Lineage (NCBI taxonomy): Eukaryota > Metazoa > Chordata > Actinopteri > Cypriniformes > Cyprinidae > Sinocyclocheilus > Sinocyclocheilus anophthalmus. The sequence continues at coordinate 130,654 of JADLZN010009659.1, read as the reverse complement.
CTAGAGAATCTATAAATCATTATTATTACTACTATTATTTTTCAATAGGAGGGGATGGGCACAACAGCATTTCCAGATTTAAATTAAAATGAGGAGTATATTAAATAGATTTTAATTCACTGCTCATTTTAAATCTGGAAGAATGATGTAATCTCCACCTGTTTAAATAAATAAATAAATAAACCAAAATTAATCAAAGTTACACTGAATTGAGTTTGAAAGCCCAGCTCAACTTGGGAAATTAGTGCTCATGCTAGTGTAGAATTACACTGACATACAGGGGGGAAAAAACTGACACAGGATTTTTTTTTTCCAGCCAGCAACAGACTCAGATCCAATTCCTACCATATTAACAAAGACAGAGATGCAAAGAAGCAAAATTGTAAAGACTCCGACGAGTGTGCTGTTGACACGGGACTGAACAATCCTCTTTGACACTGTCTGCAAGGTAACTGGGAAAAGCTGAAAGAGAGACAAAAATGGTGTATAAATCAGAAAATCATTGATTGCACATTAGCTTTATTTGAAAATGTAGTCTAGATTTCAGATGCATAAATGTGGTAGTAACTGACCTTAACACAGGAGTAAATGGCACATATAAAGAGGACATGGGCGAGAATAATAAAGATGCTGATGAACATGCCCAGCATTAACGGTGTACTGCAAGACAAAATACATGACACCAATTCAATATATAATAACAAATATATATTTTAACATTAAATCAACTTCATTATTATAAAGAATACTTTAACACTCACTGTGGAAATATGATGATTTGTATAAAAACAATAAAGCAGAAGACGGCGAGTGTACAGGCCACATAACCACCAAAACGATCATCCACCTTTTTTGAATACTAAAAGCACAACAATTTGTTACGGTTAACAGTTCAGACATTTTTTCAGTACTCTGAGTTTATAAATGTTGTGTCAGTGCTGTACAGTGTTAAGCACATTTTACAAGCTGTCTGCGGACCTTTTTCTCCAGAAAAGGTGTTTGGAATGTGAGCAGGAACTTCTTGACATGGTCTTTCCGCAGCTGGTCAATGCTGCGAGCATCAATGGCACGTCCTAAAAACTCATCGACCTCGTCCTCTGGGTTCAGGGCCTCTTGGGCACAGCGGCTGGTGAGAGCAAAAAGGTTACGTTACCGTAAAATATTAAATGTACTGCATAAAATGTATCTTTTATATTAAGAATATAGTATACAGAATATCTCTTGTTTCTATCCTCATAACAAGCTACTAGTTTTGATCCATTACGAAAAAAATAAGCATTATTGGTGGCCAAACTTGCTTGAAACCTAATCTAGACCATACATTTTATGTTGGCTCTATTCTAAAGCGACTCACAGATTGTGAAAACAGCCTGTGAAATGTAACCCGTAAGCCCCTTCAGAGCCAGAGAGAATGGATTTGTGTCCTAATAAAAGCAGAACTCACTTATCTTTGCTGGAGGCTTCATCTATGCCCTGAAAACAGACAAGTAGATTAGTTACAGTGGGCAGTAAAACACTGTGGAAGTAGAAAAACACATTCTGGGTTTCATCTCAGACAGCTCCGAAGCCAACCCCGCAGAGCCACTGCTGCTTTAATTAACACTGAGTCTTCAAATTGCATTCAGACCGAGAGAGTGAGAACTTGACAGAGACAAGGAATGGATCTTACACTGCAAATAATCATGTTCTTGTTTTCCAGAAAAATAACTAAACATTCTAAAAACAAGATAAATTTACTTGAAAACAAATCTGTCTAATAATATAACATACTGTTAAGTTTATAGTTGTTTAATTAACAGTATATTTGCATACATAGTATTTAAAAGAATATATTGAAATAAGTTTTAATTTAGTTACGTTTCCTTACCCCATTGACACATTTTTTCATATGAACCTCATTAATTCAAAACAAAATGTTGCATTAATAATTTTAAGGATGTTTATGTATTTTTTACACAAAAATGTTGAACTATATAACTATATAAATTTATATAAATTTACTTGCAAGGCAAAACTAAGGTAATACATTTATTTTAGTTAATAGTATACTTTCAATATATTATATATAAACACACACATAAAATGTTTTTTAATTGACAATGTAACATTATTTTACATATTATTTTAAAGAATATATATTGAAAAGTGTTTTAATCTAATTAAGTTCTTACCCTAAAATGTTTTTTAACATAAACCATAATATGAAAACCATAACCATTTTTAACACATAAATAATTTGTAATTCAAGGTTCCTCACCCTATTTTTAACCAAATCTTATTAATTCATTCAATTTTGTTTAATATTATTTTAAAGATGTTTTTACATGAAATAATGATTTTTTTTAAAAATCATATGAACAAGCACAGCATTTCTAACACGCAGTATAAAACTTCTCTACAAATAAACTTCTATTTGAAATAATAATCTTTGTCCATATTGTGCACTTGTTCTTTTCCTATTAACACTGTCTGACGCAATATTTATTTGTCACACTATTACTGACCCTGCTTTTTTTGTGTGTGACACTAATGGAAATCAGAAAAGTCATCGCCTGGAAAGGGGAAAAAGCAATTCACACATAGGCACTGCCAAGCTCCGGAGAAAATTACTTCAATTATGACTTGTTGCTACACTCCTAAAGAAGTGCAGGGGAGATCAGACGGCGTGAGAGCGGATGGAGCGGACCTCACCATCTGTCTGAAGACTTTGGAATCTTTAGTCCTGGAGAAAGATCTGTCAGGAACCCACCGTGACATCAGACCCTCTGAAGAGTTGGCTCTAGCACGCTGCATCTTAGCCATCATTGCTTTTTCCTCTTTCTGCAAGAGAAATTTGGCACAAGGACACACACAGGAAATTAAACCGTACTCCAGCAAACTCAAATAAATAGATACTTTAGTGATCCCCAAAGGGAAATTCAGTCATTTGTATCAAGGCACAACAAAACACAGCCCCCACCTCCAAATATTATGCAACAGAGTTTTTGTATAAACAATGTCCATATGATTAGATTTGACTGACCCTTTTTTGACTGCAACCCAGGACCAAAAACGTCTCCATGTTGTTGTCTTTCAAGTATGTATTTCTCTCCCCTCCAAAACCTGGTTCCACTTCATAGTCACCATTTAAATACTGCAGTGTGGCTTTGGTGATGTGGATCCGCCTGTAACCATTCACAACAGTAGGAGTTTTACTACTAAAAGCAAAATTTCACCAAAAAAATTAAAACTTGCTGCAAATTTACTCACCCTAAAGCCATCCAAGACATAGACGAGTTTCTTTTTCACAGAAACATTTGTTAAAATTTAGCATTACCTCACTTGCTCACAAATGGATCGTCTGCAGTGAATGGGTGCCGTCAGAATGTGAGAGTCCAAACAGCTGATAAAAACATAAGAATTCACAAGTAATCCACACTACTCCAGTCCGTCTTGTAAAGTGAAAAGGTGTGTGTTTGTAAGAAACAAGACATTTTAACCTTAAATGATCTCTTCTGGCCAAAATACGAGCACCTAATCCACAATAACGCTTCCTCCAGTGAAAAAGTCCTTCAAAATCCACCAACATAGGCGTTTAGAAATATTTTAAACTGTTTTTGCTTGTAAACGGTGCTTAATCTGTGAATATTTCCCTTCTGATTCAGATGATGAAGATGACTATTTTCACTGGAGAAAGCAATATTACGGATAGAGGACTCTAATTTTAGCGAAAGTGAAGATTTAAAGTTAAAAACATCTTAATGATGGATTTGTTTATTATAAACACTCAAGCTTTTCACTTCACAAGATATTAACTGATGGAATGAAGTCGCGTGGATTATTATAATGCTTTTATCAACTGTTTGGTCTCTCATTCTGACGGCACCCATTCACTAGAGGAGCCATTGTTGAGCAAGTGATGAAATGCTACAAATCTCAAAATACAAATGCATCAACATCTTGGAAGGCCTGAGGGTGAACACATTTTCAGCCAATTTTCTGTTTGGGTGAACTACTCCTTTAACACAAATCTCCACATCATTTACAGCCAACTTTGAATAGAAAACTTATTACTGATCACATTTTTGATGGGTGGTGTTCACTTTTACCCTGCTTGACCTCCCGCCTCCATCTGGTTGGCCAGTGTGACATCGTTGGACCAGACATCAAACTGCCATTTGCGTAGGCCGAGCACCCCGCAGTGCACACGGCCGCTATGTATTCCCACGCGCATGTTCACGTTCACTCCTGTGACCTCTCGCACCAATCTGCACATGTAGCAACACGCATGCGTTTTAATTGAAAAATGTGTTGATGAGGAAGAGAGATCGATATAGAAAATGATGTGAAGAACAACATACGAGATGGCCTCAATCATGTCCACTCCCATCTCCACACAGCAGTGCGCATGATCTGCCCTTGCCTCCGGAAGTCCAGACACACAGTAATAACAGTCTCCCAGGATCTTGATCCGCAGACAGTGGTTTTCCTAAGAATTCAGACATAACAGCACATTTATGCAACTGTTATTGCAGAAATCCTCCCTAATAGGATGTGATGATGTTAGCATCCTTGTGGGTGGCTGCCAGGGCTGGCTATATGCTTGTTAAAAGTGTTTGGAGGTTTTTATTAACATATCGGCTGTTTCTTGAGAATTGTTTTTTAATTTATCAAGTATACATTACGTATTTGGTAACACTTTATTTTAAGGTGTCCATGTTACACGTTACATGTACTTCCTATTATAATAACAATAAATTATGCATAATTACATGCAAGTAAGCCTAAGCCAAACCCTAACCATTAGTAGGTACATGTAGTTAATTAATATTACTCAGTACTTAAATGTATAATTACACTGTAACAAGGACACCTTAAAATAAAGTGTAACCACATATTTAATTGTGCATCTTCATTGCCTATTTTTTTACATAAAGATTATATTTGCTGTCATCTCACACTCACATAAAGTTGATCTTTAAAAACACTAATAAATAAGTAATAACTGTAATAAATGTAAACTGCAAATGCCAAAATAGTTATCCATACTTCACATGTTATGATGCCTAAATTCACTTCTAGCATTCAAAACAACTGATTTTTAATTTGCTTTATTTAATTTTTTTTAAACAAAACTGTATAAACATTAGAAATTTTATTTAGGCAAAAAGGCACATTAATTCATGTATGCATGAATGTATTTATGTATGTTTGTTTGTTTGCTTGTTTTAACGTCATATCAGCAACAATGGCTATATTCATGGCAACATTAACAATATCATTTCAATACATAATTTACAATAATATAAAATTTTCTTAAGAATAATCACTATACAAAAACATACAAGTAACAACAATAGTACTGATAAAAATGATATAGAGTCTTTCAAATTAATAAAGGATAAACAATTCTAAAAAAAATTCTGAGAAAGACCTTTTTAAAAATCTTTTAATATATTTCCTGAGTCAAAACTTAATAGAATATCCTAATTTAAATGATATAGGACTAAGATATGTTTTACACTAAAACAATTCTTACAAGTCACAAACTGGTTTCTTGTCGCCTTTCAATTAATATGAATGAGTGAGTCTTGAATGTCCAATTTGACATCTTGTATAAACAAGCTGGTCATATATATTTTCAAAACAGTAATTACTTATTTCATTTACTACTGGATTCACCTCATAGTTTTTGTATATGCATTCATTCTGAGTCCATTTAGCAAAATGGCGAATAGTATACATTTTATTATTAGCAATTTTAAAAGTTACTTGCCATCAAAAAATGATTATTAGCTTGTTAATACTGACCACAGAACATGGCACATTCTTAGTTGTTACACTGGTCAAAAGTCACTTGTGTGTCAATTAAAACAAATTTTTTTAAAACATATTAATTTATATTATCCTAATTTACCTGGTTTTTTAACCTTGTTATACGTGAAGTGAAATATTGTTTTAGATATATATAGACTGTATTATATATATATATATATTATATATATCATATATATGTACAACGCACAACATACACAAAATTATATATGAATATAGCTTCCTATCTATTGATACTACTACTATCAGTTGAACTCATTAACATAAAAGTAGTTTTTTTTTTTAAATAGTAACACTAAAAATGAATTCATATTGTCCACTTACCCAAGCCAATTTATCAAAGCGAGCAAAAAGCTCATTAAGGGTCATCACAAGCTCCTGAGCCGTGCACTGAGATGCCAAACTGGTGAAGCCCTCGATGTCCGCAAACAGGATACTGTTGCGTGAACAGACAGAAGACAGACAGACAGAGAAAATGAGATCAATAATCACCAAGCACCTTGTCTGGGTCACTGAAGTTGGTTTGATGGGCTAACCGAGAAAAAACATTGATTCAGTTCACTTTCTGAATAGAGGGTGACCACTCTCAATACTTCAGTCTATCCTTCAATTAGAAAAAGCAGGACACGGTTGGTGTCCTTAAAGGCCTCCTAGCCATGAGGAGGATAGATGGTCATCAACAAAAAATTTAAGACATGACAGAATGGACACACGGTACGGCCGCATTATCGTGCGACAACAGATGGCACTGCTGCCAACATTTGGAAAGCAGGATCCCTACACAGTCTGTGACATTTAGCATTTTTATACATCCAAGTTTTCCTAGCACAGATGCTTCGAGCTGGCTGGGATTATGCAGGACAACGTGTTGTATTCCACACGCTACAAACTTGTACCTGCATTACTAAAGTGGCTTGATGTCATTTCACGCAGCTTTCTGTTAATTGATTGTGTAACTTCTGGTGCATCATAACAAGCAGCCATAACTTGACCCTCAGAGAGAAAAAAAAAAGACAGAAAAGTCACGTCTCAAGGACTAGCGAGTACACTAATCTGCGTTTAAGCATTCAACATCGCTTCAGCCTTGGGAAAGATAACCTTTTAAGCGGTATCAGTGTTTAATGTGTCTGTGTTTTATCCAGACTTGTCGCCTGCTTCAATCACGTGGGGACTGAATGTTATAACACTGCTGGTTCTCATACTGGAGGTGTGAGGACAACATTGGCAACCGTATCTGTATGACACCATGTGCTGGTCTTGGCATTTGTGTACCTGACGTTGTCGTGCTTCTGGATGTAGATCTTGTGGAACATCATATCCTCTTTCTTAGCGTTGATGTCTGCCTTCATCTCCATGGCAACGTGCCTTGGCAACACAGAGAGCAGCAGAGAGAGGCAGCATTCGCTCGGGTCGCCTGGATCAGGTTTGAGGGCTGCCAACCAGTGCTCATGTGTCTATGTATATGTGGATGTTGACATAACTTTTTGATTTTTTTGATGACGTTCAAGATTTTAGGGGAGCCAAATACACACACACTAGCTATACACAACACATTACACATTTAATCTATTATCGATTATCTCTATATCTATATCTATACTATATGAACTGTGTTATAGAAAAAGTTTTTTATTTTTATTGATATAAAAATAAAATGTATTTGATATATTATCGATTGGTTTGTAATACTTGTATATCAATTTCAATTGTATCGGTTGTTTCTAATTTGTATTTATACAGTATTGGTATGTCTGCGTGTATATTATATCTCATCTCTATATATATATATTAATTATTGCTGTGTATATACTGTATTACACTATACTGCATAGTATATATTAAATATATATTGTGTGTGGTGTGTATGTGTGGGGGTGGTTTGTTACAAGCAAAGTAAAGTTTAATTACACCAAGACTTTTGACGTAGAAACGCTATATAGTATTTTTTAGTGTACCATTTTTTTTATTTTTCATATCTATATAGAAATAGAATATATATTCTTTATATTGTAATATATGTTATCATATATGATATATATATATATGTATATAGTGACTTTTTCGCCTATTTTGACAATCGCTTGGACCTTTGTAAGGCTATTATAAATCATTTTTTTTATATAGAGATTATATATACTTACCATGACACAATCTCTAGCCCATGCAGAATATTTCACACTAGAAAAATGTATATTAAATGTCAAATATCTATATACAAATATATATATTTGAAAACAAATCTAGAAAATTTACATTTTCCAAAAACTGTTTTTATAGTTATACTACTATTATTAACTTGACACAATGTTTTAAAGCTTTGTGTATGGCTGAAGCAGTGGTGCTTTAAAGGATGAATTTAAAGTTGCAACTTTTCTCACAAGGTTTTACTAAGAGCTAAAGCACAGCATGTTATCAGCATGCATCATGCACATTCACGAGGTAAACAAGTGTCGGGCGGGTAGGTGTGTTTGTTTACTCGAGCGCTTGCCAACCTGCTGCTGGTTCTCTCTCTGAAGATGTATTCTGGCTTGGATGTATCCTCTGGTCTCCTTGAAGGCCTGTCTCTGAGACACCTCTGCTGGGTAGTGCGTGCAGATGCCAATGATGTTGGTGCACAGGAAAATCATCGCATTGGCACATAACTGCACAGAGAAAAAGAGAAGAGGAATAAAATTAGGAATTTTGGATTTGAGAAAAAGTTTGACTATTTTTGTTTGCAATCAAAGGTCGAGATCACCACGGGTCTCACTTTGCTTTAAAGGTGGGCGCAGACACGATTTTTGAGCTGAATTTTGGACGAAATTTATAGACTTGGATCATGATTATTATCCAGGCCATTTTAGTTAAATTAAAGTTGTACCTTCATAACACACATGGTTTACTGACTGGCATATTACTTGACTATGGTCTGGAGAAATCAAAATAAATATTTTTTTAATAAATGGAATAAAAAAAATGTAATAGTACAATATAAAATATTTTAATATTTAACAAAAAAACACACTTTTCAATACTAATAGTAGTTTTTTATATTTCTTTAAATATCTTACTATATTTTTACGATTTCGAGTGACCTGTTGATTTTTGTGTATTTAAACACACACACACACCAATAGATCATTATGTTCCAACACATATTGGTGCGGTATAAAACATGCCGATTCTCTGCACATTCTGGTTGGGGTGAAAAAGACAGACTCAGAGGGCAGCGCAATAGTAAATCTTTTTTCCAGTTCCGCTAAGGGAACCAAGGAAGACTGATGTTTTTCTCTAATTTAACCATTTGGCATACATATCATGAAATTTTTGCTTTATTTAACATGGCAAAAGGTAACTGTGTCCTCCTGGTCCTCACAAGTGACCTTTGCTTCAAACCACTCGATCGATTAGAAGCCCTCTATCAAAAATCAACCGACAGACGAGACCACATGAAAACAGCCATGAACTTCACAGAGTTGGGCTGAGTACTGAAGGCTGCTTAACCGTATACTTTGCTGTGCTGCCGTATTACAGCTCATTCAGCTCAAAGCTCAACACACAAATTTTATTTCACTGGATTTTAAGAGAAGAAAATTTGAACTCCAACAGAGGTTGCAAAGATCCTGTACCAAAAAGCATGAGCTGCATGAATCAAGAATTCTTCCCTCCACTGAAAATAATGCCTGGAACTCCATATCTCGGAAAAGTGACAGCGTGGACAAAAGGGTTTTTTCCCGAAGTAAAAGTCAAAACACTTCATCCCCCCCCCCCCCTTCCTCCAGCAAACAGTCCAGTTTCCTGCACTTTTATCAGTTGAAAAGAAGTGATTCTTGCGAGTCAATCACTGATGCTGCTTATCATTTTCAATCATTATTATTCATTCAGTTCCGTGCTCATCAGCATTGACATTTAACAACACACACAAACACACAGAATGGTCCACACACAACTGCAGCAGACCATTAATTTTTATGTTCGAGCTTACTTTCTTGCAGTACTATGAAAGCATCCGCAGACCTCCCACCATCGTGCTTTGTGTTTCAGGTCTTTTATCTCTACATCAGTAAAAGCATCTGGGGATTAGATGGTATGCGGTCAAACCTGTGTTTAAGAGAACTGAAGATGCTTTGCGGTTTTACTGCAAATGGTTTCGGAGAAATGCGTAACAGGTATATTATGGACAGCATTTTTGCACAAGGTAATCTTACAAAAACATATTCAGGTCACATGTCACAACAACTGAAAAGAAATTATATTTTGCATAAATAAAGTCAAGCCTATTTTAAGACCATTAAGCACATTTCTCCACCATTTATTAAATTGTAATTCCTGTTGCTTGAGTTCTGCTTCATGTGGACAATGCTCCAGAGATTATGTCATGTCCTGTCTCTTCCTGGTATCCTGATATAGATAATTTATTCGATTTACATGGTCATAACATGAGTTGAAATACTGAATATGACAGTGAACACACAAGGTCAATACGTGATTACTACGTGTAAGAGTATGCTTCTACTATCGACAACCCAAGCAAACAGTCATAATTTTCCATCAGTCAGAAACGGTTTGCCTGAGAGAATTTGTTGAGGCCCATTTCTCTGCAACAAGCGTTTTCTTCTTTGCCGAAGAGGAATGGTCTTTATTTATCCACTTGACAAGAAATGGCACGGCAGAGCTTCAGAAAAACAGCTCCACTCCTTCTTTCAAGTGCCCCTAGAGTGAATGTGCAAACATCTTCAGATTTTAGAGTTCAGGAAGAAAAGCCAGGCCCATCAGGCATCCATTTGCTCAGATGGTTTGCGTAATTTCAGCATTTGCATAAGTTTTCCAAAAGGCAGTTCTATTCAAGCGACTCGCTAACACCAACGGTCCAAACCACCGAGCTGATTAGACATGGAAAATGTGGGGATGTGGCCACAAACACGACAGATTGCTAATTCTCCATGTGTGGCCAGAAAAAGCCTGCAACAGGGTGTGCAGAACTAGGCGAGTAACCTAACTAGTCAACTAGCAAAGTACTACTAGAATATTTGATTCCTCTTAGTTCAATCTGCCACTGAATTCCTCACCTAAACTGACGTTACAACAAAATGCATTGGGTGATTCTGTGGATGTGTCATAAGCTTTCAGCTTTCACGTTTAGCAATATTTCGATTCATAAAGTATATCGGATTCTCTGGCAGACTGCATTTTCTCCACAGCAGGGCCTGTTGTTAGATGTCATCACTTGATTTTCTGGATAAGAACATGTGAAATTACAAAAATGACATGGTCTTTAGACACAACAGTTGCATGTGTGGATTATCCTAATGGTGGCAGTTTAATTTTCTAATGGGATTCCATGTAAGCACTTGGTGAGTATTTTAATCTTGTTTTTAATTAAATGCATATTGTTCATGAGGCAATCTTATCGTTAACAATACAAAAGAAAGCATAGCTGATGTTTTTGAAATGATGTGCATTGAAATACCAATAGAAGCATTCCCTATACACTACCATTTAAAGGTTTAAAAAAAAAACTCAACACAAACATTAAAAACAGCCTTTTTTTTTTATTTTTTTTTTTTTTTTTTTTTTTCCTTTTATATATTATGAAATGTAATTTACTGCTGTGATGGCAAAACTGAATTTTCAGCATCCATTACTCCAGTTTCCGTATCACTTGATCATACAGGAATCATTCTAATATGCTGATTTGCTGCTATTATTATTAATGCTGACAACAGTTGTGCTGCTTAACATTATGTGGAAACTGTGATACTTTTTTCAGAATTCTTTGAATAGAAAGTTCAAAAGAAAAGCATTTTTTGACCAGAAACACCATCAACATTAGCAATAGCATACACTGCAACAAGCCCTTGTTTTATTCATGTAACATCCAATATAAAGCAGCCCCCTCAATTCATCTATATCACACTGACTGAGAGTAGATCATATAAGTAAATTTAAAAAAAGCGGTTGACATTTGAGCTGACAGATCTGACAGAACAAATGTCACATGCTTTTACCTCACAGCAAAACTGATTAAATGAGACGGTCAGATCACTCACTGAGCGTGTGTGTGTGTGTGTGTGTGGAGATAATGAGCCACAGTGGATCGTACAGCCACTGTGTTAGACACTGTGTGTTTAGAATGTCAGATAATAAAGACACTGCTGTTTTATTTAATCCTCATAATAAAGCTGACCTGAACTGACAAGGACTGGAAAACGTAGTTTCTAAAAAGTATGGACATAAAGCCAAACTAGACTAAGCCTTTCCAAATCCTTTGTATTTATTACATTAACATGTGAAACCCTTTCTTTCACTCAAGTAAGAACTTTTCTGCTTGGGAGTAAGAATTTGTATACAGTACACACAATTTCTGCATTTTTCCCAAAACATACTGCTCATAGTGTTGTTGACACACATTGTATGGAGCAGGGCTGGTGTGGCAAGAGTGAGGGATGATGGGATTTTATTCATAGAAACACTTAGTGCCTTCTTTAACAGGGACTCTTCCTTTCAAAGAGTCCAAACGTTGTCTTGAAAGTTCGGTTTACCACCTTATTTCTGCTTATATAGCACAATTTAGCTGTGCCACAAGGTTAGGAAATGTGAAGGAGATACAGGAAAGTTTGAGAAAAGGAAAGAAATCTAGACTAACAATAGAAATATTTATACTCTGGTGTGTGATCAAGAAAAGCTCTTGCCATCTCCTCTGAATGATGCAGATATATTTCACTGACTATGAAGTTATTACATGTTTCATTACTATGAAATAAAAACAGCATTTAGGATTTAAATGTGCTGTGGGCTCACATGATTCAAGACTAGAGCAGAAATCCATCCAGATGTTGTTGCTGTCTTGGCAACCACAAGTTGAAAACATCAAGTTATATGGGGAGTGGTGTCACTTCCAGACGATTAACTTTGTCAAACATGACTTGCGCCAGGGTGGATTTACTCTCAGTTCACTTTGTCACTTTGCTGGAACAAAGGAAGTAAGGAAGAAGGGAAGAAAGAAAAAACAAATACCAAGAAAAAAAATTAAATGGAAGAAAGAGAGAGAGAGACAGGGGGATTTTTTTTTTTATTGTTTAGTTTAAAGGCCCTATTTATGCACAATCCAACTTTAGACCTGGTTTTTGTCGCAAATGTGTTCATGGTGTGAACACAACCACCCTACAATCATAAAAATCCACCCACTCAACGGTTCTACGCTGTCCTCCATTTTCTCCACGTTCGAGCAGCTGTAACGCTACCAATGTCTCGCAAGCAATCCCGTTGCTCTGTGTTTGGGTGTAAGACTGAACATTAGAGTCTTCATTTTCCCCACATCGAGGCCTGCTGAGATCGCGTGATGGTACTTCCTTTTTCAAGGTAATTCGCCTCCAGTCGACCTAAATCCATCACTCCAGACTCCTTTGTGAATGCCATGTCGTTATAATGCTTAGCGTTTTAACCATATTTGTGTGCGTACATTAAGTATTTTTTAACTGATCAGTGCCACGCTTGTGAGATTCGTTCGGTAGTGCGGCTCGGTCAATTGATCGGCGCCGATGTCAGATCAGCGCAACATTGCACTGTTTCGTCCCACTTTCAGTGCATTTGGCTTCCCATATGTACGGCTAAACACCGGTTCTCTCGCTCTTAGTTATGTTGCTTCTACCGGCGGTTTATTGCTGTAGGTATGCAATGCAGAGAGACGTATACACGACGCCCTCTTCTGGAGACGGGGCAGGAATATGCAGCTCATTTGCATTTAAAGAGATAAGCCCTCAAAAAAAACAGCTCTTTTTTAGACACACCCCAAAAATGAAATTTTCCAGCTGTTATAATAAATTATCTGTTGTGTATTTTGAGCTGAAACTTCACAGATGCATTCTGGGGACACCTGAGACTTACATATTACATCTTGTAAAAAGGGGCATATTAGGTGCCCGTAAAATAAATATCTTTTAATGAGGAAGCCAAAGTCAAAAGCACCAAAAGAAAAAAAAAGGAAAAGAAAAAATGAAAAGAAAGAGTGAAAGAAAGAGATCGTGATTTTGATTAGATAAGAGAGAGATAGATAGGAGAGAGACTAGAGAGAGAGAAGAGCAGAGAGCGAGAGAAGGAAATGAAAGGGAAAAGAGGATGAGAAAGAAAAGAAAAAGAAAGACTAGTACTTGCTTTTGTCCTGAAACTAAGTCATGTTTGGCCCGCTAAAATTGTCTCAGCGAGGCATGAACCAAATGGTGGTCTTTGAGAAAATGGCACCGAAACCAATGTCTCGCAAAACTATGATCAGTCCTGCAACAGATAAAGACAGAAATACTTTTGAAAATGATTTTAAACAAATGCATATCCTCAAGACAAGGGATTTTTCCCAAAAGCGATGCTAATGTCCCCTCTTCCTCAATCAATCCTTATAGGAATAGATCTTGGAAAACAATCATTTGGAGATTTTCATGTTTTTTTATATATTATATATATATGTAATATTATATATACATCTAAGTCCTGGCACAATACACAGAGCTTCCTCAAGAAGAACTGATGTCTTGATTCAGTGCTATGAGCTACAGAATCTGACAGTCCTCAACTAATAGGCCCCCCCAACAAACTCTCTCAGGGTGCTTTTCACCCTAGCCTTTTGGTGCGCACCTGGTTCGATGACGTCAGAGTCCGGTACCTTTGAATGATGTGAACGCTGTTATCCGAACTCGGGTGCGCACCCACGAACCATACCCGAGTCCGCTTAAAAAGGGTGTTCTGGGGTACGGTTTAAAAAGGGTGCTTTCACACTGTTCGATGTTGGAGTCCGAACCCCGTTTCTATTGCCTGATCAGTACATACCAATCGTCATCAAACCCGGGGTGCCGCACCAAATGCTAGGGTGAAGCACCTAAGTGAACTCCGGTACGTTTCGCTGCTGATGTGAACGCAATCGTACAAAATCACGGAAGTGAACCGCTATTAATGATGCATTTTTTGATAAAAATGTGTGTTTGTGTGTCACTCACTTTCTTGACGAGCGTGACTGAAGCGCTGCAATCAGAGAGCTGTATATCTACATTTCGTGATTCACCTCAGAGTACTTTAGAGTCATTTGGCAGTACATGCGTCAAGGCAGACTAAGTCCGTTATGGTAACTGAAGCTTTGGAAACAAGGCACGGTTCAACAATAAATATAAATTGAAGGAGCCTTGCTATACGGGCTCATTTGCCTCTTCTCCTGCGCCATCGTTCCTAAGCACGAGGTAAACAGCTGCTGGCTTAATGACGCAAACTCACCGTGGGTTTCGGACCCAAATAAATCTAATTTAAGGACCGTCCTTCGGTGGGGCAGGTGAGCAATCGAACTTGGGTTCGCAACCACTGCAAATCGAACCAAGTGTGAAGCACCCTCGAGACAGAAACCGAATTACCCGCACTTTGACCTCATTCTGTCATGTCGAACTCCAAATGCCTCACTAAAGACTGTTTCACACTAGACACATGTGAACTGCTTTCGCTTCACTTACACATGCAGGTGAAACGGAGATAACATGTTGCAAGGAAGGTTCTTAGTTGTGTGCTTTATGTTTATGTGTTGTCATCTTCCTCGCGATTTGCCTGATTTGTCTGATACTGATCTATGGCACAATACATACATGGACACAGCTACTTTGATTCCCAAAAAAATGGCCTGGTTCTTCAGTGAAAAAAATAAAATCAGTCATTTAAATGCTACAAGTGAATTTAGGCATACCAACATTATTATTAAAACAAGTATGAACAATGCATATTCATTTTTGGGACTTGCTAAAGATTTACATATAACAGTGTTATTAAATTAATACTATAGTGCATCATGGCTTCTCAGGGTTGCCTACATCAGGAGTCTTTTAGATGCCATGGATCCTTTCTTGTGCAAGGGACCACCATCCAAAAATATAAAAATATTTTAATGTAAAAAAAACAATTTATACTATGAAAAATTAACATTATAAATGTGTAAAATATTATTTTAAAAATTAGTTTCCGTTTTATTCACTGTAGTACTGTACTGTTAGATTTGATGTGTTTGTTTACTTTTTTTTACATGTTTTCAATATTCTGTGAAAATATTTAGCATTGCTTTTTTCTCCCTCTCAATAAAAAACCTTGTAGTATTGTTACTGCAGAAGTTGTTTTTTTAATTATAAATATTTTATTATTTAATATTTTTAATATTATAATCCTTTTTAATTACTTATTAAAAATATTTGAAATGTTTAATTTATAATTCTATAAACTGTATTATTATTATTTTGAAAACTGTAATTTCTTTAACTCCTCCACAGACCTCCATAGCACTCCCTTACAGCTTACGGCCCACTGGGGATCCCAGGACCCCAGTTTGAAAAATCGCCAGGCAGATTTCACAAGCCCATCCACTGAAACTGAGTTGTGTGACTAATTCTGCAAACTGATTCAGTGTGAATCACCTCCGTGCAGAGAACTGAATGACACAGTGCTAACCTAAAAAATACCCTTAAAGGGATAGTTCTCCTCAAAACGAAAATTAGTCACCCTCTCCCTCTCATGTCATCCTCGACTGGGGGGGGGAAAAATTAAGTGTATTTACTGAAACTAATTGGTCACTATTTTCACTGTATGGAAAAGGGCTGCTTGGTGAGCATTCTCCAACATTTTTTGTGTTTCACAGTTTAACAGTAATTTTCTGTACCAAATGACATCAGGGTGAGTAAACGATGACTGATACTTCATTTGTAGGTGAACTATTCCTTTAAAAATTCTTAACCATTCCATGGGTCAAAATCCACAGAAGCCCTGTATAAACAGCTGCTATACCATAAGGATCAACTCTCGATCTTCCAGTTCTGATCTCAGGAGCCATTGCACAGAGCAAACAAACAAAATCAAAGAGAATTAGAGCAGGAGGAGTGGTAGAGAATGAGTGAGTAAGAAAAAAGAGAGGAGGCAGAACAACTAAATTAAAAGATAAGTAGGCAAAACAGTCCGTTTCTAGGAAGTCGCAGTCAAGCGAAAGCTCTGGTTTCACAGGGCTGTTACATAAGAAAGCCAAAGCCCTACTTGCACTGGAACTCAGTCCAGAAACATAATGTTATATACACATATATACGCACAGGACCTTACACTAGGATTTAGTTAAAGGTCTATTGAGGCCTATATCCAGAATTTAATCATTATGTTTATTTGAAGGGAATGTTGGATGCTGCTGGTGTGTTCGCAGCATGAATGAGAAGGCTTTTAAGGTTTAAGGATGGTCTGTGAACAGCCTTACCAAGAGAATTCCTGGAAAGGCAAACTTATAAAAACATCTTTGACCTCAGATGAACTTGTCATATCTGCTGAGGTCTCATCCCTATGGCAGTCAAAAGCAGGCATATGAAATGCAACTTTACTACCAGGCTTTTTAAGCTATGATTTATGGCAAATAAATTGTAGTTTATGAGGATTTAAAGTCCACTCATACACATTTGAAAAAGCATTTGTTGTGCAAGCGAAATGAGGTTAAGGTTAAAGTTTGCTCCCTCTTAAGACAAATGTAGGCAGGAATATCAAGCCCATATGCAGGTCATGTAGAATCAAAGGCACTTCCTCTACACTCTAAAAAAATGCTGGGTTAAATATAACCCAGCGCTGGGTTAAAAAGGGACAAACCCAGCTATTGGGTTGTTTTGACCCAGCGGTTGGGTTGTTTTGAATCCAATTGCTGGGTCAAAACAACCCAATAGCTGGGTTTGTCCCTTTTTAGCCCAGCATTTTTTAGAGTGTAGTTTCTACTAAGGGATGGTTTATTTCTTTATCATTCATAACAGTGTGAGGCCCCGGGCCCCTGATAAATTACCATGTCAGCCTGAAGAAAGAGCAAATTTACAAATAGGCCACAGAGTCAGTCATGTGATTCTAGACTATGAAAAGTGCCCTCAGTACGGCAAAAGATGCATTCGCCTATTATAGCACAATAATTATCTCATCAAAACAAACAGCTGCGAATTAGACATATTCAGCGATAGTACAATAGGCTTAATGCCTTTGGGCTCAGGACATATGACAGCTGTATACAAATGATCACAAACAGAAAGCCAAGGGAAAACAAACTAGGATCCAAACAAACCGCACTGACCCAAAAAGCTTCAGTGTGTGAGACAGAAAATTGGAGTTCGGTTTCTTTCACCCATTTGTTTAAGGCTAATAGTTAAAGGAAATGTTCACCCAAAAATGAAAATTCTGTCATTATTTACTCACTCTCATGCTGTAAAGTTTTAAAGTGGAACACAAAGATGACATTTCATAAAAGTGCACATTATAATGTTATGATGCCTAAATGTACTTGTAGCAGTGAATTGTGTGTTTTATTTTCACATTTAGATAGACGAAATAGTATATAAGTTTAATATTGGCCATAAAATGAAAATAAATGATTGTTTTACACCACCTTCCAAATGTATGGGATGAGTAAATAAATAAACAGAAAGAAATTAATTGTATTAAATTGATCAAACGTGACAGTAAAGACATAAAAGATTTCAAACAAATGCTGCATGTGGACTTTCTACGCTTCAAAGAATTTTGGAAAAAAATGTCCACAAAAATAAGGAGTGCAGCTAATATCAATAAGAATAATCAATGTTTCTTGAGCATCAAATTAGCATATTAGAATGATTTGTGAAGGATCATGTGTCACTGAAGACATGAGTAATGGCTGCTGAAAATTCAGCTTTTAAACTACATTTTAAAATATTTAAAACAGTTGTATCTTTTTAGTTGTAAAACAGAAATTGTAATATCTTTTCACAAATGCTACAGTTTTTTATGACGTAAATGCAGACACTTCTTTCAAAAACAGTAGTGTCTATCAGCCAGAATGCAACATCATCCCAAATTTTACAATTATATGAATCAGTTATATTATTATACAATTCAAGATATTGTAAGGCTTTAAAAGCCTGTGGTTACTATAAACTGTCACTGTATACATTTTTTAATCTTTTTAAAATCTCCTTTGCTCTGACAAAAAGAAAATAACTCATTCTGTTTGGAACAACATAAGGATAAGTCAATAGCTCAATTTAATTTTGGGTTAACGGAAAGTTCATGACAAAAACACAAATGAAAAAGAGACAAATGGCTCGTTGATGTTATATCTGAAGTAAAAAATAAAAATAAAAGATAAATGTGTTCCTCATTTCTATTCTAAGCACTGTACTAATGTGCTCCAGGACTACACTGAGCTTGTCTGTCACAAGCACACAAGGTCAGACAAGCACAGTGACTGGCACGTGACCTCCTCCTCCTCCTCGCTCCTCCTCCTCCTCCTCCTCTCGACTTATGCCTTTCTACATACTACCCGAGAAACTTTTTCAGATAAATTTCGCGACAGGGACCCGCCAGGTTTCCCCTCCTGAGAGACCTCAAGCACCTTGTCAGGAATTTTTTTTTAACATTATGATGACTTGGAAAGGGCAAAATTACACTGGTTAAATCTCGACAATTCACGTCGAACAGAAAACAGCGGTGCTCTCACACAAAATACAAGGACTCCAAATGGCAGAAAGTGAACCCCTATCTAAGGATTATAGAACGGAGGCGCTAAGCATCCAAGTCACAGAATTCAGCTTGTGATGAGGCTGGATGACACTTGCCGAGGCAAAACCGCCCCCCCCCACCCCCCCCCCCCCCCCCCCCCCCAAACCCCCCCCCCCCAGCAATTTTATACAAGCCAAATGAAGCCAAGTCAATGCCATACATACTGCTCTGCTGTCTAAAATCCCCTAACCGGTTAGATTTCTCGCATTCTTCTCTCACGTCCCACAAACGCACACAGGGTCGCCACATGGCCTGACTCCAAAAAAAGGGCCGAACTCCCACAAAACATCATTGGTCCCTGCAGATGAAACATACACTGAAAGAGACAACCAAAGGGACAAGTTGGAAAACAGAGGAGAGAAATGAGTGGAAAATAATAGTTTTCCTCAGAACTAAAGAAAGAATAACAACCCTTTAAAAGCACAATCAATACTTGATATCTGAATGATTAGATTTTAGATTCAAGGAGTGTTAAATAACTTATAAACCGTGTATACAACCATTCGCTAATTATAAAGATTTAATCACTCATGTCGCTAAAAAAACTGTATGACCGAAAAGTTTATGTCATTATGAATTACTTTTGTGTTTTTTGTATGAATTGTTCTGTTCTAACAAGAACAATTTTTTGGGGGTGTAAACTTTGGTGAAATGTTATGACTCACCATATTATTCTCTCCTTAGTTTGTTTTTCTAACCCTTTTCCAGTTTTTGTCTCTTAAAATCAGGAAAACACACACACACACACAGACACACACCCACTAGAGAAATAAACACAGGCAAAAAAGGACACAGCCTGTGTGCAGTTAATCAAGTTTAACCACATATTGGAATCCTAATACATGGCATTTGGCAGTCACAGTGCTAAAACCCAATATTTGTTTTGAGTGAGAAAGCCCCGGTCATTAGGAAACCATAGAGCGTCTGCTAGGCTATTACAGGCCTTGATGTGGTCCGCCACTGAAATTTTATTATAGCCATGCTATTATTATTACCTTTATCATCACATGCATATCGAGTACAACATTGCACTTCTCATTGAATCCTAATTTAAGACACCTCCTGCGCTGATTAGTCGGGCATGATGGTCACACCGCTGAGGGCAAAGCAAGAGCTAATCTTAAGATTGACCCGAGGTCAGCCAGAAGTTTTGATTGATCGCTCAGCAGGCAAAACAGCTGTTGGCACTACAATTTTGAGACTTGTGTTTGTTAGCTTTGCACTTTATAGCAATGTTGTTAGGCATCTCTAAAATGAAATTTGATTTTAAAAGACTGGAGATGAGAATCATAATAAATTGAGTGATTCTGGATCAAATTCCAATAAGGCATTCCTGTTCCTTAAAGTGACGGTTCATTCAAAAATTAAAGTTCTGTCATTATTTACTTACCCTCATGTTGTTATAAACCTTTCTTTTTCTTCAGGGGAACAAAAAATAAGATATTTGAAGATGTTGCAACTGCTTTTATTCATCCAATGAAAACAATGGATTCAAAATAACACTGGACCTTTTCAATGGGGGGGAAAAGGGGCATCAAAAAATCTTTTGTGATCCAGAAAGAAAGTTATACGAGTTTGGAATGACATGAGGGTGAGTAAATAAATAACAGAATTTTTTCCATTTCAAATCGTGTTGCATGTGACCTTCATTGTTTGCTGTTATAAAACTAAAAAAGCTACATATTTCTATTGTCATATAGGGCCAAAAAACTGTATGATAAATATATAGTATAATATAGCTTAGAGTAGAAATATATATATATACACACACACACACCACGTATTAAGTGACATATTTTTTCTTAATTTAAATAAATAAAGAATAAATAATAACAATTATTTTTGAGAATTTCTAAAGCTAAGTTTGAAACTACATCCAAATATAATAAAAAAAAAGTAACTTTATTTTTTAAGTTTTTATAATGAAGCATTTTCTGAATGAAAACTGAAGGCTTTACAATTATTCAGACATTGGAGCACCAACAACTAGTGACCCAAAATCATTCCAATAATATTCAAATACTGCCATTTGATTCTTCTCTAGCAGCACATTTTTTTCATCATTCAGAAACCACACGCCTATAGAACCAGCACTGAGCTCATGAGTGTCTCTAAACACATGCATTCTTCATCAGCAAATGCATTGTTCTTAAGACCTTGATGTACTGTTAAAACTTGTGATACTCAAACACTCAAGTGCAGTTATCTGTTTCTCTGCTGCATTGGAATGACCATCAGCGCATCTCTAATGCATCTCCAAACAACTCCTAGCATTGTACAAACAGGTTCTTCCCCCTGAGCCAGCTATCATACATGCTACGGGCATCTGGCTAAAACTGCTCTTTTCTGTTCACACAATAACGGGTATTAAGTTGATGTATGCTAACAAAAATTGATTTTAGAACAATTTCACAGAGTATAAAGTCAATGTTTATTTTCATCACCATGAATTTCCCTGGAATTTTGCTTAGATCAGTTTTCAGGAATCAATGAAGTCTATATATTTAGTGTATCCGGCTATGCATTAGTTAATTTAGCTACTATACACAAGCGTGTAACCAGGTCTTGGGCTAAAAATAACACATTCAGCTTGGTGTCTCTGAAAAAGGTGTTACATTTATGTCTCTAATTTGCTGGTCTCTTCCTGAGCCTAGTTTAACCCCATGGGACAATGTTGGAACAAAAGCCACAGAACAGGTGATCTCATAGACTGGAGTCACAGAGTGCCAGTGAAATCACAGTGTCTGCCGCCTCTCTATATGACAACCAAAAAACTTTCCCACGTAAACAGTCCCACGCCTGCCAATAAGCAGTCAAACTAGGTGACCAAACATATTTTCCATTTGAACGGCGGGCTTGGCTTTACATTTTTATCCATATAAAGCTGCAAGTTGGCAGTTCTTCATAATGTGACTTTTTAATTAACTTTTTTTTAGTGATTTTATATTTACATGTTTGGGAATTGACTGAATAAGTGAAAACTGTGCATCACATGCCAAAGCCAAAATTCGGGACATAAACAGTCCCACACCTGTCAATAAGCAGTTGGATCAAGTGATCAAACATATTTTCCATTTGAACAACAGCCTCTGCCTTACATTTGTATCCATACACAGTTGCAGTGGACAATTGTCCATAATGTGACTTTTTTTTAATTAACATCTAATTTATTTTTTTTTACTTCATCAATTTAATTTGATATCTATTGGGAATTTAATAAATTGTGAAAACTGAGCATTACATAAATCCAAAACTTAATGCTATATTAACATTATTTAGTTAATGAATAACATTATCCAATAGCCTGTGTGACCTAAGTAACGTCATCGCATAAGAAAAGCTGCATAAATTGCATAAATTTAAGTCTAAATTTAAATAAAAAAATAAATAAAAATCACAACGAATTTTTTACATTTGAAAATATTTGATCATTTACAATAAGACTAGGATGAAATACAGTATACAGTCAATGTCACCATTTTAAGTACTTTTTGCCTTGCCTACTGTAGTTCATTTAAAAGGTCTTGTGATGTTGTTTTTTTAACAAAGTACATATATTATATGTACATTATTAAGTACAAAATATTATGTGTAATCTCTCCTTTATTAAGGTTTAAGGGGATGTCAGAGCAGTATGGCAATGCATTGGCCCATTCACTTGTAGAAAACTGCTTGATTTGCCTTAAAATTAGGGTTGGGTATACCATTCACATTTTAACCGGTACGGTACCGGTATCAGTACCTGAATTTCGGTACTTTACTCTCTGTGTAATTACAAAAACATTTATTTCAGTGAAAAAATAAGTCCAAAAGTCTCAATTTCAACATTTTGAACAATAGGGCCCTACAAACTTTTTTTTTTTTTCCCCAGAAAATCTTGTTTTAATTTTTCTGAAAAAATCAAATGAAGGCATTAAACATTTATTTTAAATCAAATGAAAATTAAACCCTTTTATTTTTTGGCAAACAAATTGAGGTTTACTGTTGACAGTAATACATGGAAGAAAGATTGTGTGAATATTCCTTTAAAACATTTTATAATAAACATTTTTTTTCTACAATTAAGTGATTAATCTGGTTGTAATATTTATTTTTATCATTTAAGTGTTTTATTTAAATTGGATAGAAAATTTAATATTTAAAGATGCACATTATACTGTACAAAAGTAATACAAAAGTAATATATTTCTGTTACATGCTAAACCATAATTTTATTTTGACAGGTTGCCATGAAGAACTTCCAGCTGCTGTGTATGATATGATGGTAGTTTTCTCAACGGTAGAATGACCGCGAAGTGACTCTCACAGCAGCTCGGGAATTAAGTTTTGTGGTCAAGACGTTCAGATAGTGCGACCATAGGACTGTATAAAACCATGGAGCGTGTTTCGTGTCATGGGAACATCACTCGTAGTTTCCGGTTTAAAAGCGAATTTTGAGACTAAATGGGCGGAACCGACCGTCGCCATCTTGGCAGTGCGTCACCGCGCGTCACTCCTGGATAATCGAAAATGGGCAAAAAGGCGGGACGTAGGTGAAGCTGAGTGTGGTTGCTGGGAACCATGCAGTCTATAGTGATAGCAGTGCTGCCGTGCAAAGACAAAACACCATAACTTTGTTTTCGGTCGAAAATTAGTTATTGATGATTTTGGGACATATATGACCTCCTTTATCATGTGTATAAGTATCTTGGAGAAAACCCCGGAGAAACCAAGGCAGAACACAGTATCATCAGTTACCTCTCTTTGACTTTGTTTTAGAACGCTCAAATTAAGTTACAGTGCTCTGCATTTGTTAAGCCGTACGTCAATATTACTGTGCCAGCCTGGAGTTATACAGTATTCTGCCTTTGTTTTACTGTACATTAAAGTCTGCCGCGTTTAAATTACGGTGTAACTTGTGTACTTTCATACATCTGTCGGCACTTCTTTAGACAAACAAATTAGATAGATCGTGATCTAACAAACTGCTCCATATAACAAAGCACTGTAAACAAACTAGATAACTTGGCAACAATAATTAATCGTAAATAATCTTTAAAAAATTTTTTTCAGATGCCAGCTGTCAGTCTAGGGCTACCCACTTCTGCACGTGTCGAATGCCATGGCAGCGTATCACATAAAATCAGTAACTGTTCGCAATTAAATCTGTTTCCTACCTTTTCTTGTAACTCGATAAAAACCATTGCAATGAACGTCATCGGAGAGGTTTAATTCACAATCATTCTGAGCATTATTCCTGCTGGCGTTCACAATCAATCCACAAGTCGTTCTTATAGGTTAGGCTATTTTCATTCAGTTCGATGTAAAAAAAAATAGGCTAAGTATGTCTTGCATCCTTTAATGTTAGCGAACATTGCAAATAAATTGGTTGCAAAACGGTATCCACTCACGTTTAACTTTTTGTCTGGTTGTTACAGTCAGAAAAAAAACTGAATCACATTACATGTTATAGCCTAGCCAATGATCACTAGATTTTATACAGATGTTACTATAATGATTCTGTAAATGGTGATCAGCACCCACATCTGGCTATAATATTGTGGAAGTAATGACTTTGCCTTGCGTGAATTCATTTGCAGACCAGAAGTGCAAAGGCAAGTACTACAAAAACGTTCAAAATAGGGTAAAAATCAGAGTGTTTCAAACCAAACCACGTTTCAGCCTTCAACATAAGAGGCAACGGAAATGTAGGTTAATATTTAAAAACAGTCTTTTGCATTTTAATATTCACAGACACTAGTTCATATCGCCGATTCGAATTAAGTGGCAGACCTACTTTTGATTCATTCATCCAAAATTGACGAATTCCATGGCATTCCGTGCTATAGAGTAAATATTAAGTTTTATGAATGGATCCACGCTCTCGTCCGCGTTTTGCAGAATAGAAACATTATGGCCTAGACATAGACATGTAACCACATTTCAAGAACATTTCGGGTTGCCTGTGTGTTGTTGAATGAGGGCATCTATTTCTCGCGCAGGGAGAGTATGCGCCTAGATGCGTTCTCAGGTACCGAAATTTGTCACCGATTGATTTAACGTGAATCGGTGCTCGATAGTTCCGACGCAATTCGGTCGGTACCCTTAGAAGTACCGAGTTCGGTACCCAACCCTACTTATAATTGTCTTGAATTGCCTTATATTTATTTGATATAAAAACCATGATAATTATAAAAGACTGTGACGAGTGGGGGCGGGGCCGATAGCCATGGGAACGGAGCGAGGCCGGTAAAGTAATTGCGAATGCGCGACACCTGCACCACTCACCGGCCTCGAGATCACGGAGGAGCTCCGGAAGGATAAAAAAAGGAGCTACGACAGTGAAAGACAAGAGAGAACCAGGCCTGGACTTTATTTTGTGTTTTGTGTTTCAGCCATCCGCGAGAGGATGCCGCTTACTCTCATTTTGTGTGTTTTTCTTTTATTAAATCTTAATGTTTGCCGGTTCCGCCTCCTTCTCCCAACTAGAACTTGTTACTGGTGCCGAAACCGGGAGGAAGGAAGGAACGCTGTCAGAGAGCCCTCGCGGCTGAGGGGGATCGCGGTGCTGAGGAGATCGGAACAAGCGCAGAGACCGCCGGTAGCTGTCCCGAGGTGGGTGGTGCTGGAACTATGGAAGACGAGGTGGGACGGAGAGCTCGCTGCCGCGCACCTGGGTTGAGGAGGGGTGGCTGCCGTCCGAGAGGGAGCGGAGGAGTTGGCCCTGTTCGCCAGGAGGCCGGAGCCTGCTGCCATCTGCCATGATTGGGGACTCGCAGGGAACGGGGAACCTTGCTGCCGGCTGCCCTCAACAGGAGGATCCATCGCCGTCCACCAGGAGGCGGAGGAGCAGTGGGCCGACCACCAACGATGTCCAGTACCATCGCATGGCACCGCGAGTGAGAGCCTCTCAGCCGGTTGAGGACCAAGCGGCAGTGTGTCCGGGAACCGGACCCGGAATTTTTTTTTTTCTTTTCCCCTCTCCCCTCTCTCGTATCTGTCTCTCCTCATCCTTCCGTCTCCTTTTCTCTCGCCTCGTCTGTCTGTCTTTACCCCCAGGTACGCCGCGGCCGGCATGATCGGGCTTCCCCGAGGGGGGGAGGGGATAGAGGTGCAGCCAGGAGTACCCCCCGGCCGCGAGGGCTGATGGGGGTATGTGACGAGTGGGGGGGGGGCCGAGAGCCGTGGGAATGAAGTGAGGCCGGTGGAGTTAATTGATAATGAGCGACACCTGCACCCCTCACCGGTCTCGAGTCCCACGGAGGAGCTCCAGAAGGATAAAAGGAGGAGTGACGACAGCGAAAGACGAGAGAGGACCAGGCCTGGATTTTATTTTGTGTTTTGTGTGCAGCAGTCGTCCACGAGGGGCTGCTGCTTTACTTTCATTTTGTGTTTGTTTATTTTATTAAAATCTTAAATGTTCGCCGGTTCCCGCCTCCTTTTTCCCAAGACTACGAACGTTGTAACAAAGACCTTTTTAGATGAGCTACAGTATGGCACACCGCAGGACTTAGCAACTTTCCAAAAGTGCTTCATGTCAATTACCAAGATCTACACAGCAAAATCAATTAAATACTTTCCCTCCCTGCATTCAGCCCAGAACTTTAAGAGAGCAGCAGTATGGAGCTTTTCACCCACACAGCGGCATGCCATGCACATAAAGCCTCTGCGGCTTCCACGACTGAGGGCCATCTCTGAGTCCTGTTGTGAAAAGGGAATTCGTGACTACAAGTGAGTGAGAGAGAGAGACAGACAGAGCAAGCGAAAGAAAGGCCTGGGCTGGCTGTCTTTTTTCAGCCCAGCACGTCAGTCCAGCGCTATTTCATACTGTCGATCTCCAGCCATTCCTGTCACCACATTCCGCCCCACACCACCCCATCAGTGTGTATCTTCACAAAGACAGCTATTGTCCCGCTGGTGATCACCCACTGACCTGCTCTATCTGCACTGCACTGCTGGTCATCTCGGAGGGACACGCAAACAGCACAGTGAGGAGGAGTGCAGGAGTGTGAGAGGGATGGTGGGGGACAGACAGAAGGGAGAAGGGAGAGAGATAAAGGGAATGAACAGTAGATGAGTTTTCTGAGGTATAGCTGCATTTCTCATTCCTTTCTGCATTCCTGTTTGGCCAAAGGATATAGAAGAAGAAGAAGAAGGTTTTATTTATATAGTGCCTTTCCATAGCTCAAGGTCACTTAACATAGTGCTAAACAAAACATTTGCACACCCATATACACAATACAAAACACATAAGGCCACATATAGCCACATTATCCAAAATACACATTAAAAAGATACGTTTTAGCTGGGTCTTGAATGTAGACAAAGATGGTATATTACGAAGTGTAAGGGGTAGCGAATTCCATAATTTCGGAGCATTAACACAAAATGACCTACCACCTACAGTGGACAGCCGAAAACGAGGAATGGACAAAAGACCAAGCTCAGATGATCTGAGAGACCGGGCAGGAGAATAGGAGTACAGTAGGTCAGACAGATATGGAGGCGCAAGACCATTTAATATGCCTTAAACATTAGAAGTAATATCTTAAAGGGTCCTATTCTGCTTTTTCAATTTTAAAATTTTAGTCAGTGTGTAGTGTGTATGTTTGGGCATAAAAAAGATCTAGAAAGTTACAAATCTCAAAGTCCACTCCAAAGGGAGATATTTCGTTTTTTAAAAATCAATTTTCAAGAACTACAGCAAACGGCTCGTTTGGACTACAGCGTTTGGTTTCCGGGCTTTGTGATATCACAAAGCGGCTCATTAGAATATCATTAAAAATAATTACCGCCTACAGAAGCTAATGGTTGGGGGGGCCGTTTGGTTGAGTGACTGCATTAGACGAGACGACGAAGAAGAAGTGCTGCTGCGAGTTAGTGCATCAGAGAAAACCAAGAAGAAGAGCTGCTGTGCTGTAGCCTCACATTTTTGGCATATCTAGAACAGCGGTTTCTTAATTCCAGTCCTCGCGTACCCCCGCTCTGCACATTTTGTATGTTTCTCTTATTGCTTCATACGTTTGTTATATTTGACTGTAAGTGCCCTGCGAAGTGGACATTACCGGATATTCCTTCATGATTCCAGTTTGAAGTGAGCGTATATGTTCCATACAAAGGGCACTTAAGTGTGCGAGACGTGAATTTAAAATGTATTTGTTTACAGAGGTATATTATGTCCCACTTCACGCTTCTCTCGTAAGTTTCGTTTGTGTGTGAAGACGCATCAGGCAGCGGCGCAGCGCAAATCTGTATATGAATATTCCGAAGTGAAGTAAACTCAACGGATTTCCCCTGCTCAGGGAGAAGGGAGCAATGGACACTGTGTAGGGACCATGTCAATAGGAACACAGTGCATGACGGAGCCCCTTCTAACGAGATGATGTCCTGAATAGCTGTTTAACAAAGTTTTCTTTTCTTTTTGGAGACTGTGCAAAACATGCAGAGCGGGGGTACGTGAGGACTGGGATTGAGAACCGCTGGTCTAGAACAATTCTTACAAATATAACATGACGTAGCTGCACGCCGCGGACAAACGCCGAATGGCGCCGCCGGTGTGCCTACACTCATAGAAAATAATGTATTTGAATTTAAGACGTGGCGCGACGCTGCGCTTCTCGTTCGGTGCGCGACCGCCTGAAACGCTGTTGCCCTCTGATAACTTTTAATGCTTTATCTGCGGGCCGCTTATTAT
Organism: Sinocyclocheilus anophthalmus; assembly: GCA_018155175.1. Lineage (NCBI taxonomy): Eukaryota > Metazoa > Chordata > Actinopteri > Cypriniformes > Cyprinidae > Sinocyclocheilus > Sinocyclocheilus anophthalmus. The sequence continues at coordinate 101,625 of JADLZN010009659.1, read as the reverse complement.
AAAGCCTGTGAAGGGTTGTGTCATGAGCGGTAAAAACGGTTATTAATAATAGTGAATGAATCGCGTTGTGCCGAACTTTTATTAAAAAAGCAAAAACAAACACTCTCCTTCGATCCATGAACATGTCTCTCACTTAATGTACGCAATCTCACAGTCTGAAGCGTCTGTCATAGCAAATCAGCACATGCTGTTGTGAATAATTAAGCGAAGCATCTTCATAGGATAAGAACAAGCAGTCTCATTAATAATTTAATAGACACCGACACGTCATCGATGTAATATAGTTCTTTGCCACGTCACAAATTGTGACGTCAACATGATGTAGATTTTAAACCTGGAAGATGAAAATAGTAGGGATGCACCGAATATTCGGCAACAGAAATTATTCTGCTGAATAAGCGAAAAGGCCGAATAATATGAACCGAACAATGACGAACGAGATCAAATAGAGGCACGCGCTAATGCAGCAAACATGTCGACAGTGTGAACGTATTTAAAACTATCAGAGAAAGACGCAAAAATCATTACAAGCGTGAAGCACCGACAGCGACAGACTGTTTAGTGCTGCATCAAGTCTCCGATGAGAAGAAGAGATGGCTAATGCTGGTGGTTAGGCTACTGTATGACGATTGAAATAGCGAAATGGCCTCAAACGATTAGTAAATAAACTGCAGATGTTATATTTTTAATGCACACTACGAACTGCATTGGCTATTATTTTGGACAAGCGCCTGTCATGGAACTCTCGGCGCCAGGGTTCAGGGTCAAAGCACGATGGAAAATCTGCGCTAAAATGTCAGCTGTTTGTTGCTCGCGTTGTCATAAATTTTGTGCATTTTTTTTGAAAGGATGTGCCATGTGAGACATGGCGACAGACATCTTCCAATTCGTATGAGACTCATTTATAAATCTGCATGCCTGTTGTCAACAAACAAAAAGCACAGGAGATCTTCCTGCGGGTTCTGCAACATAAAAGTTGAGAAAGCCACAACTCCAGCGACTTCATAAATGATGTATTGTATTTTACTGCGTCGTAAACAAATAACAAAGACACTAATAATGATCCTCATAATAATTACCCTACAACGCTCTGTTACGACATTATTATAACATTCACACATAGTGTTCAAATTGGGATCTTAATAGGTTCTAAGTTTTACAAGAAGTCTCTTTGCTCAGCCGGCTGTTATTGTCAGTACAAACACACATGCTGATATTTAAGTCTCAAAAATGGCCAAACCATCTTATTTTACTAACTTATTAATTTTAAAGGTCCCGTGGCATGAAAATTTCACTTTATGAGGAAATTTTTTTAACATTAATATGAATTCCCCTAGCCTGCCTACGGTCCCCCAGTGGCTAGAAATGGCGATAGGTGTAAACCGAGCCCTGGGTATCCTGCTTCACCTTTGAGAAAATGAAAGCTCAGATGGCCCAATCTGGAAGCTTCCCTTTATGTCGTCATACGGGGAAAGGTTACCTCCCCTTTCTCTGCTTTGCCCGCCCAGAGAATTTGGCTACTACTATGAGAAAATGAGCTACTACCATGCAAGGCAAGCGCAATATTTTTTTTTCCACGAGAGACATCATGGCTTGCAAACGAACGAAGCATTGCAGTTGCCCCGCCTCTCTCCTCCTCATTAACATTTAAAGCTACAGACACAGAAATGGCACGTCCTAAGGAAAGCTCATTGTGGGGCTGGCTCGTAGTGGCTGAAATTCTGCACCAAGGCTGAATTTCGGGAAAGAGACTTCAGATACATTACTAGGGACCACTTAGGCCTATATAAAAGCATCCAAAAAGCAGCATGTCATGGGACCTTTAAGTTAAACCGTGCTTTGTTGGTATAATGTCTGCTAAAATGTAAAAAAAATGTTCAGTGTTAAGTAAATATTTTTTTATTGTTGTTTTGTTATTGATTTTTTCCTTTGAAAAGCAAGACAAAACAGTAAAAAAAAAAAGAACTTTGCGCAATTTATTAATGCAATTTGTGGAAAATTGCAAAATAAACCTCTTGGGGGGTGGGGGTTAATGTGAAAAAAACAGTGTTCGGTATTGGTTTCTTCCGGTTTCATTGTGTTGGCTCGGCCTCCTAGAATTTTCATTTCGGTGCATCCCTAGAAAATAGTGCAAAAAAGCTTAAAATCAACCAGTTTTCTCCAATAGTTAAAATTATTGGATGCTAACATTGTCTTCTATGATGTTGCACCCAAACACTCAGTAAAATCTCAGAAAAAGTAGTTTGGGGTTTGATGACCCTTTAAATTAATACTGAAAATACTGCACTTGGTTTTTTGGAAATAATTCAAATATGATGATTTGGCACTCAAGTAACATTTCTAATTATCAATGGTGAGATCAGTTGCTTAATATTTTTTGTGTAAATCAATACTTTTTCCAAGATTCTTTGATGAATTGAACGTTTTAAAAAACAGCATTTATTTGAAATAGGAAATATTTTGTAAATGTCGGTTTTAATTATTTTTACAGACTATTCACTGTCAGTTTTAATGTTTAAAAGTTGTAATGATTAATAAATGTATTCATTAAAAAAAGAAAATCTTACTGACTCCCAAACTGTAGTGTATATTATACAGTTCTTGTAATCAAACTGACCGGTCACTCTACATTTGTAAACTACAAGAATACTGAACAGCTCCTACCATCCTCAACACAAGACTATTCTCATCAATGTACTTTAAGAACAAAAGATCACAGAGCAAACATGGAGGCATACCTTGCTTGCTCTCTGCGAGAGAGCATTTATATAAGGCACTAAGCAGCCACACAACCAATGGACTTTTGTCCTGCATTGATTGCCCACAGGGCTGGAACCTATCCCAAATGTCTATGACGAGAATCTACAAGTACATGCTCCGGGCCATGGCCTGAGTCAATCAGCAGCCATTATCCCATTCCCAATCCATTTTCAATATTGCTGAGTGCCCACAGCCCAGCTGTCTAAGGAGCAAACACGCAAAAGCCCAAGCTCACTGAACCAGTATTAACAGTTTCAGAACTAGATCACATCGAATGTGGAGCTGACACAATAGATGCATTTTAGCCCCTGCATGGAAACATTGCATGTTAAATGCATCATATTAAGAGCAGTGAAGGACTAAGTAAAGTTTGAAAAGGGAATAGAATTTTGCTAACTAGGATCCATCTACACTGCATTCTGAAACTGTCATGCCAGGCATTCCTTTAAAAGTACTGAAACAATCAAAGCTTTCAAACAATAACCAATTATCCATTGAACTCTGTGACTCCAAAGAATTTGGAGATGTGAAAGATTGTGCCTTCAACTGATCAGTTACTTGGAGCTTATTCTCCACCACTGTGGCGTTGCAACATGTGGTGTAAATAATGTGCAATTCTTTTCTTCAAAGTGTTCTAGTGCTAATACACGCATACCAAAAAATACAAATCTCTCATGCTGGACATTTTCCTGTATATTAAAGGAATAATTCAACCACAATAAATATTCTGTCTTTATTATCTAACCCTCATGCTGTTTTAAATTCATATGCTGTTATTATTTCTGTGGAACATTCTTTATGCAGTTTTACACAGACCAAAACAGACAAGCTCAAAAAGGACAAAAACATAAAAAAAAAATCACCAATAAACTATTTTAAAATTGTATATGCAAGTGAAGCTTACCTTTAATTCTCAGTTGTGAATAAACTGTAAAAATGCGCTCATTAGAAGCCTTATTCCTAGTGTTCAAAGATCGTAAAAGAAAAAAAAATAAATAAAAATAATTATTTATTTAAAAAGAAGAAAAGAGAAAATGCGAAGTTGGGGATGGCCAATCAGCTACCTCAAAATAATTATTTTTTAAATTATAATAATTAAAATAACACATTTAGGCCTGTTTTTCATTCATATGGCTTCAGAATACTTGAAATATCATGCATAAGTCGTATGGAGCATAAATGATTTTTTGTTTGTTTTTTTTTTTTTTTTTTTTTTTTTTTTGGTGTTGGTGTTTTTTTTTTTTATTTTTTTTTTTTTTTTTTTGTGCCATTATGGTCTTTTTTGTCCTTTTTGGAGATTGACATACATAGTAGGGAACTTGATGATTCATTAGAAAATTCTACTTCTGTGTTTCACTGAACAAAAAAAAAACAGCATACAAAAGGTTCTGAACAACATGAGGTTAAGTAAATAGCCAAATTTTCATATTTGTGTGTAATATTCCTCTTTAAATTTTAATTGTATCAGAAGCATACACATACCTGTTTAGTAATGAAGTAATCTTCAAGGTTGAGTCTCCATGCCATAATCATATGAATGGTGGACAGCACAGCTCCAGTGATCACAGCTGCTCTCATTCGCACCGGCAGCAGTGTGTAGATGATGTAGATGAAGAACACCGTCCACCATATCCCTTCAGATGCACTGGGTGGATCCACCATTAACAAGCCAAACACCTGCACCACCACTAACACCGCCATGACCAAATAGCTCACAATCCACATGTAGTCCTGGTGGAAGCCGTTTCTGTTACACACCACCATCAAGGCTAAGAACAGGCCCATGGCTACGGAAAGCACCGAGGCAAACGCCACATCTGGTGGACCTTGGACGCAGTGGAACGCCAGCATAACCCCGCAAACCACAACCAGGACCCCCATGAGCATTGTAAGAGAGCTCTGGTTGAGCCTGAAGAAGTACCGTTGATATAGCCGCTCGAGCTTGGCCGACTTAAACTTCTTGGACTGAAAAACATGAGCCAGACGCAACAAGCAAGTCAACAAACACCTGTCGGGACCCTTCCTCTCCTCTCCGCCGTCATCGGTGTCCTCGCCATCTTTCATTTGCCTCGTCTCAGAATCTTCAAACGCCAGGTCCACGGCTCTCAGACCCACATCACCCTTCCTGCCATAATGGTCTTCCTGCCAAACGCAGCGTGTGCTGAAGTTGCTGCTGGTGGCGCCCCCTGCTGCACGGGAGTAGTGTTGCGATGGGGGCTCCATAGACTCGGGGTCCCGTAGACAGCTCATGTAGCGTGGGTTGCACAGGGACGAGCCCCTTTTACGCCTTGACTTCCTGCCATTGCGCTCACCCCATGCCGTCGTATGGTTGTCCACTCTTGCAGATTTAAAGCCATTGACCCAAGACATTCTAAAAGCAAAAAGAAGGTCCATAAGAACAGAAAACCTGCTTAAAAATAAGTCAATGAACATATATTATTTTATTTATTTATTTTATTTGACATATCAGCATCAAAGTCTATATTCATGTCAAAAAATAATAAAATATACACAATTAAACTTACTATAAACACACTATACAAAATATTTTCTTCAAAACTTCAGAAGCTCATTCTTAAAAACATATCTAAAAATATAACTGACACTATAATTGTTGGCCATTCCACACTTATTATCCAGTTTTTTAGACGATACTGAAGGAATTCCCATGCTTTTCCTTCTAAATTCCTAGATAACTGCAATTTATATTTGCCTACACAATTAATTCCATGCATTTAAGCATGAACTTTAGATCAAAAGGGTTTTTAGAATCATGAGAAGCAAAGTCGGCCAACTGTGTTTAAACTTTTAACTGGTAGCGTATTTACACAGTGAAAGCTGCCAAGTTGTTTAGCGAGGTCAACTTACCTGTGTGGTTTCCCCTTTGTGTGGTGGCACTGCTCTTTTTAGCAAGGCACTGCATTTACTTTAGTGTAGAGAGCTAATATTATCAGCATTTTTCTGAGCACAGGGTTTGTCAAGTTCCACGACACCCACTTAAGCACAGGGTCAACAGAAAATCCTCGTATAGCGCCAAGATCTCTGCATCTCTCAGCCACCTGAGTCTGCTGGTACAATACAAATAGAGCACATGCAGCATGAGTGAAGCATGAAAATGAAAAAGGAACAAGACACAAACCTCTCTGAGATTATCCGTGACTGTGATTACTGCTAATAGCTGTTGCTGAATTCGCTGCTGACATTAATATGCGTTTATTCATGTTTATGCCTCAATAGGTTAATAAAGAGTATTGATTTCAAGCTGTAATTAACCAGCTATTCTGCTCTCTCAGAAATGTTAGTTCACATGAGAGCAAATTGAAAGAGCTGAAAATAAAATAAGGAGGAAAGACTCTATAGCTAGAATTGACTGATGCTGAAAGCATCCAATCAATCTCACAGTAAACCTACGAATGCACAAGGAAGAAAAATAGCATCACAAATACAAACGTTTGAAAAGACTTAGGTTAATCCGACTTTCCAAATGCCTGGGATTTGACTTTCAAAGCTAACCACATAAACGGTGTGTTTTAAGACAGGAACGTTTTCCCAAAATATAAACACAGGCCAGTTTCTAGCTTGCTGTCTGACAACAAAGGACTTTGTCATCATAAGTCAACGCTCTGTAATTCAGATTAAATTGTCCATGCTTCCCCAAATTTGCTCAGATGAGTCACCACTTTACCTCATGTCAGTGGCATTAGTGACTTCAAACGATTTTTTTAAAGGACTGTCTGGAAATTAAATGAGATGTAACCAACTCAAATGTAACTTTGAAATACAGATTTTAACCACAATTACATCCATCAAAAAAGTTTTAGCATGCAATTAATCTAAAAATAATTAGTTTTTTTCCCCATTACGCACATACATATACATATATATATACACACACTTTATACATTGTCTTTCTAATTCATTAAAATGAACTAGTCAAAAATGTGTTAGTTCTGAAAAACCTAATAGAAATGTTGACAGTTCCAAGATAAACACTTTCTCTAAAACATATTTTAGCCTACAGTCTTGCAGAAAAAAAAATTATAATGTGGAATAAAAACCATCTACATGTCAAAAATACATTTCAAAATTCAACTCCCCTTTAATGCGTAAGCTGGAAAGGCAAAATGTGTATTATTGATCAAAATCAAACACAGCTATCTAAATAAAGTTATGCTGGTCTGTGGGAAACACAGGCTGGTTTTTCCTTCATGGATCCCACTCTAGAGACATTGTGGCTTCACGTTCGATTGCAAGCACTAATTTAACTTGGCAGGAAGATTCAACCATTCATTCAGTACTGACATGAGAAAAAAGTAAGGGATGATGAAACGTTTAACTTGCTGCAGTAAAACTATAAACAGTAATGTCTGACAGAAGAAAAGGCCTTTACTTTAACACCTCACACAAAACAATTCATACAAAAACAGAGAGATATCATAAAATAAGTCAGTGTATCCCACTTAGAATGTGTCTATACCTCAAAAGCAATGCCTTGAGAGTCTACGAGCGTAACACTGAAAGACTAGACAATCTCATGACCTATCCAGTCCAATGGCATGATTTAGTCACACTACATTTAAATGCTGCCACAGTTGCTAAACAAGTAATCACCATAAACAAACTCCGAAATGTAGAGAATGTGTCTGGTTTCTAGTGCAGTGCATTATAGAGTCCCTGCAGTAAGGTTCCTGCAAGCTCAACATACCTGATCGCGAAGAGACTGGTCTTAAAAGACAAACGCAGCTACATATCCTTGCTCTGCTGTTAATTCGCTTTCATCAACGACTGCTGCAACTATAACATGTTGCCCGAGGTTCTTACGCCGCTGCCGCTGCTAACAAGCCCCACAACACACTGCAAAACCAGCACACATTTCAAGAGTAAGCGAAAGCACATCCGTAGGGCAAGCAGCACTCACCGAAAGCCCCCATGAATCAGCAGCGCAACGTGCTTCAATCGCGAAATCACTGAGTGGATCTGTCGCTTGACCGAGAGCGTGTTTAACCGCGAGTGACTGACTGGGCGATGGTTACATTCTCGCGCACGCTGCTGATACAGTCACGTTCGTCTTCATGTTTCTTCACGCGCTGCTACTATCCACTGAAGTCTGGAGTCCCTCTAGAGGTGCAGCCTCTGTCTGTGTGTGTGTGTGTGTGTGTGCTGGTTTATATATCCTGGTGGGGACTTAACCCTGACTACACAGACTCATGGGGACCCGTGGGGACTCACTAAATTGTGGTCCCCACGGGTACAAAAGCTTATAAATCATACAGAATTAAGTTTTTTGAAAATCTAAAAATGCAGAAAGTTTCCTATGGGGGCTAGGTTTAGGGGTAGGGTTGGTGTAGGGCAATAGAATATAGGGTCTGTACAGTATAAAAACCATTACGCCTATGGAGAGTCCCCAGAAGGATAGCTGACCAGACATGTGTATGTGGGGGAGGTTGTGGTGTTTTTGTGATCTTTGGTGTTGCCCACATTGTGGGGAGCAAATGTCTCTCTCCACATAGACAGTAAACCAGGTACATTTTTGACGTTGTGGTGACCAGCCCAAATACCACGAGGGCAGGCTTAATAAACATGCTAAATAGAAATGAAAACCTTGAAATTCAAAAAGGTTTCGATGTGGGGGTAGGGATATCGTTAGACATAAGGTGTTAGTTTAGCGTAAAAAGTATAACATTTAATGGAAAGTCCCCAATATGAAAAACAAGGGGTTGTACACTTGCAAGATTGAATTGAACTGATTTACATCTAGATTTAGAAAAGTAGAATTAAAATTAAAAAATGAAAATTCAAGGAAAATATGTTATATTTGTATGACTGATTTTTAACAAGAAAAAATGTAAGATGGCTTGACAAAATCTTGTTAGAAATTTTGAAAAAAGATGTCCTGCAATTTACAAAAAGCTATGTTTATATGCATGTATGTAAGCTCATCACTAATGTAGCTTCTAAGCTTCTACATTTTCTACTGTATGTGTTTGTGCTAAAACAGGTGAGGGAATATCATACATATGGGATGTTTCACACATTCCCCCGCTGACAGTAAAGATGTTTAATTGCTCTATGTTGTGTAAACACACACTACCAGCCACAGGTTTGGACACACTTGACTGACTTCATGGTTCTCATAAATAAATAAATACATTTAAATAAAATATTGTAGGATATAATTTTGTTTGTATATGAATTCCTTCACAAATGTATAATTTTAAATAAAATATGAAATAATATTCTTTCTTGTGAAAGAAAAGCAGACAACAGGTGTTCAACATGTATAGATATTCATTTAATACTGTTTAAAAGTTGACTGGAGAAACCAAGTGTATGCAGAGCTGCAATCTAGGTAAAGGTTGGCTATGTTTATGAAGCTAAAATATAAGTATTTTGGATTTGTTTAACAGTGTTCAGCTCACAACATAAAGTTCCATACTTCCATTTGTGTTGTTTATATTCTAAGGTTAAAAATAGTAAAAAATAAAGAATGAGTAGGTGTGTCCCAACGGTTTACTGGTAGTGTATGTTTTTCATCAGAATAATTACATGACAGTACATGACAAACAGTGTGGCTTCACTAACTTTTAAAGTGGTTGTTCTGGACAGTGTTTGCTTTCTCTTTTTCTTTTTGAAGCTCCATTGTGAGGCTTGCCTGAGGATTCTACGCTGATAAAAACAATATGTGCTTGTGCATGCGTATGTGTGTGTGTGTGACTGGTTAGTGGCCCCACTATGCAAATAAAGCTTTATTTGTTCTGCTTACAGATCACATAACCTTTGAGTGCAGTTTGGTCTCCTTATCAGAGCTGTGTCTAGTGTCCTCCGTGGTCGTGCTTTAGGGTTTTATCTGTTTTTACTGAGGCAGATTTCACACAGCAAATCCCACTTTCATGTTAACAATCATAATTACTATCATAAGCTGATTTATTTAAATCAGGCTCATAAACAGACAATAGGAAAATCTAAACATATACATTTTTTCCCCCTGGTTGGACAGAAAAGTGCACAGATTGCATGACCTTTTGCATTGACAGCAACCAGGTGTTGAAAAATATATTTACTACCCTGGTTTTCATTTACAACACTGATTTTCATGATTTAAATGAAAACTACCACCTTTTGTGAGAGGTCTTTCTTGACCATCCCACAATCACATAAACACGTACCAGGCTTCCTACAATCGTGGAAAAATGGAAATATCCAGGAAATACAGATTAGCCAGCATGGGAAAACAGCGCTATTTATGTTAGATGGCATGTTTTTTATAGTAACATTACCTTTCTTCTTATATACAACGTTTAAATATTAAATTAGAGTAGTCAACATCTGAAGTGGATCAAAAATGTTCATCAAAGTTGTCCTAAGACAAGAACGCATTTTGGTTTTAGGTTTTAGGACAACTTTGTTAAAAGGTTTTGATCCACTTCAGATGTTGACTAATGTATAATAATGCTATTTAATAATAGAATAGAATTTTGCGAGTGCAATCTATATCGGATAAGAATTCGTTGGTCAAAAGATGAGGGAAACTTGAAATATCTTTTTCCTCAATGTCCTATGACATTACAAGCACAAAATGATGAGACACATGATCATAATTAGAGACAAAGTCCAAAATGTGTAAAATTCGACACTAAACTATTATTCTAATACTCCACAACATAAGCAAACATATGACAAAAATATCCCCCGCTGCATGTTTGAGTGCGCAAATACTCCAAACACAATGTCACTTTAAATAAACACTTCCTCCCATAACAGTAAAATGCCAACCACCCAGATCAATAACTGCTCACACAAACACACACTTTAACTTTCAAATAAACCTTTATCGCACTTTTACAACAAGAATGAAAATATTTTAGGATATGAACTTTGAGTTATTGGAGCTGGGCTTTGGCCTTCCACACCAACTCCCACACTAGTTTCCCTGCGCTTTATTTTCCTCCGACTCCTCCTTCCAGCACTTTTACCTTCTGCAAGCCACTGTTCTTACTCAGTTCTGTCTGAAGTTTTAATTTCCTGTCTTAAATCTTCAGCAGCCCCAAGCAAAGCATGAAATTGGAGGTCAGAGGAAAAGACTACACTTGTCTTTCTACAGATTCTATCGATGACAAAACATCAGCTTTAAAACAGTCTGTGTATTTTGTCTCTGTTGCATCAGTAGTCTAGTTGACATTTAATGGATTTGTTCTACAATAACCACACTTCTTATCACATGCCTCCTCTCACCCAGTTGTGCTGCTATTAAATAGTCAATGCTTGTCTTTTAATGGTGATTTTTCCAATAATTAATGCCACACTGTGATGGCATACTACATGTTCATCCAACAATATTTAACATTTATAAAGATGATAAATCAGCATTCCATGGGGGCAATGCAGCAAAGGAAATGCAGTTTTATTTAGCAGATTTGATTATACATCATTATTAAATTTACCAGGAGACAAAACTTTTATAATAAATTTATAGACTTATACCACATTGAATAATACATGGCATTTTGAAGTAGAAAATCTGAAATAGTATTTATTGTAGAACTTCAATAATCTTTGTTTTATTTTCAACCTTGAAAAAAAATTGTTTTGCAGTGTACTGCCATCTAGGGTTTATAAAAATGCAATAGCTTCCTCATTTAGATTACTACTGTAAATAGCCTATGACAAACTTCGGACTTGACTAAATTCACTATGTAATGATTATTTTATAGATTGCTCCTCTCAAGTTAAACGTAGTGTGTTTTATACATAAGTACCATTTGATTCATTTAACCGATTCATATACATAAGATGATTTGATTCAGTGTTTGCGAATTTGATTCGAGTTTTCCCACAAGTTTCATCAAGCCTTTCTTCGACAAGCACAAGCAAATAAGAGTACAGAGTTTGAGGTTATTACTTATGCAAATAAATAAATAAATGACATGGCTTTCCATTCAATTCTAATAATTAATCTAAATCGATTTTATGCCATATTAATTGCACATTTGCAGTGTTTTCAAAATGTTCGCCAGAGGGCAGCAATAACTAAAGTTTCCCTCCGTTCTAGCTTACCCTGATTTCATTAAAAGAGCGTTTTCCTCACATAATACAGTATGTTCCAAATGTACACAATTCTCATCTATGATGTTTTAGGAACATGACATTCTGTGCATATTACATTATTGCAAAATATGTAAATATGTTATATACGCTGCAGTTTTTTTTTTTGTTTGTTTGTTTGTTTGTTTGTCATACAAGTCCATCTGAAAATGTGTAAGAGGAATAGTGTGTATGGTGTGTGAGAGAGACAGCTTGCAAAACTCCTTTGTCTATTTGACATTGATATAACCGCCTTCAGAAGTCAATAGTTCAATCTAAAATCAGCACTGCAAGTCGTGTTCCTATCCAAAGTGCCAGATCAGTGAAAAACGAGAGGAGCTACAGTATCCTTGTGCCTGCACAACCAAAGATACTTACTCTATCTGTCACTGAAGCATCATGGGAAACAGACTGGAAGATGTAATACATTATTGCACTTTGTTCTTTTGTAGCAAACATAACATGCAGAGACAACCACAGAGTGACATGCTACACACATTTTTCTAATTCGTGTATGATTATTGCAGTTTTGCATGCAGTTTTTATGATCTCATATTAATTGAGAGACTACATAAAATATTTGGCATTTTTACAGGAAAAAGGACAGGAAAAAGGAAGAAAAAGTTCAAATAAATGGTGACCAAAAATATACACTTAACTTTACACTTTACAGGAATAGTCCACCAAAAAATGAAAAAATTGCTTAAATACTGTAAGTAAATAAATAAAAAATACTCACCCTCCGGCCATACAAAATATAAATGAGTTTCTATCTTAATCATTTGCTTGTAATGTTAAATTTAGAGAAATTTAACATTACATCACTTGCTCACCAATGGACCCTCTGCAGTGAATGGGTGCCGTCAGAATGAGAGTTCAAACAGCTGATAAAAACATCACAATAATCCACAAGTAATCCACACGACTACAGTCCATCAGTTAACATCTTATCTTTTTTCTTAAACAAAAAGCTGCATGTTTGTATGGAACAATTCCATCCTTAAGATATTTTTGACTTCAAACTGCGGCTTTCAGATAATATCCACCATCCATTATATAGTCCTATCCAAAATATTGCTTTCTCTAGTAAAAAATAAAAGTAAAAAATTGTCTGATTTAGAAGAGAAATATGCACAGACCAAGCATCCTTTACAAGCAAAAACAGTACAAAATCGTTCTTAACCAATATGTCAGTGGGTAATGGACTGTTCTGATGAAGAAACAAACATATCTACATGTTGGATGGCCTGAAGAAATGGTCATTTTGGACTAACTTTTCCTTTAATAATGTGTTAACAATAGTGTGTTCCTATTTACGCTGCATTGTAAGTTGAACTGGATCAGCTCATATTAGATTGAACCATCTTTATCTCTAGTCCTAAAGGACAACGTGAAAAGTGCTGTTCCATTATGTATGAGGAATAGGGTAATCTAATCCTTCCTTTCACCAGTGCATTGTGTTTGCTGTCAATGATGAATTCACACGAGTCCGATTCAAACTTATAACATTAAAAATGCAGGTTAGCTACCTATGGGCGTTTATTGGGAAAGAATGGATGCACGGCCATGTTGCTCGCAATGCAATAAACCAGAGTAAAAGTCGCAAGTGATGCTCAGACATGGTGTCTATGGAGGCCGCGTGGGATACAGAGATACAGTCAAGCTGTTTAGTAGTGAAGTTTGGTGATTTTTATCACTAAAAATCCTTGTCTGTTAAAAGATCTTTTTATCAGCATCCCCATCATCACACTTCTAGTTTTGTCCAGACACTGACGTGTAGGCTACTACAAAGACATAACTGAGACAACTTCACCTGTTAGTGCCTCATCCATAAGCAGTGAGTGTTTTGAAAGTGAACAGTGCTTTCTGTAATGAAGATCATTCTACCTTCCAGTCGCTACCTTCCAGAAAGAACAGTCCAGTCGTTGCTTTTTGTGTAGTGTTCACTGTAAATTCCCAACTGTTTACCATGTGTTTGCTCCCTTGAGAGACAGTAGAACAACACAGACACGTTATGCAACACCTGACTCAGTCCACATTATGTCTTCTGCTTCTTTGTAGAGTTTATTTTAGTTTAGACAGCAGTTTCTCTTGCTATTACTCTAAAGAGTATAATAAACATCTTTCCTGTTCATTTTCTATAGTTTGAGACCACAGTATGAACAGATGTTTCTCTTTATATTACTCTCTCTCTCTCTTTCTCTCTCTCTCTCTATGTGTGTGTTATTTGAGACAGCAGCATGAATAGCATCTCCATTATCTATTGCTCAAACCCATTTTGTCATTTGTGATTTGCTATTTGTTTGTTTATTTGTTCATTCATTCATTCTCATCATTTTAAATGGATTTACAAATATGAAGGTTTTCCTCCCTGAGATCTTTTTGGTCGTATGGCTTTTACAATGACTAAGGAAAACAGTTGTCACAGCCCACAATTTCAAAAAAGTTTTAAACTCCAAACTCAAGCTCTTAAGAGGTTTCATACATAATGCATGCCAGAGGGTTCAGCCCAGTGAGCAAGTCCATGGGACAGAATTTAGGGCAGAGCTTATAAGGCTGCCAACATCCTGCCAGAAATTTAGCCTTCTCTCTCTTTCCGTCTCTGCTCTGATAACATTGTGGATTTCAAGCCCCTATTCATGTTTTATTCACATGCACCACTCATATGGAACTCAAATTGATGGGCCCCCTCCTTGGCTCTCCATGCCTGACTGTTCAGAGCAACATGTCCTCATCTATTATGGATCTTAGATCTACTGGACAGTGGAAATTAAAAGTTATATGAGAACCACCATCTGCTATCCACTGCTTCTCGTTATAGGTCACTGTTATCATTGGATAAATTGATATATTTGTTTATGTAGGTATGTGTTTTTTATGTTATATATATGTTTTATATAGGGTTAATTTTTATATAGACAAATGCTTCATTATCGCTCCTTCTTTAAAATTAGTTTAAAATATTTAAGTATTTTTAATAATCATTACTGAATATTATATCAGTATTATATCAGAATCATTACTTATAAATTGTATCATTACCAAAATTTTGTTTATTTTCACTTTTCAGATTTTATAATACAATTTTCCATATATTATTTTTATATTTCATTCATTCATTCATTTTTGTATTTATTGTCCAGGACAATAATGTGACTTTTTGTAACTGCAGTGCTTGTCTAAATCTTTTCCAAAACTGTGTGTGTGTGTGTGTGTGTGTTACAGTGTATTCCTGAGCTGTGTATTTGTGATTCCTCTGCTTTCTGAGTACTGCTTTGGAGCCACAGTTTGATCAGAACTGTTCTGCCATGCATTTCTAGGCTCAGCAGCAAAGAGAGCATTTAAGACAGCCCCGTCTCACTGCAATAGACCACACATGGGACATGTTCACATCTTTGACATAAACACAGAAAAAAGAGACACCTGACAGCCCAGCATTCTCTCCCAAACCACAGCACTGTCACTGGATCAGACCTGTTTTCCAGTAAAAAAATATCTGCTGAAAGCGGAATTGTTAATGATAATAATACTTTTAGCAAAACATTTTTTTTCCAATCCCATTGATTTTTCCTGCACATTTTTTTTACAGGTGTTTTACCTGTATTTTTAATTTTGTACTGCACTGCGTTGTCTTTTAGGGTTTACAGAAATGTCCGTAACGTTAATGCAAAACTAGCAGTACAGTTTTTAATGCAGTGTGTTTTATGTATAAATCTAACAAAATTGTGAAGTTGATGTTTCAAACAAGAAAAATCAGAAGGTTAAAAAAAATAAGGTTTATCTAAGATGTTTCAACATAACTTATGTAGGAGGATGAATAGACACAAATTTCAGTTTTTGACATAAAGTATTAGTGAGTAGCAGGAGTCTTTAACAAGTGGTCTGGTCGGTCAATTATACTTATTTTTATTTGTAAAAAAAAAAAAGAGAAAATATATGTTAAACAAAAATACAACATCAAGCAAGCTAAATTTCCACTAAATGTCACATTGCCCTTTCTTCATTCAAAATATTTTGAATGAATTAAGAATTGAGTATTAATATGTGAATGTAATGTACATGAATATGACTTTACATATCAAAAATTTAATTTTAATAGCTTTGCAATATGATCTTTATATGATCTCTATTCACCAAGAGGTCCTTGGCTTTAAAAAGGTAGAAGACACTTGCAATAGAGCTACAAAATTAATGTGTTCTTGGATATATTTGACTGGTTCATATCTGACTTTTAATTATAAACTTTAATATCTCGGAGAATCCAAAAATAAACAATGGCATAGATCTGATATATAACCTTCATATCATGAATGAACTCTTTGAGTCAGTGTGGTGCAAGAAAAATGAGAGAACACAGAGGCATAAAGGACTACATGGGGTGAAAGACAGAGAGAGACAGAGAGAGAGAGAAGGGGAGGGAGCTGAGAAAGGAATAAGACAGAGAGAATATGAGATAGATACTGCCTAATGTGCAGGGGGAGGGGGAATATAAGAGAGGGAACCGGAGTTTGATGCTGCAGTACACTTCACTTGTGCTCTGGAGAGGGAGCGCACCATGACCAGCTAGCTGTGAGAGTGTGCACTCTCTCCACACCTCCAACTGAGTGAGTACAGCCACTTCTCTAACCTTTAGCACAACCAGAAATGCTTAAAGTATGTGTTTAGTGGATGTTTCACCGACTTTGGGATGAATATTCAGTTTGGTTTAGCAGTGTGGTCTGAAAAAACTTTAAATATGAAATATTCGATGCAATAAAAACTGACTCTCACACAAGTGGATAAATAACAGCTTGTTTTAGCAGAAATGAAGCAGCTTGACATGTCACTTATTGAGGCCAGAATGTTATTTTGACTCTGCTGAGGTTTTTACTCTTTCTCTCAGTCTCTCCATCCAAAGAAAATATGTTTGTTATGCAGAACATATTTTAGAATTACGTGGAATATGCATAGGTTTCTGTTTTATCGTGGTGTCTATGGAGCTGTTGGCATACTTGCAGGCACTCATGGTGTTTCTTTTGTGTTGGGGGAAGGAATGCATTTGGAACCGCTGGGCTTCCTGTGTGGGGTCAATTAAATACTGCATGAGACTAGAGCACTAAAAGCCTGTCCCGTGAGGAGAGGAGTGCTTAGTGTGTGTGTGTGGGTGTGTGTGTGTGTGAGTGTGTGTGTGTGTGCAGTGGAGCATCAACGCACAATGCCTTGATTAAATTTGATAAACCAGCAAAGTTTTTAAAGGTGAAGACATTTCCTTTAATCAGTTTTATAGAAAATTATGCTTGTTTTTTTTTGTTTTTAACAGGAGGCAGGAATAAAAGTTAGAATGAAATGGCATGGAATAACCTTGCAGTATTGTATGGTACAGTATAGTACAATATGCAATATATTTTTGTATAATAATTTCTGAAATCTGTAATTATCAGACAAATTATATATGTACTGAACATTTCTGTTTTTATTATTATGAGTTTATCTGTATAGCAACAGTACAAAAACATAATTTTAACTAACAAGCATTGTACATAGAGATTATGTGAAACTCTGGCCTCCAGATAGATAAATAAAAATTCGATACATTTTTAAAATTTTTTTATTAATACTAAAATATAAAATAAATAAAAAATATTAAAAATACACTTGTTTAAACATATTTACATTTTTAACCAAAATTATGATCAGATACAAAATGTTAAAATGCTAAGTGAATTGAAAAAAAAAAAAATTGTGGTGAATCTTTGTTTTTTTTAACCCGTTGCTTAATCATAATCATTTTGAATTAGATAAAAATTGAATTTTTTTTGCATTCGTGTTTAAACAAATGTTAGTTTTACAAATAATTTGTTTAAAAAAAATTCTTGATCTAACCCTCACCTTCCAAACTTCTCCAAAATCAAAAACTGAAGTCGGCTGCTTGCATTTTAATTTTTTCCCCTTTTAATATACGTATAATATAACACACACACACACACACACACACACATTATATCACTTCATGCATCCCCAGTGAAACAAACTATAACTTTGCCATTGCTAGCACCCTGCTTTACTGTTTTTGCACTTATGAATGAACTCATTTAGCCTCATTTAATTACAGTACTGTACTCTTATGCTTTACCGCTGTGCAATTCTAACACTCCCTTGAAATTTGGTAAGGGTGGACTATATAGACTACTACAGCATCTGCTAAAGGAATAAATGTAAATGTAAGCATGGGTATTGTAGATCAATTTGTCTCTTACTTCATTTTTGATTTCATTTGCCTTTCTTGCCATCTTGATATAGTTGTTCAATCATGCCATTTGATCAGTAGGGGTCAATGCCATGGTGCTGCTATACTGTGTGTTGTGTGGCCAAAGTACATCTATAACTCTCATATGCTTCTGTCATCTCATTTTGGTGACTTGCGTCATTCTGGTGTCCATATTCCACTTTCACTGCTTGTGGTTGAAATACAAGATGTCGTTTCTATTTTTATCACCTTGCACAGATATCAGCGGGAACTCATCTTTGATAGGAATTGTGTCCTTGGTACAATAACAAGGCGTGTGGGAATTCAGGATATACTGTGTAATTAAAAGAGACTGAGTTAGATAAGCAGTGAGCTCTTATTTAAAAAAAAGAAAGAAAGATGAAACTTTGCAAGATAACACAAGGTCAGGAAGTTCTCACCCGGATAGGATGAGGTATCAGTCTATTTACTGCTGGTGTTGATTTATGCTGTTAGTAATCTAGAAACGAGAGGTTACTGAATTTAAGTCCTCTCTGGAACTGGTTTTCATAAAGTATGATCAACCACACGTGAAGTCATTTCAGCTGCTATAGTGAACTAAACATTTAGTGACTTTTTTTTTTTTTTAATTTTTTTTTTTTTTTTTTTTTTACAGGGAGAATTTTTCACCCCAAGTTGTTCCTAACCTGTAAAGAAGATATTTTGAAGAATGTTCGTAACCAAACAGCTGACGGTGGCCATTGACTTCCATAGTATGGAAAAAATTATATGGAAGTCAATGGGTACCATAGCTGTTTGGTTACCAAAAATATCTTCTTTTGTGTTCAGCATAAAAAAAGAAACTCAAACAGGTTTGAAAAAAAACTTGAGGGTGAGTAAATTAACTAAGTATTGTCTTTTTCCTTTTTTTTTTTTTTTTTTGTTTCTTTTCTTTTTTTTTTTTTTTTTTTTTCTGTTATATAGTAACTGTCTATTGTTATATACCTGTACATACAATTGTCGATTTGTATATGTTTATTCCTTATTTACTTGTTCAATTTTTTTATTTTTTATTATTCTGCACTGTAATTCTGTTACACTGTGGAAGCTTCTGTCATGAAAACAAATTCCTCGTATGTGTAAACATACCTGGCAATAAAGCTCATTCTGATTCTGATTCTGAGTATAGTCAAAATATATAATACTTAATATGTGAATTTTGTCAAGGATATTTGCATACAGTAGCAGAGTTTAGCCCCTGTGAGGGCTTCTACCTTACCCAGCCCACCCTTCTGTTCCTCATGGGTCATCACTCTACATCTAGGCAGCTTTCTGTATGCACCCAGCAGAAGAAAAGCAAGTAGGGTGGAAGAAAAGCTATATTTAGATCAACAGCACACACAAAAAAAACATGTACCTTCTTTCTTCATTGCTTAGGCAGAGATGGAGTGACATCCTCACTTTCTGTCCCTCCACTCACCCTCATGATTTTCTTCACCTCAAGCTCTATCGCTTTTTTCCTCTCACTTTTTTCTCCCTCTAAGCTGTTCTCTTGTTCATGCGATACCTGATTTACTTCTGATATCTATAAGCTGTTTTTATTATAGATGGAACTTAAGTATATGCAAATAATGATATAAACCAGTATTATTTCAGTATAGGATCGATATACTATTATAGTTTTTGTTTATATATTACATTTTATTAAATATTTAAATTAGTAGTTTTAGTCATTTTGTTTTGTTTTGGGATTTTTTATTAGATTTTTGTAGTTTTTCTTACGTTATGGTTTTTAGTTTAGTTTTAATTGTTTTAGTAGGTTAAAATAAATGCAAATTAGAAATGTTTCCCTCGCAACAGCTGAAATAAAATAAGTTTATATTTTATTTCCAGTAATGAAAAATGTTGTTTCTAAGTTTAGTTTTAGTTAACATGAACCTAATTATCATATTGGCCAGAGTTTAAATCGGTGCATCCCTAAAGGTCACCAAAAGTCTGAAACCTGAAAATGGCTCTGTTATAAATGTTTCTAATTAAGTAACTTTTTCCCCCATTATAAATGATAAAACGTAATATTTCCTCATTTTTTAGTGTCAGATCTGCGTGAACCTGAGAGAACAATAGACACAACTATTATTTGTTATATCATAATGCTCCTGTATTTTACATTTTTCAAAATCATAAAAAATCCTAACTTTAAATATCTTATTTATTTATCATTTACTGCTATATATAGTAATTATTTTTAAACCCTAGATTTTCAATACGGTCTCAAACTATAGGATTCCAATGTACTTCTATTAAATAATTCTATTACGTTCCCATTATCATAGCTGCCCACTGCTCCAGGTGTGTGTGTTTGTTCACTACTCACTGTGGTTGCCGTTTTAATGGGTGAAATGCAGAACACAAATTCTGAGTATGGGATACATGTCACATTCTTTCCTTTCCTTAAAATTATAAGAGCTGAGGTATGCGAGTGGCCTTGTGTTTGTTTTCAAGCTCACCCACTTGCAAGCATGTGTATAAAGTGTATAAAAGAAAGCACAGCAGTAACATAGCCTCAAGATCCGCAGCTCTAAAAGCCACAGCTGACAAAGTTGAATTAAGAAAGAGCACAAGCTTCCAGTAGCTATAATGGAGTCAAGAAAGAGGTCCAAACAACCTGGGGCAGCCTCAGGCCTCTGTTAGCCTGCTGATTTAATACAACCTGAAGAGGAAAAGGGTCCGTTTTCATGATTCATTTTCGGCAGTACCGCCCCATTATGACTGTGTGTGCAAGCCGACTCACCTTGTGTTCGTGTGGTGTTCTGCATCATGCTATTGTCAGGACAGTAAAGCTGCTGTGAATGCATCCATCCCCGACCTCATTGAGAGGAACAGATTTACTCTCAGTGGGATCAGGCCTGGAGAGATTAGCAGACAGAGAGAGGTTATCGAGATCAAGACTCCCAGGCAGTTTGTGTGAAAATCTTACAGTGCTGTGAGGGATACAAAACAATGTAATCGTAATGGACCGGTAAATCCTTTTAGTGCCATAACAAAAGCAATACTGCGTGAATTCGGTAACCAATAGAACCAACCTAAACGGTGTTATGATGCCAAGAGATATGAACAGTTCAATAAACCAAGTGAACACTGAGTAGCTTAGATTGTGATTGTTTCATTGTGTAGGCTATTATTTTTAACACACAAAATAGTTCCAAACAAAGTCAAGGCTCAATCGCCTGCATGTTGTGAATATCCAAAAAGCACACAATAGCGACGCTCTGTTGTTTCAGTGATTCAATGATTCATTCGTAAAGAAATTCACTTGTGTCGTTGCTAAATGAATCAATGTGCTGAATGAATCAGTTGACTGAATGATTCAAAGATTCACTCTTAAAGAAAGTTACTTGCTTGCGCTTACTTGCTCTATAAAATCTATGGTTAGTGCATGGGTAGTTTTAGGTTATCATGGTTTTGGTATTTGAGTGGTCTCTGCTGTTTTTACAATAATTTATTGATGCTGGGGTCAAAACACTGATTGTTCTTTTTAAGTGTATTATCATCCATTTACATAGGATTTGGAAAACACTTAATTTACTTTTAATTCACTGTTCCCCATTATAGGGCACTAAACGCATTAGTGCAATGGGTTTCCCAGCTGTTTCTCATCAGGCAGATGTGTTTGTTTGCATTGTTAATTCATGCACAAGTGAGCTTTCAGTGTCTGGTCCTGATTTAACATTTGCATTAGCTTTTGGAGTCTTCTGCTGGTGTCGGAGTCTTCTGCTCATTGAAACAAGCAGGAAATGAAATGATTAGAGCATCCAGGGAAATACTACGGTACATTAGTGCAGTAATCAGATTAATTCACAAAAGGTTTAGCAATTAATTAAGTCATTTAACAATAGTGAAGCAAAGTGTCAGTGCATTTAAAAACTATGATCACTGATCGGTGCACAGACTGTTTGGCATATTCAAACTGCTTGTTTAGCAAACATCAAAAAAGAAAAAAGGACTGGTACTATCCAGTTAGACAGACTTACAGATTAGTTATAGTGATTTTTTTCTTGACTGTACATCATATATAATATTTGCATGTTAAGAAGGTTACATAGCCTACTGAAAGCATTTATGCATGAATGTATTTGTATGTAAATAAAATTTGCATATTTAAATTTACTTGGACTACTTTTTCCTGGAAAAATGAGAAGGGGCTTTTAAAACTGACCAGCATAAATGAGTTGAAAGCTATAAATGTGAGGTCCAAAACAAATATCCATGATGCAATTGTTGATCGCTGGATATTTTAAATAAAATTAAAAGAATTAATTAATTTAAGTATCATTGGCATACAGAATGGTTCAAATTTTTTATTTTATATTTTTAAATATAGCTTTTTTATATTGATTATTGTATCCAAATATAATGTATACTAAATATATGGGCAGATATAAAAAATAAATCAACAAAACTGTCTTTAACAATTCACATTTGTGACTCTGGACCACAAAACCAGTCATAAGAAGCACGAGTATATTTGTAGCAATAGCCAACAATACATATGGGTCAAAATGATCGATTTTTCTTTTATGCCAAAAATCATGATAGGATATTAAGAAAAGATCATGTTCTATGAAGATATTTAGTAAATTTCTCACTGTAAATATATCAAAACTTACTTTTTGATTAGTAATATGCATTGATAAGAATTTCATTTGGACAACTTTAAAGCCAGTTTTCTCAATACTTAGATTTTTTTTTTTTGCAAAAAACATCCTATTGCCACGGAAACGCCCTGCAGATCCAGATGTTCAAAGAGCCGTTTGTATCTCGCCAAATACTGACTATCCTAACAAACCATACATCAGGGAATTGACCCTTATGATTGCTTTTGTGGTCCAGGGTCATATTTAGTCATTAAACGGATGCTTTTATCCAAACCAACTTACAAATGAGGAATATCATAATTTTATCATACAAGACAACAATGCAATACTAACAAAAACTGCCTGTATTTAATAGTTGACCAAATACGTGGCAGAAAGCTACAATGATTTATGTCACATAATGAACATGAACATTATCGAGTTTTTACTGAGATGTACTGTACAAGAAATAAGAGAGACAGGCCATGTCAGAGCATGTAAAATAAATGCAATTTAATTTAAAATATAATGTTTTTCATTTAGTTTTACGTATATCCAGTCTTGCTTTCCACAATAACGTAACGGATCCGGGAGTTTGACTCCACACATCCCACTTGCAAAGCACCTGTTTTTCCTGCTGCAGGAGAATGAGATGTGAGAGTGTCAGTGTCTCGTGTGAGAGGTAACATCTCCTCCCCCGCTGCAAGGGCTGCAGAACCGCATCTCCAGTGTGTGGAGCGCGACAAAATGGAGCCTGACTGAACGTGAGAGCAGGCGGAAGAAAGGCAGCAGCGACAGAGGGAGGGCGTTTGCTCTCAGTGAACATCACAACTCAGCTGCTGCAGTCAGGGCATCAATTTTGTATAGGCGTTGAGTGCAGTGCCAGAGCGTTCCCCTCTCTTTACCGCTGACCATGGAGAGCAGCTCGCGTCTCGCTCGACCACAGAGAGAGTGATGGGGAGCGACACGATACTATTGGCATGTCCGCGTCCGATTCTAGCGCAGCGCTGCTCAGCTGCAAGGTAGGGATAGTTTCATCTCTCTCTCTCTCTCTCTCTCTCTCTCTCTCTCTCTCTCTCTCTCTCTCTCTCTCTCTCTCTCTCTCGCTCACTGATTTTCTCCCGCGCGCTCCCTCTCTATTACATTTTCACTCCATGTGATTCTGTAATCAATCAGTGCTGCTTTGGTGGAGTGAATGAATTTTGCATACATTCTGCCTGGGTCATAGTCTATTAATATCCTCGTGTAAGCCTTTTTTATGAATAAATTATTCTCAGTCGAGATGCACGTCTTAGCTTTTCGACCAGCAGACTCATCAAATGCATTCAGCTGCATTGATTGTTTAATTGACCATGTGTATTACCTGACTAAGATTGTTAATATCTCTTTCACTTTCTCATATCTTTCTGTATGTGAGTAGCCTATGGTTTCAAATAGTATTGCAAGTTGTTATGTCATCTGTGTTAGAGGGAAAAAGGCATATGGATTTGGTGTGTTGCAATAGCCAGAAAAGGCAGAAATGTTTATTTTAGTGGTTGGAGTAATTTTTTATAACCAGCAACCATGGTCTAATTTAACCGGTTTTTGGGGTAAAAATTCAAAGGAAAAGTGCACCCACACACACACACACACACACACAGCACACCACAATGCACAGATATTTATATAAATGTATATGTTTATATTCAAGAGTGTAATGAACTAAGTATATTTACATAAATTCAGGCCTATATATTTATGTACATTCAAATTAATCTGTTTTTGATTTGATCAATTCATAATTGTATTTCAGGATACTTATAGGTCTTTATAGGTTTTGGACACTATTCAGTTGACATAAATAGATAACATAAATGATTTTATTTTTTTAAAAGCTATTATAAGGGCAAAAATATTATTATTATTATTTATATTATATTATATTGTATTGTATTAAAAAACGACCCGTATAAAGGTAAAAATCCTTTTGAAATAAAGTATATATATGTAACTGCAGCCAGTATAGTTCAACCTTCTTTCAGATACTGATTACTGATATAATATAATGCAAAATTTGCACCACTGCATGTGTTTATTTTGTATTCTATCTATACATGTTGCATGTTGTTGATTTCTATGAACTCTGATCCCTGTCCTTGTCAGGACAAGTTCTGCCGTGGCGAGCATCAAATCCATGCTGCTCTATATAGGAGACTGGGAATCAGATTCTGACAATATGAATGAAAATAGGGCACAAAACTGTGAAATATAGGAGAATGAATGACTGTTATCTAACAAGCCTTGTGGGAGGTTCATTGATTTTTCGCCCCCTGTTGGCTGTGTGCTGCTATTGCACAACAAATTGTGAATCTCACAATTCTGAATTAATATCTCAGTCAGGCTTCTGACATTTTTCTCATTGTGAGAAAATTCAAATTCAGATGGTCAAATTCTTGCTTCCGTTTGAAGCTCAAGATGGATCATTCTTAAATCATTCTGGAGAACATCAGGTTTTACACAAACTTGCAGAGTTCATGCAGCTCTAATGCTGCTGTCATTAAAGCAAAAGGAAGATAAACAGAATACTAAGACTGAAATTCTATTAAAAAATCTATTAAATCTTTTTTTAAGCTACATACTGTAAACATTCTATACAGCCTTTTCTGGGAATGTCTGATGGTTAAAATGTGTGTTGTAAGTGGAATATGGGGTGAGGTGGTGTCAGAGCAGCTGCTAATTGCTGCTGGGGAGAGTCATGTTAAAGGTTAAAGGAAGATAAACAGAATACTAAGACTGAAATTCTATTAAAAAATCTATTAAATCTTTTTTTAAGCTACATACTGTAAACATTCTATGTCGCTGCAGGCTAGGGACGTAGAACAGATCAGTCGGTCAAGTAGTACAAAAAGAAAACACGGAAGAACAAGGCCGGTTTTTCTGGAAATGTCTGATGGTTAAATTTGTTTTTGTAGTGGAATATGGGTGAGGGTGTTGTTGAGACCACTCTATTATTACGATGAGGATGCCGATGCATTGGTCAATTGTGTCTTTAAGGATTACCTTACTAACTCCTACAAGCTTCTATCGATCCGGTACTGAGTCGAAAAATTGCTTAGAGAGTCTGCGTGGGTCGGGGTCATCTGAAAACGCTCCAAGTTAATGCACACGCCTGCCAAGATGTACAGAAAAATGGTACCTAAACACAAAATGTGTTCATAGCCTTGCCGTAGTTATGTTTAAAGTGGGGTGGGGGTGAACCCCTGCAAATCACTATGTTAGACGCCGGATCGAAGAAGGGGCAAGCCACCTACCCACCCTCCTATGATAAAAAGTGTGGCCAAAAAAATGTTTTTTGATATAGTGTGTGTTTGTACTTCAAATCCCTACACCTCTCTTGGACTATCGTTTCCTTGTTCATTTTATTTCTAAGGAAAGGAAGAAGAAGGCCTAACGACATGCAAGAGATGACACACGGTGTAGGATCATCCAAGTGTTGGTTCAGACAAAACAAAAGCTTTGGGATGGAGATCCCCCCAATACCCATAGCCGGGGCTTGGGGGCCTTTAAATTAACACGTTCTTTTTTCAACGAGAGATAATTTTAAATAATATTATCGCACAAAGATCGTATCTTAGAGCCCGGACTCCTCATAATTAGCTTTAAATATCATTTAATCTCTTTTTTCCGTTCTCCGGTAGGTGTCGCAGACATCTGTGCCCTGCGGCTGGGGCGCGGCATACAAATCTGGTGCCCTGTGGCGGCTGGCCTTTTGATATTTCAATCATATCCTCACTTGTGTCCTGGATTTTTGGGGAGGTGAAAAAAAGAACAGATGAGAAAGTGCAGTCCTGGAGGGTAGATCAGATTGGATCATGAGATGGTAGCAGCAAACGTTTTTTGGCAGTGCATTTGTTTTAACGGTTTACTAAGGTCTTTTGTTATCTCTCTGTAAATGTTATTGTGGTGATATCAGTTTTTTTTCTTTTTTTTTCAGTTTTAATGCTTTATTGGCATGAAAAATATAAATATTTATATATTCATATTGCCAAAGCATTTGCAGCAATTGCTGTGTGCAGTTAAAATGGTGCAAAATGAGAATAGTGCAAAACAACAGTGCAAACGAAAAACATTAGGTCTCATTCACTAGGAATTGTGTGAATTCGCATTTATATGCACAGGAGAACTTCTCACGAAAAGTTCTGGCTAATTCACAACACGTGTACCTTCATGAATTTGATTTTAACCTTAAATAGTTCACCCAATAATTTAAATTTGCCGAACATTTGCTCACCCTCAAGCCATCAAAGATGTAGATGAGTTTGTTTTTCATCACATTTGGAGAAATATAGCATTACATCAATTGCTCACCAATAGATCCTCTGCAGTAAATGGTCAGTCAGAATTCAAAGTCCGCAACAGCTGAAAAACATCACCATAACCACAGTCCTCCTCAACAACCTACAGGTCCACAATTAACAACTGTGACGTGAAAGCTGCATGTTTCTAATATCAAACTTGAACATTTAACATTTTTTTCAAACGCATTGCTTGTGGCTCAGCACCTGAAAAATTCCCCAAGTGCGTGCCATCCTCAAAACCATTTCAAACACAATAGGAAACTTTTATACAGACCCATATTACAGACCTCTGATTGCCCTTGTTCATATGTTTATATCCCTCCGTATGATTTTGTGAATCATGATATGTTCATGAAAATGATTATATGCAGATTTCAAGCAGACATTTGTTGCTTAGTGAATGAGACCCACTGTAATTGACAAAGAAGTAGAAAGGGCATTAAACATACCAATGAATAAAAGTAATTATAATGAAAAAGTGAAAGAGCACCTCTCACAATGGAGCACCTCTCTTTTTGCAGAGTTCTGCTGATTCCTACACGAGTAGACCATCGGATTCCGACCTGT
The DNA here is from genome assembly GCA_018155175.1 of Sinocyclocheilus anophthalmus. Classification (NCBI taxonomy): domain Eukaryota; kingdom Metazoa; phylum Chordata; class Actinopteri; order Cypriniformes; family Cyprinidae; genus Sinocyclocheilus; species Sinocyclocheilus anophthalmus. Next base: position 74,041 of record JADLZN010009659.1, on the reverse strand, counting down.
CCCTGGAGGAGGACAAGGAGGCGTCTCGGCGTGAGGCCGAGCGCCAGGCCCTGCTCCAGCTCGAGAGAGCCAAGGTTCATTTTCTCAAATGGATACACTGTCAATTACCTCACCTCTTAACATAATGTTGACTGTTTTCTTTGTTTTCTTTGTAGACCAAACCAGTGGCGTTTGCAGTGAGAACCAATGTCAGCTACTGCGGGGCTCTCGATGAAGACTGTCCGGTTCAGGGTGCTGCCATCAACTTTGAAACCAAAGATTTTCTACACATAAAAGAGGTGGGAAGCAACCAGTGAACTGAAGTTAACAGTTAGCTTATGTTTCACTGTGATATTTTTGAGCACATTGTCTCCTATCCTACAGAAGTATAATAATGACTGGTGGATCGGGAGGCTGGTGAAGGAGGGGGCAGATATTGCCTTCATCCCCAGCCCTGTTAAACTGGAGGCCATGCGGATCAAGCAGGAACAGAAAGCAGCTCAGAGGTCCACAGTTGCTTCTCATCATATCTATGTAGTTGTTATTCAGTACTGTGTAAATTAGCATTTAAAGGAATAGTTCACCCAAAACATGCACATTTTTGAGAAATACTCACCCTCGGCTTCAAGATGTAGATTAGTTTGTGTTTCTTATTCAAAAAGATTTTGAGAAAGTTAAGCATTACTTGCACACCAACAATTCCTCTCAGTGAGATGGGTGCCCGTCAGAATGAGCGTCCAACAGCTGATAACAACTCACATAATCGACCAAGTAGTCCTCTACGACCTCCATCCATCAAATAACAGCTTGTAAGTGAAAAAGTGATGGTGTAAGAACAATCCTCATTAAGATGTTTTTAACTTCACCTCATTGTTCCTATAAAATACCAGTCCCCTAAGCCCTTAATAATGCTCCATTGAAAAAAAAACAAAAGTTTCTGTCAACCTGTTGCCCTCTCACTCAAAATACACAACGTATTTTTTTTAGAACTTGTTTCACTATTAAATTGCTTCTTGATATGTGCATATTCCTCTCTTAACTTAGACAAGGTGACTTTTTCACTGGAGAACAAATAATTTTAGAGAGAGGACTTAGGTATTAAGTACCTCTAGTTATAGATAGAGGTATTTTTTTCACACTGTTTTTTTTTTGCCTACTATATAGTAGGGAAGTATGCATATTCAAATAACTGAATTATTGTGTTTGAACAAATCATTTGAATGGCTTTTAAAGAGTCACTTGTTGTCACCACCGACTGGCTTAGCTAACTACCTACAGAAAGAATCATTAAAAATCCCCACTACTAATATGCAACTATACAGTTGGTTTGGAATGCACAAAGACAAGCAGACTGATATAAATAAAGTGAAGATTATTAGTTATCATTTTTGGTGAACTACCATAAGTGAGAAATAAACAATCTTACCTTCAGTTGCTGTGATTTGCCATTGCACTTGCTATTTATAAGAAATCCCAGCACATAAATTCAGCATGGGATTTTAGTTTAAAGTATGATATCAGCATCCTGTAATTTCTAAAGTGTTTGTGTTGGTAACAGGAAAATGGGTGGAAATGCTTCATCTGGTGGTTGGAGGTCTACTCCTCCTTCTGCAGGTGAGAGGTATTTAAATACTCTCACACATTCCTGTCTTACTGTATCGCTAGTAATATTGAGCCACTAGCATTCCTCTGCAATTCCCTTCAGGGTATATGCTAATTTTATATGTCAAGATTTACATAATATGTCAGTATAAAATAGTTTTACCATTATGAACACAAACAACCTGTTTAGATTTTCTTAAACACATTTCTCTTATTTTAAACAAGCCAAACAGAAGCAGAAGCAGGTAGGTGGTTAAAGTTGCTTCCTTGCTTCCATAATGCAAAACAGTCCCTCAAAAAGTGCTATTAAATATTCACAGTTTGTGTCTGGCCTCTCAGACAATTCTCTGTGAGAGATTTTAATGCTGCGTTATTGAAAATGCATCCCTTTAGGCTACTCATTAGATGTTGAGAAATGTTAGTTAAGGTTCAATGCGTGTGGACATAACATTGTGGTGTGTTGTGTGTGTGTGTGTGTTTGTAGACAGAGCACGTTCCACCCTATGATGTAGTTCCATCCATGAGGCCTGTTGTTCTGGTTGGCCCCTCGCTGAAAGGCTATGAGGTAAAGGATAATAAATTTGATCATCATGGCAGTTAAAAGACAGGCCAGTTGTTTTATGTATGCAGGGTCCAAAATTGACAACGACCAAGCAAGTAAAAGTTGAGTTTGAGGAGTAAATACAACTCTATTAGAAATTGTTCACTGAATCAAATCATGCAAACCATTTACTAAAGAAAACATCACTCACTCATGTGACTTTTGTGCCTTTTAACTAGCACCTCTGTGGAACATTTTCCAACAGAAATTTGCCTGAAGGCTTTTTTTCTCCAGAACTCAATGTGACGACATATACAGTATATTATATAACTAACCAAAATGGAAATTACAACATGTGGTTTATTATTATTATATATATTATAGCTTATTAAAATTTTCCCGTTTTAGTATTTTCAGTTTACATTACGTTAGTTAGTCGGTGTAATATTTGTATTTTATTTTACGTTTCTTTCAATTACTGAAAATGATTTAATAGGTTTTGTTTAAATTAGGGCTGTCAAACGATTAATCGTGATTAATCGAATCCAAAATAAAAGTTTTTGTTTACAATATACTGTATGTGTGTGTACTGTGTATATTTATTCTGTATATATAAATACACACACATACAGTGTATTTTTTGAAAATATTTACATGTATATGTTTATATTCATATAATTTATATCATATGTAAATATATTTAATATATAAACATAACATATTTTTTTAAATATATACATGCATATGTGTGTATTTATACATACATAATAAAAATACACAGTACACACACACATATTTTGTAAACAAAACCTTTTATTTGTCGTTTGACAGCACTAGTTTTAAACCTATTAATAACAACACTGGAACAAAATCACATTTTGCAACAAATTTATGCAGAGTGATGTAATTATATGTATATACAAGTTACACATTACCTATACAAATTATATGCAGCTTATATTTATATTTAGATTTAATAAATAATCTTTCATAAATACTTTATTTTTGATTATATTTTGTAATAAAAATGCAAAATACAGTTTCATGGCCTATGAAAAATATTTGTGGTCAGTATTTGTATTTATATTTACTAAACAATATTTATATAATCATATTTATCACAATTATATTTAATAAAATAATGCACAATACAGTTTCATGGCCTATGAAAAGTAATTACAGTCTGTAAATTCTCATAATTCACTCACTCACAAAAAGCTCATTTTGGATCCTGTTGTATGTATATGACTGCTCAGGCCGTTTTGGTGTGCGAGAGGATTCACGAACGTGAAATATTTAAGTCCAGCTGTGGCACGGTGCTCTGGACACATTTGTCAGTCAGCTCTTTAACAAAGACACCAAGGACCTGCTTCACCTGCTGACTCTCTATTTCTGGAGTCATTCATTTTTCACCCCTGTGTCTAAATAAAACCACATCACCTCATCCAAACCATATTAGCCGTATACACGACTCTTCTTCCGAATCCCCTGCTTAGGATAGGACTCCTTATTTTCCCCCTACGATCCTTAGACAACACGTGCAATGGGCGAGCTTGGGGGGTTGTGGATGTGGGTGGTTTAACACTAGTTATAGCTCAAAAGAAGGACCTAACTAAAACTATCTACCTCAGATTGACAGGTTAATTACATATGAAACGTTTCTGGTTGAATGTAGAATGAACGTTTTCTCGCAATCTTCTGATGCAGGTGACTGATATGATGCAGAAAGCCTTGTTTGACTTCCTGAAACACAGGTTTGATGGGAGGTGAGTGCAGAAACTGTTTGTTTCACTGGTTTAGAGCTTAAAAGGGAAAGCGTTAGTCTTAAAGGAACAGTTCACTCAAAAATAAATCATTTATCTACCTTTTTTCTTCTGTAAAGTATCATAAAAGTGGTCCATACTTCTTGTGTGCTATGTTTTTTTTTGTGTGTGTGGTGTGGTTTCATGGCAGGATTTCTATCACACGGGTGACTGCAGATCTGTCTCTGGCCAAGAGGTCTGTACTGAACAAGAAAGCTATCATGGAGAGGTCAAACACACGTTCCAGTCTGGGTGAGTGACAACATACAAGGGTAAAGCTAAATAGTACATTCATATAAAATGTGAAGTATTTTTTTATGAAGGACCTAATATGGCATCATTTGTTGTCTCATTATTAATGTGGCTCGTGTTATCATGCCTGTCTCTCTCTCTCTCTCAGCCGAGGTGCAGAGTGAGATTGAGAGAATATTTGAACTGGCTAAAAGCCTGCAGTTGGTGGTCTTGGATGCAGATACTATCAACCACCCCACACAGCTTCTCAAGACCTCCCTCGCCCCCATCATTGTCTACGTCAAAGTGTCCTCTCCAAAGGTACAACTATATTTAACCAGTCAATAAATCACTTATTCTTAAAAAGCTATAAATGGGTGTTTCTCCAATTACAGATTTATATTAAAACGAACTTCACTTGTATAAAGGTCACATTACTGTAAAACGGCCTGGGAAACCCTTTAAAATGTTTTTTTTTTTTTAAAGTATTTTATTCTTTTACTCCTGTCCCAGACTATGACTTTTCATCTAATATAGAAATCCATTATCAATTATTATGAAACTATGATCACCAAACACTAGTAAATTAAACAAATTATTATTAGAAAATTGTTTATATAATTTTAGACCTATTTTACCCCTCTATCATTTCCACCACAATTATTATTTAAATATTCTTCAAATATTAGTCAAAAAATATTATTAAAGTGTTTTAGCATGACCAATGAGTGTTTAAAATCAGAGAAAACTAAATACATTATTACAGTTGTGGTGGAAATTTCATTTGCTGGTTCAGAAAAATGAGTTTTTCTGTGATGCATGTACAGTATATCTACTCTCGAACACTGATGATAGACTAATTAAATGGATCGTTGCCCCCAAAAAATGAAAATTTTCCTTTGAAAATCTGAATCTGAGGGTGCAAAAAAAATCTAAATATTGAGAAAATTGCCTTTAAAGTTGTTCAAATGAAGTTCTTAGCAATGCATATTACTAATAAAAAATTAAGTTTTGATATATTTACCGTAGGAAATGTACAAAATATCTTTATGGAACATGATCTTTACTTAATGTCCTAATGATTTTTGGCATAAAAGAAAAATCAATAATTTTGACCCATACGATGTTTTTTGGCTATTGCTACAAATATACCCCAGGGACTTAAGAATGGTTTTGTGGTCCAGGGTAACAAATAAAATTTTGGTGGAAATCCAATAACTTTTGCCCCTTTCCATAGAGACAACAAGGAGGGCCCTACCCACATTCAAGGCCCATCAAGGTAGGACATCGATAAAAGTGCCATTATGAATTAGAAACGAGATTACTTTTTGTGTGCAAAGAAAAAAAAATACTACTTTATTCAACAATTTCTTCTCTTCTGTGTCTTCGACACACATTCACGACAGCACCACAACGCATTGTCGTGGTACTTTTGTGAACGCGTGCTGAAGACTGATACGGAAGAGAAGAAATTGATGAATAAAGCCGTTATTTTTGTTTTCTTTGCGCACAAAAAGTATTCTCATAGCTTCATAAAATTATGGTTGAACCACTGATGTCACATGGACTATTTTAACGATGTCCTTACCACCTTTCTTGGCCTTGAACGTGGTAGTTCCATTGCTGTCTATGCAGGGTCACGAGAGCTCTCGATTTCACAAACATATCTTTAAGATGTCTTATGGGTTTGGAACGACATTACGGTGAGTAATTAATGACAGAATTTTCATTTTTGGGTGAACTATCCCTTTAAATGTGGTTTTGAAAAGTGTGTTTATTTATAAGTTGAGAAGCCAAAGCCAAAAAAATCTGCACACCAAATGAAATGCAAAGGTCCTTTGAACAAAAATGTATTCCTGAAGATTTACATGAAGGTGACAACAAAAACTAAATTGCACACACAAAAAAAAAAAAAGCTTGTTTCAGGGGTCCATCTGGACATCTTCAGTGCTAATTTATAGGTCACTCGAGTGACAAGTGTGTTGTGCTTTATTTAAATGATTAATTCAATTCAAGTTTATTTGTACAGTGCTTTTCACGATACAAATCATTGCAAAGCAACTTTACAGCAAGATTAAGTTATATATATGTAGGTTCAGATTTCCCTGAAGAAACTTGTCTCTCATCTTCTCAGTGTTACTCATTCTACCCCAGGTTCTTCAAAGACTCATTAAGTCCAGAGGGAAATCTCAAAGCAAACATCTCAACGTGCAAATGATGGCTGGAGATAAACTAGCACAGTGCCCACCAGTGAGTCCCATTACTACACACATTCAGCTCCTGTTAACATACATTATACTGAAGCAACAAGTGAACAGATGCGATATCTTGCACTAATACTGTTTGTCTTCACTGTGTTTATCTTGCATTAGGAAATGTTTGATGTTATACTGGATGAGAATCAGTTAGAGGATGCCTGCGAACACCTGGCCGAATACTTAGATATATACTGGCGTGCCACTCACCTGCCAGGCTCAGCCCCCCTGAACCCTCTAGTGGAGCAAAATGTAGTTACACCACCCTCAGCCAACTCTAGCCAACAGGTGAGTGTTTAAATGTTAACTGCATGGCCTTCCCTTGTTGTGATGAAGCTTAAATGATCTTAAACACTCTCTCATCCTCTTCCTCTAGTTCTCAGAGACGCAGGAGCTAATTGAATGAGCACTACCACAAATTAGGGTGAGTGTTTGATTGCTTTTCATCTGCCAGTTAAAATTATTATCGTGAATGTGTATTTTCCTGTCAGGGCATATTAATAATAAATATTAATGATAACAATCAATATCAAATGTGCGCTTGCTTATTTTAAATGACAAGTACTTTTGAAAAAAGTTTAAAATAATGTCTAACATTAGACTTTTATTACATTTACAATATAAATATGATGAAGGATGTTTTTATTAAGTTTTTTAAATTAAATTAAATTAAATTAAATTTCTGCATTTGTAACCAGTGTTGTTTTAGTAGTATCTACAAACTATTATGATCTGTTTAGATTTAGTTGGTTTTAGCAATTTTGTTATATGCTTTTGTCAGTTATATATATGTTTAGCCATAATGATCACTTCCTCCACTGCCCTCTGGTTGTTACAGAGTGACACAGAACATTCCAGAAAGACCCCCAGAATATTCCTCAAAGGCCAGCCACTCACTGCCCCAGAATGAGACGGGGCTCAGAGCAGCTGCCCCCCTGATGAGAAAGAGGAGGAACGGAGGGATGGAGAAAGAGGACCAGCGGAGAAGTGGACCAATCCCAGCCTCACTGGCAGTGACAACACACACCCTCTACTAACCCTGCACTAACACATGTGTCGTCCTTTACATCTCAGGGCCACTCTGCTGCAGGCCTTCAGCCAACACACACACAAGTATACACACATTCAACTGGTCTGAATGTCCCTGCTGAGCCCAACGCTGAGATCAACAGGGGTTTCCCCAACCCCTTGGTGGTGCCATCTGTCCGCCAGGTTCTGCCAGCCTGACTCTGGCACTGGCATCAGAGCATCCATACCATGCCCTCACAAAGAAAGGCCAAATGGCTTTATGTAGCACAACCCTCAAATAACTAATTCATATACTGAAACCACACTTGGGACTTTTTAACTGAAAACTTTTTTATTTTCTGTTATATCCTGTTTCATTTTTCTTGTGTCTTTTTATCCACTGGAAACTTTAGGTTTATGTCAACCAGGGCAAATCAACTAGTAACTCATCAGTATTTCCAACCACACTGCACTACTATCACCCTTTCAGATCAATGAAAAGCAGACCACATGAATGTTTGTACATCTTTTGCCTAGATCTCAGTATTGCACTAAACAGCCTAACATATTATTTATTTTGTCCAACAGTGGTTCTCAACTGAGACCTCGCAGTTCTGTTCTGATTGGACACGTGATAAAACTATGCTAAATGCACAGAATAAAATGCAACTAATATTATAATCATGCATAGTTAGGATGATAAGACTTGTTAAGTTTTAAAAGAAAATGATATGGCATTTTGATGCAAATTAATCTATAACCAGGTAAATTAGGTAGATACCAACATGGATACATTGGGTGACATGCTCTCATCTTTAAAATCATGAACAAGCTGAAAAAATATTACCCCAAATATATTAAACTTAATTTGTAGTTAAGCGAAACATGGTTTGTGCCCCAATGTTTTATGAACTATTCATTTTGATTCTTTTATTTTATTATTTATTTATAACTATATTTGAATTCATATAATTAAGATTTCATTTTTAATATAAATGTATTTTAATATTTGATTTTAAGAGCATTTTTTATTTCTTTTGTGCAATAAACTATTTTGGTGCTGTGTTGTGTCAAAGTAAAACCAGTTGAGAACCTCTGCTCTATACTAATGTTTGAATTACAGGGACATCTAGTGGCTTTGTTTGAAACCACAAAAGTGAGACCCTTGCAAGCATCTTTGTTTTCACAAAAGTATAACTATACATAATCATACCATTAATTCAAAAACAACTGTAAGATGTGTAACAGTATTGCTTCAGAACCGCTGAACATCCTTTTCTGCATTTCGAGAATCTCAAAACACTGATAAAAATTCCTGATAGTTTTTTCCATCAACACTTATTTGCATGATAAGTGATGATCTTGCTGACATATCTGCTGCTGTAATTGTTGAGTTTTGCTTGCTGCTGTTCTTCCATGCAATACCAAAATCATTTACAAAGATTATCACACTTAACAGAATGACTTGTGTCTTATTTGCAAGACAATCTCTTCACTAAATTATCACTAATTTTACTCTTTGCATACATGCACATGCAGTACCATTGTACATTCAAGCTAATCGTGACTATGCATGACACAATCAGGCATCTGTAGAAATAAACAGCACTGTAAACTGAATAGGGAGATGCAATGGACATTTCTGAAACATATAAACCATCACAAACATCTGCTTGAGTATATAGAGTTTGCACATTAAAATGCATTGCCCTCCATCTATATATAAATGCCCAAACAAATGGCTGTCTATTCGTTTAAGGTGTACATAATATTATTTACATATATTGAACAAAGATGTTATTTGGGACCATGTTGAATCTTCTGTCAATTTTTAAATCACTGCATATGAAAAGCAACAAGCAAGAGAAACAGGCTTCAAAGCACAATGAGATCTTCCCAATTGAAAATATGCTTGATATCTTTCCAGGTGATTTGAACATAGTCCAGAACTATGTATTCGGGTCTCCAAAGTATATTTTCAAGGCTGATTGTTTATTTTATTATATATTTATGTTGTTCTCTATCACAATATACTGTACTGTATGCGACACTGGAGGAAGGAGGAAGACAATGGCTTGGATTGGTAAAGGTCTATCACTGAATAAAGGGAAATTAATATGATTGCACTATTTTGGTTTTGTGTTTGAGGTTTTCTTTTGGTTTACAATGCAATAAATGCACTATGTAAGTGTGTAAACCCTCTTCCAGTAGTTAACTTATCATATTGTACAAATGTGACAACACTGACCCAGCACTAAGTCTGAAAAAAGAAAGAAAAAATTTAACTATTGTGTGCTCTGGGGAAGAAAAATAATGTAAAAGAAAATAAAAAAATAAAAAGAATGGTCTCTGCATGGTTTCTGTCACTTTAGCTTGTGCCATTGATGCATAATATGTATCTGAAAAACATTTTAAATGATCTTGCGGTGTAACAAATACATTTCCGGATATATAGTCTCTAAGTTAATATGAAGTCATAAAAGCTGCATGCACAACAATTATAAAAGAATAAAAATATTGATGACATGTCAATTTTTCAAAAATACCTGTATCAGCTAATCACCCACATGTAGAAAGTTCCACAATTTCAAATTCCAAAATTTCAAATTCCAAAATTTCCACTAGATGTCAGTGCAGGAGCAACTGTTGTGCAAAAAGCAAAATGATTCAAACACTGCTTCTGATCTCTTAGTATAAATACTTTTCCTAAAACTTCAGAAAATTATAATTTTGTTATTTCCCAAGTTATTTCATATTTATAAAATGGCAGTTGAGTAATTGTTACTTTAAGGAACTATTTATGAGCCTTTTTAGTGTAATTCAATTTAGTCAGGTTGATTCAGTGATATTAAAATGATATTTTTGACTTTAATAATAGTTAATGTTACCACATTAAGCAGATTTTAGATTACGTGCTAAAAACCTTTACAGTGCATGCATTTTTAGCAGTGAGGCTATTTTGTCATGTATTGACACAAAAACACACAAACATGGGAAAACTGAGGGCCAAACTCAGATTTGTGCTATATAGCACTCAATTAAGTTATAAATGTCAAATCTCATTTCCACCATGTTGCCATGAATAAGAATTTAGCAAGCGAGAAAGAGATTTGTCTGTTGACACTGCAAGAGTGAGTGTCTTACTTAATACCAGTTTTCTGTTTCTGTTGTTTAGACTAAATATCTGCTTTAATATGCAATTTCAGTCAAATTTTCAGTTCAGTCAGTTTTTTCTTATACATTTATGAATATGTGTTTAGCTTTAAGTAAACCCATTAATTAATCAAAGAAAAATTTACTGTGTGTGTGTTTGTGTGTGGACCATGCGTGGACAATGTGTATATTGCAGTATGTTGAAAAATATAAGCACTACTTTCCCATATATGGAAATTATTATTTAATATATCAAATTTTATTTTCCAGTATATTCCCTCTTTTTTTTGTTTTGTAAGGGTGCAGCAAACCAGTTGAACAGTGAACTGCATTACGAAACCCTTGCATACTGTATGAATGTGCTAGATTTGCACTTCCAAAGTACGTCAGGCTTGTTTTTTATTGTGTTTACAAGCACCGTGAAGCAGACACACCATACACTCTTAAAAATAAAGGTGCTTCACAATGCCATAGAAGAACCTTTTTGTCTAAATGGTTCCATAAAGAACCTTTAACATCTGTTTCAATCTGTTTCACAAAATGTTCTTTGTGGCGAAAGAAGGTTTTTCAGATTACAAAAAGGTAAGAAAGATATGGTTCTTTAAAGAACCTTTGACTGAATGGTTCTTTGTGGAACCAAAAATGGTTCTTCTATGGCATCGCTTGAAGAACCTTTTGAAGCACCTTTATTTTTAAGAGTGTACCTCCACACTTTTCCAACACTACTGAGTGGGTCACCCTGGCACAGGAACTCATTAACACATGCTAATTAGCTGCCTGCTGGGCCTCTGTCTGCTGCAAGTGGGCGGTTGTGGGTCAGGGGGTGTTGTTGGAGTCTTTCTCTCTAAGTTGGTGTTCTAGTAGCAATAGCTGATTACTGGTGTGGCCTGATATGCTCTCAGTATCACATTCCCTGTCATCAGAGCATAACGGGGCCGGCAGCAAAGCTCAAAGAGAGATTTGGCTAATGAGAAAGCTGGAGAAAAACAGACAGAGGTAGTCTGGATCGGCTGACCAGAACGAAGTTTGACGGAGAGCAGTTCCACTAATCCTTTTGACCTCGTTGCACTATTCATCAGATCCACACATAACCTAGAACAAATGGGATTTGCCCTTTCCATATGCTGCTTCTCTTCATTTCACTATGCTCCATTTCCCTCCTGAGAGGCTGACACTGAAAATGCTTTCATTTTTATCTGCAAATGACACAGCCATCTGTCACACATGAGGGTTTATCTTTATCTCTGGCGCTGTTAACAAATGCTAAACGTCCATCTACAGAAGTTGCATGCATGAAATGGCACAAATATACATTACATGCGTTTTAACTTATGTATAACATCCCAGCACTGTTTTTATGGCACAGCTGAAACAAATGTCTTTGTTTGTTGCTTTAACAGATAGATATACTGTACAGATATTTCACTGCACTCAGACTGTGGATAAGACAATAAAGGACAGTTGTTTATACAGTTATAGACCCAATGCACCAAAATGAAGGCAATCAAAATATTTGAGCTCCTCTCAGAAGGAAATTAGGGGATTCACAGATCATTAAAGGTTAGAGTCGTTAGGAGGAGGGACAAGAATGTGTGAACAGTCCTATTGTCCTCATGTTTGAGGCTATTGATGCTGAAAGAAAACAGTTCAATTGATTACTTTGGACACACACATATGCAGAAAATCTGGAAAAACTGGTAAAGGGCCTAATTTAGTTTGCATGTGATAGACCAAAGAATGCATGACTACACATAGAAATGAGGAGTAATGGGACCCTGAGCATAATAAAGTACAAGCTATTCTGACCCGGTAATTTAATTTTCTGTAGCATGAATCTATACAAAGCCTCTTGTTTAATCGTAAATGTAAACTTCTAATACATTTTATGGGATTGTGATAACATGTATTTCATTAGTTTAAGATGAGATAAAAGTTCCAAAAGAGAGGGCTATCAGTAGTACATAATAGTACATATAGTATTATTACATACAGTTGAAGTCAAAAGTTTACATACACCTTGCAGAATCTGCAAAATGTTAATTATTTTACCAAAATAAGAGGGGTCATTCAAAATGCATGTTATTGTTTATTTAGTACTGACCTGAATAAGATATTTCACATAAAAAGATACATGTAGTCCACAAGACAAAATACTATTTTTATACAATTTATAAAAATGACCCCATTCGAAAGTTTACATACACTTGATTCTTAATACTGTGTTCTTACCTGATTGATCCACAGCTGTGTTTTTTGTGTATAGTGATAGTTGTTCATGAGTCCCTTGTTTGTTCTGAACAGTTAAACTGCCTGCCGTTCTTCAGAAAAATCATTCAGGTACCACAAATTCTTTGGTTTTCCAGCATTTTTGTGTATTTGAACCCTTTCCAACAATGACTGTATGATTTTGATATCCATCTTTTCACACTGAGGACAAGTGAGGGACTCATCGTGGCACCTATTACCAAGAAGGTTTCAAACGCTCGACGGGATGAGCTCCAGAAGGAAAAACCATGGCATTAAGGATCAATGAATTTAAATATCATGGGTAATTTATGTAAATTATTTTTCTTCTGGGAAACTCTTCTGTAGCTTCTGAAACAGTACAAATGCAAAAAATATGATATTTAGGCCAATACAACATTTCACAGCTTCATTCTGTTCAACAGTTAATGCTTGATCCCTTCAATTCAAAAAGTTTTTTTCACCAATTCAATTCACCCCGGCTCTCATGCATCGTTATTTTCCTTGCTGGAGCATCAGGAGTTTTTTAACATTCTGTAATTTTATTTGGCATTGTTGGAAGGGTTCAAATACCAAAAATGCAACAAAAAAAAATTGGGGGACGAAGGATTTTTTCTGAAAAACAGTTCAGGCCGTTTAACTGTTCATGACAAACACTGTACTCATAAAACAATATCACTAAACTAAAAAGACAGCTGTGGCTCTTCAGAGTGAAGAACACAGCATTAATAATCAACGATTTACACTAAACTTTTGACGTGTCATTTTTAGAACTTTAACTATTACTTTTTCTATGACGCATCAGATATTTGTAACAGATGGGTGTTTCTGGGGTAACTATCCTTATCAGGTCAGTATGGGGTAAATAACATACCAGTTCGATTGTTGTATGGAATCCCTCTTATGGTTTTGGTCACATATTACCATTGGCATATTCTGGCAAGATGATGGTAAACGTGTTTTGAACTTCACAACTGTATTAGATAGCTAAAATATTACCTAAAAATTTCAGGGGGGTATAACAGAAAAATCACAGGTCACTTCAAAATTTCACTTCTAAATCAAGTGTGTGTGTTTATAAAATAGTATGAATTTTCCATATTAACATTCAAATATAAAAACATTAAATAACCAATAGAAACTTTAATAAATATTCAAATATATTCAATAATTTAAATAATAGTTTATTTTAATTATTTTTATATAATAATTAAACCATTTAATTTAAAAATGGGTAATATTTCATTTAATGGTAAACGTTTTTAGTTTTTTATAATTATGTATAATAATTATGTTATAATTATGTAATTGTTACAAATTATTCAAAAATGATTTATATGTTTAGCACATTTGGCATATTTAGGCCTTGGAAACCATGTTCACACACATGCCTGCACACACACACACACACACACACACACACACACACACACCCACACACTTACACACTTTAAGACTGTATATACGTAATTATCTGTAAAAGATGCCAAGTGACCATGAACCATGGAGGTTAAACAGCGATGGGAACCCAACTGCCACCTTCTGACACCTCCTTCCTCTGTCTCCAACAGCAGATTGTGTTGTGACACACGGGGCTCTTGATTATTCAGTTCCACCTGCTTTCTTGTGCTTTGTGCCCTGCTGTTACAGCAGGGGAATTCTCCTCTCATACATACTTCATGCGATCTCCACCCCTGCTGAGGATACTACGAGCCTCATCCATGATATCACTGCTTCAGTAAATTGAATGGCACATATGACAAGATGACAAGGGCTTTGAGTCAAATGAATGACAAAATATTGTAAGTCCAGCACACAATGACAAGCAGGGACAAAAGTTTGGGACACAAAATAGGCCTACTTGATAAATCTTAATGTACTGCTCATTTAACATACTGCTCTGAAAACATTCAATGATGTGAAGATTAAGAATTCCAGTTTGGAGAATAAATGAATTTGCAAGTAGGGGAGAAGAGGGAAGTGTTTACATTAGGTCTATTCCAATTAGCCTCAGTCTCTGAGGTGTTTAACATACAAATATAACCTTGAAAGTGTCTCTGTGTGCCTGTTGTCTATCAGACCACGTCAGCCTTCTGAGATTCCCTGAGGGCTGAGATTTTGAACTGCCCCATCAGGCCAATAAACTCTTGGCCTCCCACCCACCATTAATCAAACTACCGTGTGTCCAAAACAAACAGAGACAGGGATCAAAGAGTAATTTGTCCAATAATCCAGTCAGTTAGTACTGTAAACAAACCTTTTCCTGGTTTTAGTCAAGGGGATTTTTATGAGGAGTCATGCGAGACTTTACTGTAAAATGACTTTAAAACTGAAATGAAACCAAACATGCTTGTCGAAATGGATACATTTAATCAGGACTATAAGGATTAGGGCAGAATAATTAAATAGTTTAAGAATTAGCCATTGAAATTTTGGGGGATGTATCATCTGGGGGGTATTTATCATGTATGAATTCAAAAGACTTTGGGAAATGAAAGTAAAACACAAGTCTTCCCCTAAAGAAAGCAGGTAATTCACAGATCATTAAAGGTGAAAGTAAAGTCAGTAGGCGGAAGGACAAGGATATGTGAAAAGCCCTATTGACCTCATGTCTGTGACTATTGGAGTGAAAACAATTTAATTAATTACTCTGGAGACAATGAAGATGCCAGAATAAGCAGGAAAAGCTGTCAAGTGGCATGATTTAGTTTGTATGTGTCAGACATTCAGTGTACTACTATATCCACTGTTATTCTCACAGGCTATGTGATTTATAATAGCCTATAAATCTATTTATATATAGTCTTTTGTAATCAAAGAACAACCCTAGTGTGGACAACTCGTGTATAAAATTAGCATTTAAGTGGAATTTTTTTATTTGGTAAGGATGAGATAAAAGTTTCCCAAAAGGCTGAGTCGTCGGGGAAATATTACGTTTCCGGACGGAGAGGAGGCGAGAAGAAAGTGAGACGTCATGAGCATGGCGCAAGCTGATTGGCTGTTGTGCGGCATATATAAACCCCCAGTCCACTGTTCAATCACTTGGGCTGCGGGCAATTCGCGGTGTTGTATGTACAGAAGCTGTTGTGCGCTCGCGCATCCTCGTGTTGGTCCGTTTTAGGTGTTTTTTTGGTTTATTTTGCTCGGTTATAGGATATCGCAAAATCATGAAAGAGAGAAGAAACGCACAGCCACTGGTGGTCAGATGTAAACTGGTGCTGGTTGGGGATGTTCAATGCGGGAAAACTGCGATGTTACAGGTTTTGGCAAAGGATTGTTATCCAGAGGTCAGTAACCTACAGCGTTTCTGAAAGACGCCCATTTATTAAATTCATTCTAAAATTACAGCATTAGAGCCAATGGTTTTGCCGAATAACAAACTGTTGTTTCTCTCATACATGTTAGTTTCATTGTAACATGCTTTGGTTACCAAATAAGTTAGTCCATATAATTTATTTTACTTGCATAACAATAAAGCATACATTAAGTCGTTTTTGCATTTACGATTTAATGCAAAATCACCCCCCCAAGCATCACATACATGCAGCATCACATGCGTTGATCGATGTTAATATGTTGCATCTTCTCCACAGACGTATGTGCCCACAGTATTTGAGAACTACACAGCCTGTCTGGAGCTCGATGGCCAGCGTGTTGAATTGAGTTTATGGGACACATCAGGTAAGACTAAACGGGTGATTCGGTTACTAAATACTAAAATGGACAGTAACATTTTTATTTGTGCATATTATGCAACTTGGATGGTACATGTAATGCAATGAAGCAGTATCATTATAATGAAATGTCATGTGAAATGGGGAGAAGGCATAGTATATCAGTTCTGGTATTATATATAAAACATTACTGAAAATATATAGAATATATATATTATTCTATATATATAGATATATATATATATAGATATATATTATATCATTGCAATAATAGATATATATATTATATATAAATATTATTCGTGCAATTTTGCTTTTGAGTGCATTCAATAGTCTGGTTGAAATTGTCTTGCTATACATTAGAAATTGGAAACCACAGTGGATTGACTTAAAATATGCCATTGTCTTGACAATTTGTTTTCACGACTCTGTTACTCTCTTTATGGTTGTTACAAATTGTAGCGGTTTTATATTCTGTTCATGGCAACAGTCTGGCTTGTTTTGAACTGTGTTGGGCCAATCCAGTCATGCTGATTACTAAACTACCTGATTAGAATATTGAATTTGAACGCAAATATAATTATTTATGCAAATGCTGAAGCAGTGCAGGAAGATGTAAATGCTGAATAATTGCAACAGATGTTTGCAATGAAACGACACATAAAAACAAATTTTTACATGCTTTATATGGATTTGATGTTTAAAATCAATGTCACCAATTCAAAACAGTGTCCACTGGACCAAATTCCGTGTGATTAGAACTTCTGTCTGTTTCAAAAGTAATAAGTGCAGATGATTTTATTATTATTATTTTACTGTACCACTCTGGTATCTAGTTAACTTGAATATTGTAAAACTTTAGAAAATCCTGTCATTTTCATTCTCAAAAGTGCTTGAGTACCTTGTTAACATGATTTTCAGATGGAAGCAAATTATAATAAACTGATGATAAACTCTCTATGCCCTTAATACCAGAAGTTGCATAAAGTCAGCCAATCAGATTAGTGCTTGTCAAATCAACAAAGTGTTTTCTAGTTTTCTGTGCAATATGCGTCAGGCATGACACTAGACGTCTGTCTGTCTATCAGCTGCCATACAAAGTCAGCAGACTAACGAGGGAGTAGGCCTATGTGGTCACTGAGGCAGTTCACATCTGCCCACGGTTTCCTATTGTAGCCTATTGACCTGATTATAATGTGCTGTTTGTCTGCTTCACACTGCTCATTTCTGAATCCCTAGTAAATGACAGACATGATAATCTCATGTGTCTTTGGATGTGTGCTAAACGCACGCCAACAGAAGCATCATAATTAGCACCCAGAAATGTCTGGCCGTCCACTGACTGTGAAGTGTGGGTGATAGGACTAGGTTTCTGTGATGTGTTTGTCTGTTTGTATGCGTGCAGTGGAGATTGGCAGACTGTGAGTGAGAAAGCAAGCAAGGATTGCGATTTCATGTACAGATTGTTGAATGAAATATGTGCTGTTAATATGCCTCAGTCTTTTGCTCGTGCTTTTTGATCTGATTTAGTCTGCTTGGAGACAAGCCAGCTGAAACGCAGAGTACAGTTTAAGGGGATGAGTCCTGGCTTGTATGAGGATGAGAGGGCAAACCAGAGTTTTATACATTTTTTAGCCGTTAATCATGGCTGAGGCTGTAGATTTTGAACTGTATTTCCATTAAGTCAAACAGATATTCCAAGTCAAAGTACTCTCAAATATAAAAGGTAATTATTAAAAGTAAAAACTGTAATATTGTGAAATATTTATGACCATTTAAAACAATTCTATTCTGTTTAAATAGTTTAAAATGTCATCTATTCCATTACTCCAGTCTTCAGTGTCACATGATCATTCAGAAATCTTTCTAATATGCTGATTTTGTGCTCAAGAAACTCTCTTTATTTTCAATGTTAAAAACATTGTTTTTCTTTGATGACTTTCACCTAGTTCTTTGAAACATAGAAAGTTGAAAAGAACAGCATTTATTTGAAATAGAAATCTTCTGTAACGTTATAAATATATTTACTGTTAAATATAAAGTAATTCTGTTAAAAAAAATTCCTGGTCCCAGACATTTCAATGCGTGTAAATATTTATACAGAACTGCTAAATGATGTTCCATTACATTCAGTGCGTGGTCACCCACTTCTACTCTGCTCGCAGTACACAACACATTCCGTCTCCGAATCTTCTGTGCGTTCTGCTGTTCCCCTGCTCGCCTTTGTTTTATCTGTCAATTTAAATCTCTTCGTCATCGCTACGTCTGTGCATTAAGTGTTCGGTGTTCCTAATACTTGCACGTGTCAACCCTACGCCTAAGGTGCTTGACAGGTAATGGCCCCTGCACGGGGCACCTTGCTGTGCTGTGTGAGAGTGACGGCGATTGTGGCGAAAGGACAGTACGAACTGAAGCTAAAGGGTAGGGGAACTCAGCATGAGCAAAAGGCGGCAGCCTTTAAATGGAAACAAAATGTTAGGAACATAAGGACTAGCGAATAATTGTAACGCGTGGGCAGTGGGAGAGCGATAACACAAGGGTGGTGCGGGGGGTGGGGTGGAGGGGCGGGAAGGGCGGGAGGAAGGCGTGGGAAGGGCGCTGTGTGCTGTTTATATCAGCTCTGTGAATGAGGCTTCTTATTAGTCTTTTCCTCATTGATTGAGCTGACCTCATCATTGGGTTTCAAATGGCATGCTTTGAGGCCCAGAAAGGAGTTACAGGTGAAAATCAATCCTCACACTTAATCACGACAGCCAATTGGACCTACTGCAGGCTCTTAGAAGATGGCTGTCTGTATTTCTAATATGGAGGCTATATTTAATTTGCATCGAGGAATTAGCAATGGATTAGGTGGCATTTGCTGTTACACTGGATGTACACTTCTGCGAATATGAATTCTGCTTCGGTATGGGATGACTACACAAGATCATGTGCGTAAAAATAGTGCTCCATTAGCTCATTAAAACAGCCAGTAGATTAATGGGCTCTCCAGTGGCCATTGGCAGTTGATGACAGGCACCAATGAGGAAACACCACCGTAGCTCCGAGATGGTATTCCCTGAGGGGTCATGGCCAGCCCCTCGCAGTGAGAGAGAGAGGGGGGATTCTTTGTTGGGCCCCCATCATGTTCTGTGATGGAATCTCTTGGATCTTAAGGAACGGGGGGAGGGGGGATATGGAGAACGCTCTAGGTTTTGTTCTCATCATCTCTACTGGGAAGACAGACAGGGACTTTCATTTGCTTCTAGCTCCTTTGTGAACGTTGACCTCTCTCAGCCCCCTACTCACATTTACATGAGTCTGAGAGTGCTGATTAATTCCCACAGATTCCACTGCGTTGAAGTTTACTCTTAGTCAGCTTTTTCATTCTGTGCCACATTTAAAATGTGAACTACTATGCAATATTTATGTACCGTTATAATATTTTGATAATTGGCTTTTATTTCATTTTATTTGTTGCATAAGTTTTAGTAATTTTGTTTATTTTTTTTGTATTTTTAATATTTATATTTAGCTTTGTCTTCAGTTAGTTGCCAAGTTAACATTTTATAACTTAAGTTTTTCATTTAATATTTGCTTTTCATTTATTTGAAGCATTTTCTAATTTTATACAATAGTAGTTCATATAGATTTCTGTAAATCTACCCACCTAACATACAAAAAAATATTTTTATGTTTTAGTAAATGCATTTTAAAACATTAACCTATAGCCTACATTAAAATGAAAGTTAATCTTTCCATTAAAAAAAAATAATAAACGTTTTAAAGTCATTTTGTTGCACATGTTTAACTACACATAATCAGTAACTATATAAAGTACACAAAATGTATGCTTTATTATGAGTCAAACTTGAATGCTGATGATTTGCGGAATAGTTCATTAAGTGAATTCATCAAAATGATTCAAACTGATAACTTGTTAGTCTTTTTGAGTGATTTATTAAAATAATAATTTGTTATTTGTTCTTTAATTATACTAATACTACACTAGATGTTTACCTTTTTTAAGTTTAGCAAACTAAAACATCGTAAAAAGATGTACTGTCTGACACTATTTTGCACCGTCTTTATCTCATCATATTCAATAGAGACCACAAGCTCACTCACTTGAATAAAATGATTTATTTTGATCGGTCACTGTAGATTGAGAGTAGAGAAGCAGGAAACAGTGGCATATTATTTTCATTATATGATACCATCTTATTCACGCTTGAATGATATTTTCTTTCCTTAGTAAAGCATTAAGCAATAATAATTGACAGGATCTGTTATCGCTGTATCATTGAGACTGTCAGAGATGGCTTAGTCATGAGAGATGAGAACTGTGAACATAACTCCTTTAATAAGTACTGAAATGAATCATTCCTAAATTAAAAAGACCACCTTTTAAGTGACGTTTCCACAAAACAAACATGTGACGTCAAGCACACTCATGTGCGCACCAAAATGTATGTATTTAACAATTTTATTATGTTTCAGAATATGTCTGATGCAACTTGCTAGTTACATTCACAGTTCGAAGTCATTGGTAAAACAGCTAAATTAGTTTTTCAAAGAGTGAAAGGGTTCAGCAGATGTAATGCGGTACGGTTCTCGTCTGTGCGGCGCACAAAAGCAGCCCACTCCACCTCCATCTGTTCTCTTCACAAGAATCTTCCTGCGCCCAAGGAAAAGGCCGTCTCATATCAATCACATGCACACGTTGGCCCACTTTTCAGCGAAGCTAGTTTTGCTCCAGGCATGGCGTCACAACAAAAAGCATTTATTCCGATTGTAGCAACTCTGCTCTGCTCTTTTTTTTTTACACCCTTTTTTGCATGCTTCACAACCTCTCCATCTGTTAATACACAGACAGCATAACATCCTCTTGTTCAGCCGGGGAACATGTGGCCCAGGGTTGAGAGCTGAGCTGTGGTTTCTTCACTGTGTGTAGGGTTGTTCAATAGAGCAGTTCTGTGATCCAAGACTGCGGGTGGTACAGGATTCAAGTTAGATAATGCTCACTGACAAAAGTGTAAGCGTCAATGTGTCCTTTTTCAGATTTCAAACAGTGGTTTGAGTGAGTTTTGGTAAACTCGTCATGTGAGGGTCTTTGTCTCTGACTGCTGGGATGTGTCATTTTGTCAAGTTTAATTGAAATTGCTCCTCAGTCCCTAGGTGTACATCTACATCGATCGCTGCATTAGGATCAGCAGCAATTGAATGCAGCCTCACGCTCAGGTTTGTGAGTCCGTGATGTCTTGGTAGGAGAGAGAAAATAGGCAGTGATCTGTGCTTCAGAGTGAAGATAGTCTGCAGTAGTCCTTTCAACTAGTGATCTCCATAATGAAACGAAGGCAAATTGGCTTTATACATTTACATTCATGTTGATGTTAGGTTATTTAAAACTTAAAACATGACTCTTATGAGCAATTCTTTCAATGAATGTTGAAAGTTGTCAGTTTGTGTGAGTCTGATGAATCCTTCACTGAATGCGATTTAATTGCAGTCAACATGAAATAAGTCTGTGAAGGATTCATCAGACTGATTCAAAATGACAACTCATGATTCTTTGAGTGATTAACTGAAAGAATTGTTCAAGCATCATGTTGACAGTTTTAATTAACTTAAAATCAACATGATATAAAATGTCAAATGTTACTTATTGCCTCATGATTGTACTTAATGTTTGGGGATTGCAAAAAAAAACTTAATTCTGGTTCCATTAACGATTTACTGCTTGTGAGAAAGTAATATTTGGAAAAAGAAATTTAATGTCATTGCCAAATGATGAGAATTTAATTAATGCATAAATTTAAAACACTTCTTGCTAAATGGGTGTTTAGACTCTTTTTCAGATGTTTTCAAAGATAGCACATAACTGATCAAATGTTTGATTCACTAAAAAGATCCAGCTCATAAGAATCCATTTGTTTGGGAATCAGTTAAACTACACACAGGTGCATAATATTTGATTCACTACAAAGAACTAGCTCATCATGAGTCATTTGTTCGGGAATCGGTTAGACTATACTGTTTGCTGGCCTAATAAGAATCAAGTCCGTTGTTTAGGAATCAACCGGTCTTACAGTGGGCATGCTTGATAGATTTGCTAAAAAGAAAAAACCTGATTCAATTCATAAGCATGATTTGTTTGGGAATCACTTGGGCTACACTGAAATGTTTCTTTTATTGAGTAGTAATGGTCTCCATTTTCAATGGCAAGTTAATCAATATTACTAACTTTGAGGCTTCTACAGTGCATGGCCTAACTTTTGTATTAATGACTCATGCAAAGACCTGAAGACCGTTACATGTGAGGTTCAGGAGGAGACTGAGGCAAAATGAATCCAGAAAAGGAGACTCTGCAATAGTGAGGTGTATATAAGGCTGTTTACACCACCCCAGCATCTCCTCCGTACCAAGTGGGTGGCCACTGCTCTGTATCAAATGATTGATAGGCAGTTAAGGGACGCCTTTAGGAAGACGGCGCTCTGCAGATGGTTGACTCCAAGGCTGTTGCTGTGGAAACAGGGGGACTGGAGGTATTGGGTACGTGTGGGTGTGTGTGTGTGTATGGGGGGGGGGCATACTTAAAGATTCTGAGTAAAAGTGAGAGGAAGTGCCTACCCCAGCCCCATCGCTCCAGTTGCATAATCTACTGGAAAAAAGAAATTGAGGGAGAGAGCGAGACACATAGATCAATGAGGATTTAGAGCTCAGTTGTCATTTTCTTCTCCTTTAAAATACCAATATGGCAAGCAGTGAGAGGAAGAGGGCTTTAACAGGATGTATGCTGAGCCGACTGGAAATGAAGTGATGACCAGGGGAGCTGTACCTCCGGCCTTTGTCTGATTCTGCTGCAGATTTATATAGCACATTCATACTCATCAGATCTGCTTTTCTTAAATTCTAGCTAAAAGACTCATACACAAGAACTCGGTTGTAAAAGCTATGATTGATCTTTAAAATATGAATATATTAATTTAGACTAACGTTTTTATAAGTAAAATGTAGGTAACTTCTAAATATTTTACACTATTCAAACAATAACAGATTGATGGATGGATGGAATGTAGTTGTTACTACAGTTTAAATGGTGTAAAATTTTGTTTCATTAGTCATTTAATTAATTTTTTTTGTGATTCAGAATGCAGGGTCATGATTCATATTTTTAAAAGCATTTGAAATGGTCTTAAATGTTGCTTTGATTTATCCAAACGAATGTATTGAAAACTTGAAGATGTGAAACTAAAATGTACTATTTTGTTAATGTTCCTTGTTTACTGTGAGATTTGATCAATGAATGATATTCTAAAAAATGCTTGCTTTCATAACTTTGTATCAGAATGTAACATTTAAAAACATTCCACCTCTGAAGTGACATTTTGTTTTCTGCTGACTTAAACAAGGCGACACAGGCACAGACAAATCCGCCCAATCAACAGCTTCATTCTGAAATGCGTCATATGAAAGTTAAATGTGTTGTGAAACCAGGTGGTTGTTCTCTCATCTGTCTTGGGCATTTTATTATTTTAACAATATGTCAAGGACACTCAAATTGCACTTGAGGCTCAACAGAAAGAACATTTGATCATGTTTTTTAAAAGAATTGTAACTCTCGCATGTTTAAAAGAAAGAAAGCATTCTTCTCTCATCACTGAATTGTGCTTTCCTATTCAGTAGCATCTCTCTCTGTTGTTTCAGGATCTCCATACTATGATAATGTGAGACCCCTCTGCTACAGTGACTCGGATGCAGTGCTCCTTTGTTTTGACATCAGTCGCCCAGATATCTTTGACAGTGGACTTAAGAAGGTAACTAGATATTCCTATTAATATTCAATCCCAGCACTGACCCTGATTCGCAGGAGCTTATCATTACGTTGTGCTTTCTTCACTGTAATATGTTTTGTTGGGTGAATGATGAAATTAGTGATTCATTTGTTTTTGTTTTCTTACTGTACTTCATTTTGGGCTGCAATATTTATCACACTATACTTGCCAGAAGTGCTTGGCACTCAAAAACCACAGATTATGATAATCGCTGTTATACAGAACAATATGTGTTTTCTGTGTTTTGCAAGAGTTGATTCATCTTAGAATTCTGTCTTTGCAGTGGAGGGCTGAGATCCTCGACTTTTGCCCCAGTACTCGTATTCTCCTTGTTGGTTGCAAGACGGACCTTCGGACAGACGTCTGCACGCTGATGGAGCTGTCCAATCAGAAACAAACACCCATCACTCATGAGCAGGTACAGCCGCAAGCTGTTTCTTAGCACTGTCACATTGATCTTGCTTACTTTAAGGCAATATTCTCTGTAAAAGTGCTTTTTGAACTACACTACCATTCAAACGTTTGGGATCAGTATAAAGTAAGTTCATATCGTTCCTTCAGCAAGGATGCATTTCCTTTGATATTAACCTGAGAATTCTGAAAAAAATTCTCAGTTTCCACAACAATATTTTCAACATTGATAATAAGAAATGTTTCTTCAGCACCAAATCAGCTTATTAGAATGATTTAATTCAAGTCATGAATGCTAAAAATTCAGCTTTGCCATCACAGGAATAAATTACATTTAAAAATATATATTAATAAACCAGTTATTTTTGTTTTTACGCCTGTTTCTCAAATCATCCGTCCGATTGGTGAGCAAAGAGACATCTTTCAAAAATATTTAATAACAATTTTTACCAACCCAAATGTTTGAACGGTGTGTTTATATTTTGAAATCTTATAATACAAATAGTTTATTATTCAAATAAGATGCACATTTATTGCTAGATAATGTTTAAATAATTTGCTATGGCTTTAGTACGGTGACAATTTAATACAATGCCGTTATGGTTATGCTCAATATGCATATTAATAAAATGTTTCTCTTGATATAAATGGTTACATGTAAACATATAGCTCTTCACTTGTCTCTTTAGGTGAAAAGAATAAGAAAGGAAGAACGACATAAAAAAATATGCTAGTTATTAGACTCGTTAAATACCAGGACATACAGGTATGATGTCTCCTGATAGATCAGCGCGGTGCCGGTGTAAGGAGGTGGCTCTGAAGATGCACGAAGAAGACAGAGGCTACAACTAAGCCTGACATGTGGGCACTGCCATCAGACACTTACTGAATTTCTTCAAACTCGCTCCGAACTTTGTGCACTGTCCTAGAGGATAAGCGCTCCCAGTACAGAAGAATCAATGCCAAACTATGGCAACTGTGTATTGTGCAATGCTCCACATCACAGATAGCCTCTGCCACATGGCCCAAACAGTAATATTAGCTCGTGATGAAGAAGGGACTGAGGGAGTAAAGTCTGGAGTAAATATCAGAGCCTTCGCCACAGGTCGTGGGACATGAGAGGGAGTCACCGACAAAACAAAAGTAAACAGTGGTTTTCGCAGCAGGCTTGCGGCTGCTTCATGCAACGCCGTGCAGGGGCACTGAACAATATCGGGAGGGACCCAAACCCCCGCGAAACCCGCCGCTGTCCAAGAGCGGCCGCAATCGACACATGGCCCCAGACAAGTTCCATAAAAAAAAGGGGGAAAAAAAAAAAAACACCCGGAAAAAGACAGGCAACTCTCTCTACGCACCTTAAAAAGGATAGCCAAGAGTTGCTGCGTGTATGATAGATGAGATCGTCACAAACGGACCCCGTAGACACACGTGCATACACCACTACCCTGTGACTGGGAATATGGGTCATGGGAAAGGGAAGGAAAGACTATGGAGCATCAAGCTCTTGGTGCCACATCATTGACGTGTGGAATCCTTCCTCACCCCCCAAAGAAACACCTTTCAGAGCAAGTGGACACCTCACTGTCCTCCTTGTCCTGAGCTCTTCAACAGTGCATATGTATTTTCAGTACTGTATCTCGCTTTTAAACGAGATTCGATCATCAGCCTCATCTGTTCACTCCTTGTTATCAAGAGATTTGCTCTCGTGCCAGTTGAAGCTTGGAATGATTGAACGGAGTAAAACTTCAAATTAGTTAAAAAAAGTTCCAATGTTCAATGTAAGTTATTCAATGTATAAATACAGGCTCTCTAGTGTAAGTCTCAAAATAAATACCTACAGCATGCACTAAAATTGTGAAACGGGACGTTGTGGAGCAGTGCGGAAGGCCGGGTCATGTACAGGTGAAGGTGGCCCATTTGGCATTGTCACGCAAGTTGAATTGGCTGCAGAGTAGTGGGAGCCGCCTATATCTGAACGCTAAGATGGAGGAATAGAGGGAGACGGGCCAAAAATATTTGTAAAAAGACCATTTATGATACTACCAAAGTCAATTTTCCCTTCTTTCCTCTACTAGAACACTGTATGATATATACACGCTTCTATTTTTAGAGGCATTAGCTATCTGAGAGATGGGATGGGTGTGACTGGGGTACATATTACAGTGATTATCTGTATCTTAACGTCTCCTGCTGCTTTCTAGTGTAGGCAACCATGAATTTGCAAAGGGATCCCTGTGCTAGTTCTGCGAGGGCTCAATCGGATCGAATTCGGCATG
This sequence comes from Sinocyclocheilus anophthalmus, assembly GCA_018155175.1. Lineage (NCBI taxonomy): Eukaryota > Metazoa > Chordata > Actinopteri > Cypriniformes > Cyprinidae > Sinocyclocheilus > Sinocyclocheilus anophthalmus. The sequence goes on along the minus strand of JADLZN010009659.1, from coordinate 47,051 downwards.
ATGAATAAGCTTTCATTCCTGAAAATTACCTCCAGAGATGCCGTAGCATTATGTTGAGGATTTCTGAAACCAAAATGTATGCAAGAAGGTTTCTAAGTCACCTGGTTTAAAGAAATTGGGGTTTGGGAGATCAGGGACCAGGCGTGAAAGAAATGGGAGAGTGGTGGCAATCAGTGCGATCTATACCTGTCAACAATTTGCTGTCTAAATCAGCAGTCTGAGCAAATCTCTCTCCCATTCATTGCCTCCATATAAGACCTCTAAATTGCAGCACTAGCAGCTGAAATATTTGTGCGTAATATCGTACAATGGGGTGCTAAACTTGATTATCAATGGGAAAAAAAAATATTTTTCTCGTGCAAAAATTGCACAATGTCTTGGTAATGTGCTGCTCTTCCACCACTAAGCAATATTATAAAGATAATTCAAAATTCGTGACATCATCACTGAGGCAAAAGTGATAGAACATGCAAAGATGAACAATAATCAGTAAAACAAAAAAAGTCTTATTCCCTACCACATGGCATGTGAACGACTTCTGTTGTTAGGAACGGTCACGTTAATTCATATAAGTGCTGGAGTTGTCAACATAACAGCGTACTGGCTGTCAAAATCAAGCGCAATGTTATGTGGCTTTATCCGCTGTTCAACTGTGTTTCGTTAAAGTAACGCGTACTATCACCATATGACCATTGGAGTGCAACACGTTTTTTTTTCTTCTCCTTTTCAACCAAATAGGAATATTAGTTTTCTGTTCATGAGCATAAAGTGAGGTTAATGCATGAGGAGCAGATGGACTGAAAGGAAATTCAGACTGGAACTTTTAAATATATGGATCAGCTGACCTGATAAGAGCTTTGATGTTTGTGAATCTGCGAGGTCAAACTGGAAATGGAAACCGACTTTTGGAATAAAACTGAACAGGCTGGTCCTGTTTAATGAAAGATATTTTTCCATGTTTGAACTGTTGTTCAAATAATTGTTTTTGCTTTATCCGTGTATACTTGAAGTCAATATTTTTCTCATTTTGTTCAATCATCAGTGGTGGGAGGGAAGATGCGAGCAGCCGCCGTGGCTGTTTACAAGTTCTGCCACTGTGATCACACACCAAATTCCTTTTTGCATTGTCTAGTGACTGCGTAAATAAAGAAACTGAAGATGAATTTTGGGTGCTAGGGAGTATAAACATGCATGTATACATGTCACATGGCTGGTCAGACATTGCAGCTGCTGATTTACTTTTTACTGAAGTTTAAATCATGATTTACTGTTTAAGTTCTGGGTAATGTGAGCGTCCAGATGGAGATGGACATTCAGTCATTATGCTGCCATTGCACAATATTGGGAACAAATACACTTCAAGCATGTCCTCTAGTTCTTCAGTTGTACATATCCTGTTTTGTAATCTTTGTAAGACATTTAAAAGAATGTCACAAGATTAAATATTTGTTCTTGTTGTGGATTGACAAAGATGTGCTTGATGTAAAATTGCTTAGTCCTATTTATTTGGATTCATTTATTGAGGTAACTATTTTGTTTTGTGTTTCTCACAGTTTTATTTCAAAATGTTATTTTTAAAATAACTTCTCCCTTTGTCTTTCCAGTAATAAAGCTTGCCTTTGTATGGCACACAGGACTTTAGTGTATATGAGTATTTTATTTGAGTATTTTTATTTTAGTATTTTATTTTAAACCCTTTTCTGTGAAGGCAATTTATAAAAATGCCTATTGCCATTATTAACAACATTTTTTCGGAATGTACGTAAAAAAACGGCAGCTGTGGTTGCCGGAATTTTACCGTAAAAAATATGGTAACAACGTTTTATGGTTTTAACTTAAATTTACAGTTAAATACCGTAATTTCATTAAATGAAATAATGTTAATATACCAACCTATTGAAGTACTGAAATCTGTTTTGTACCTTTGTAATTCACTGATAACCACCAAATGCAGGTGGTGATGAGAGTCACATGATGAACCAAAGCCCATCACAAGCAGCTTTTAAATAAGTGTCATTCACACAAACACTATCATGGGTAACACACATGAAACTGAAATAAAGCAATAAACATTCATTTAACAACATTAGATGTAAGATAAAACCCTAATGTACAGAACTGATAAGAAAAAAAAACTAAGAAACAGTTATTCAACAAAAAATTCAAATTTGAAATGTAACGCAGGGAATTCTGGGAATGTAAACTTACGGTTATTCACTGTAAATTATACGGTCTTTTTCACTTTCAAAAACGGTATACTACTGTAAAATTCATGAATGTCCCAATTACCACATTTTGCCCCGGATATCTAGGGGAATTTAACCGTTAACCATTTAACATGTTGGTTTACTGTGGGTAGTCATTTTTGTTTACAGTCTTTTACTGTACATTCACGTTTCCATTTTTTTCTACAGCTATAGGTCTATAAACCCCCCCTGGCCCCATACATGTTGCAAATTTTTTTTTGTTTTTTATTTTGTGTACTCGAAGTATTCATACTTTTTAAATATGAATTTAAAAATATTGAATTTAATTTCCAGCCAAGGAAAACCGAAAAGTTGCCCAAAAATGGTGTTTCTTTGACTAAGAAAGCCATATGCTTAATTTGTCTTTTTCTTTTTATATAGATACATTTTATTAATCTACATAAATAATTGTATATTGTAATATTGTACTCAAACTTTTAAGGCTGTATAATTTTATAATATATACTACTGTTAAAAATGAGGTAATCACATTTTTTGTTTGTTTTTGAAAGTCTTATGCTCACCTAGCCTTCATTTATATAATCAAAGATACAAATTAATATTTTTTTAATTGGATTTATTAATAATTTAATATATTCCTGTGAAAGATTAGTTTTTTTCAGCAGCCATTACTCTAGTCTTCTCACATGATTCTTCAGAAATCATTCTAATATTTGGTGTTAAGCAAGTAGGTAAATTGATCAATTAATGAGATTACTTGTCTTACATTCAGCAAATATTGTAGCATTTTTACAGTTGACACAAATCCATCAATAAAATACAAGCTCTCCTTCTGTTAGCGTCCCTTATCGGCTGTTTGGATGCCTGGTGGGCTGTCGTGTTGGCACGTTCCTTCCTTATATCAGCCAGTATAAGACATCTCCCGCCTTAACCACATACTTACCTAGATTCCTTGGATATCGAGTTGGGTGTGGCACATCTGTCGTCAGACACAACCATCTGGGAGGCGGGGCCACCAGCTGTGCCCAAGGGGTTTGGGGGGGGGGGTGGGGGGGTTTCCAAAGGAAACGCTGCCAGGAGGTGGAGACCCCGACTCAGCAGCCAAGAGACATCCACACAGCCCAGCTTCCAATCTCACCGGGAAACGGCTCTACAAAGACAACCATAATTAAGTTACTCATTGGGCGCATGTAAAATGAGCTTTCCATTATGAAAGCAACATCTCTCAAGGCTTATCCAACAAAGTAGAACATTAGATTAAAGAAGTGCTAGCGTGATGCTTGTTTATAGCGAAGCTATTTGCAGACGTTAAGTCCCTTGACCATCTGTGAAATTACTTTGGTGCTTACAATGTTTTAAAGGGGTCATATGATGCTATTTTAAAGATCATTATTTTGTGTATTTGGTGTAACAGAATATGTTGACATGCTTTAATGTTAAAATTGTTTTTTTTTTTTTCAAATACTGTACATTATTGTTGGGTCCTCTATGCCCCGCCTCTCTCAAATGCTTCGTTTTCTACAAAGTCCCTACTTCCGACAAGCGCAGTCTGCTCTAATTGGAAAGCTGACCCAGTGCATTGTGATTGGCCGAACACCGCAAGCACTCGTCGGAAATGTTACGCCCCTTACCATACTGCGATCGTCATACTTTCAAAATAAATGTAAGACAGGCCCTAACAGGGGAATAGAGTCGCGTGACAGACACAGTGATGATGCTGGTATGTGTGCAGTACACAAGCCGCGGTTCAGACAGCTGACTCCACTGTGATCTCTCTCCCTCTCTCTCTCTCACACACACACACACACACACACACACACACACGATGCGCAAAACTCCGCATTTGAACAGTCAATAGCAAATACTTAAACTAATAACAAAACAGTAGCTGATTCAGAAGCGCCATATTGTCATAGCAAAGTCAGAATGACCTCCTCTCCTCGGTTCACGAAACGGTCATCCATAAAAAAGCATTGCTGTTCTGTTGTAAGTAATCAAATCTAAATGCATCTACTTTCGGAAGGCCAAATAAAATGCTTTTGCTTTCTCACTGAAACACAGCGTCTCCCTGACATGCTGTTTCAACACTAACTGTGGTTACTGAAAGCACGCCTTCTTTCTTTGCGTGCACTTTTGGGCCGCATTATGCAAATATTTCCAAATAGCGAGGTAGATATGTGGGGGCGTGTTAGAACGCGCCGTTTTGGGCGTGGCAGAGTCTTAATTTTTATAAAGAATATCTCGTTGGATTTGAGACTTTAGTCGTTGCAACTTCAAGGATCTTATCTATGCAATCAGCTTGTAACACTCCAAAGAAAAAAACTTGAAATCACATCATATGACCCCCTTGCTAATCTAGTGTGCTACAGAGGCTATATGACTTTAAATTTTAAACTCAACACCCAACAAAATTGTGTAGAAATAATTTTTCACCGTCAGAAGATGCTATAAATTTCATACAAAAAAGCAGTAAGCCTAAATTAGGCTACGCGCCCCATTTACGACATTACACCTGCTAAATGTAATTGTCCGCGAGGTAAAAAAAAAAAAACAAAATCGAGGTGTTTCATCTTTTTACCAATAAGATGCTTTTGCACAGGTGTAAGGGGATGATCACACAGAACTTGTTTTTTTTCTCTCTTAAAAACACAGACCAAGTCAACTTAGATCGTGCACCGGTACTACCTCATTCGTGGCCAGGGTGTTGTGGGGGTTGACACACACACACAACACCATAAAAAGGCTTGGTGTGCACTATATTAACTTAAAAAGATGGGAGAAGTACTCAATACTTGACGGGTGCACACCACCACGAAACCACCAGCCTCTAAAATAAAACCAATCAGGCTAACAGGCACTACACATTAACCTGCCTTAGAAGATCGGTTGCTATAAGAACAGTCACCTGTGTTCTCCCACGACGTCATAATGTCTAATAATACTACATTTGAATTTGAACAAACTTTACGACCGTTAAAAAGTGTGTTTTATATAGTATGAATATGGGTAGTATGATGCGTACTACATCCACAATGTTTTTACTTATCACATGACTACCAGCATCATTTGCATCGTTACGCCATCCCAAATCCTTTCCATGCCTCATGGGATAGTCAGTCCATTTAATTGCAGCCCCTCTGATGCACATTACATCCAAGACTCTCTTGATGTCCTGCTTTACATCTGGAAGACTTATTTTTTAGTGTTTGCTCCTCTGCAATACGTCTATAAGACATTTCATCAGATGTCAAATAGACGTTTATTAGCTGTCTTACAGACGTCTGTCAGATGTCTGTACACACCAGATGCTTTCCAGATCAAGCAATCTTTAAAAGACATCTTGCAGACATACGTGTGCTATCTGGGGCACTTCAGGAATCTCGCCGGAAGTAGTACTTTTTTGCCTACTGTTTTTCGATACTTATGTACCTTCCGCCATTTCCAGCATTGTGCTTCCTTGTTTTCTATCTTGGATTCCATAGCATAAGGTAAGGTCGTACAAATTTATGAACGATTCCACTTTTAAAATTGTTCTAGTCTACTGACATTTGTTATGACATTTGCTTTGAACATAATAATGCACATGATAACTTTCTTTTAACTTTACAATAGGTAACCACTTCAACCAATCAACTTACAGAGATCTATATAACAGCTACCGTACAAACGAATTCAGAGACAGAATTCTAAAGATGGCTGCACTCATCATTTCTCTGCGAATAATACGGTCTTTATACGGTAGGTTATAATAATGATTGGCTGATCTAGCCTGAAAAATAATCTTTTTATAACGCTATTTGAGCAAAATATACATCATTTATGATGCAGTTGTTATCAGATTTCATTGGTGATTTCAAATATGAAATGTAGCTATGTAGACTAATTGTAACCTTGGTAAACAGATCTGAAGAATATGTTTCCTCATTCAAAGAGATATAAGCTATACTTTCATGACTGAAATAGCTGCTTGCAAGGCGTTTCAAAGATGGCCACCGAGTGAAATGACTCGCCTTTAAGGGACTTTGACAGGGTCTTATGTGCAAGACGAGGTGCAATGGTCAGCTGTCCGTCTAGCTCATGTTTACATAGAAAAAAATGTAAAAGCAGTGGAGCTTACTGTAAACATCTCTGACAGAGCTTTATGACTGACCCAAAACAGACTTCTTACATCAGAACAATCTTTTTTCCTATTCATATATGATCTCTATTTCCCAGTAAAGGGCCATTGAATTAAACATTAACATTTTAAAATAGAAAGACTAAAATAGTATTGTAAAATGTATTCCAATCCTTTTTATTTACAACTTTGAAAATCTTCAGTGATGTCAGTGTGGGAATTTATCAAAAGCACTGCCCTCCTGCTTCAAATCAGTGAGTTTACGGGGTCTCCGACCTCTTGAACACCTGCGGTGCTTTTGAGCCACTCAACAGCGCTTATGAAAGCATGCTAGAAGGATCTAGGTTATTGTTAAATGCCATGCTAGACACATGCAGTGAACGTACAAGGACCTAAGGGTCCAGTCTCACCTCAGCCCGCTCTAGTGTCTGCTAGCACAAAACAGGAGCATATACTTACACATTCGCATGGAGAGGGAGCTGTAATTGCATACGCTGATAGTCATAGCAAATTAGGCCAACATCTGGACAGACACAGGGAAAGGAATTGCTCACTCGGCTATGAACAGATATGGTTTAGGGCCACAGGCATCATGGCACAGTCTAAGAACCAGACAAAATTGCTGGGTAGGAAACGGATTTGTTTCTATTGTAGCTTATTTTACATCATTTGCTTGTTGCAGTGACATTGCCCTCATAAGTTACATTCATAGTTATGTAATGATTATTATTATTATTAATAGTTAATTATTATTAGTAGGCTATGCAGGCATTTGAGTCTATAATATATGAAATTGAGTCACAAAGATGCTTTGAAAAATGAGATTTTTCTAGCAATAAACAATCATTCAATTAAAATACTTTTACAAGATATTTAAAGTAAAAGTTAATAATAATGATTCAATAATATTAATATTGTTAGTAATGGATGTATACTATATAATCCATAAATAAAACAAAATAAATATTGTTTTGTTTAATAATATTTGGTCAATATTATTTACATTCAATATTCACTATTATTATTGTTAGTTTTCTTTTATTGCCTCCTGGCTTGTAGAAATGGTTCAGATCATGGATACAAACGGTATTAATAGTTTTTAAATAGTTATAGATAAAAAATATATTTTATGCTTTATTTTATAAAAATATTTGACATTTCTCTTTTGTGCACCTCAAGTATTCATAAAAACAGCAAGAAAAAATTAAAAAGTGTTTTAAATACACTGAATTGAATATTGATTCAACAGATAATGTGAAAAATACGACTTTGGTGTATGATTTTAATTGTTGGATACAGTCAACAAGGTCTACATCTCTAGGGTAGGATGGTCAAAAGCAACATTTTTAGCTGATAGAGCCTATTGACATGATCTTGTTCTGACGGGTGGGTCTTGTGTAAAAACATCTCAGCATCCCATAATGCACCTTTTCTCAAAGTGTCTCTGAAAGAACGGTGAGCTGCAATCCTAAAAACCAGATCACTGTTTCAGTTAGGGTTTCTTATCCTTGTCTGAATGTGTGTGAACACACACCTCCTGAGGAGGGAAAGCAAGCATCGCTCTCTGATTACTGATGAGCCGTCTGCCTCTGCAGCAGACCCACAGACACTTCCACCCTCTCCCTGTCTCACACACAGTCTCTGCCGCAGTGCAGGGCCCAGCCAGATCATCAGCAGCCATCACTACTGCCTCTGTCTTACTACGGCGTGTCAGGGTCAGCAGGCACTCTTTTGTGCCCTCTCTGGGTTGAGGGTGACTGATGTTTTTATATCGGGCCAAAACATTTCAGCGGTGTATGTAAATATATATTTTTTCGCACAATGATAATGTGACATATTTGATCTGGCACTCCATTTGTGAAGGTCCATAAGCGTCTGTGTGCTCTGGGCAGACTAATGAAGCAGACATGCAGAGCTGCAAGGGTAACATGTGCCCTGCATTTACCACAGTAACAAAAATGATTCAAAACCCCACAGAGCAACTATTACACTGTACATAGACTTTACAATTAAATAGACTTTAAGAATACTGAAAATAAAAGACATAATAAAAAGTTAAAATAATGATAACAATATTTAGTGGTAAATTCTCATAAATACTAGAAAATTAATCAAAATATTTTGTTTCTTACAGTAACTTGGGTAAAACTGAGAAAATGAAATTGTTAATTATTAAATACAATATAATATAACATTAATATTATGAATTAATTGCCGTCTTGTCTTAAAATGTTTCAAATTTGAATGACACAAATTTGAGGAATGTTTTTGTAATGGGAAAATCATGCGATAACATGATTTCTTGGTCATTTAAATGAATTAGTAATTAAAAATAGTTTTAATACTCTGAATTAAATCTCAATTTAGCCGATTTTCAACCGTCATGATTTTAATGGTTGTATAGGGTTAAGAAGGTCTAGGCCTCTGAATGAGAAAATCATATTTTTATTTGGGATATTGACATTTTTAATATTATTATTTTTAATTTTTCTAATTTAAGGCAAGATTTTTCATTACAAAAGAATATGTTATGTAAAAATGTCTCAAGTTTATGTAAAACCTTGATTAGTGATTTAGAAATAGTGCAGAATATATTTATTTTACATCATCATTCATTTATTTATTTAAAAACACATTTAAAATCCTAAAACTTTGTTCATTTCCAGGTTTAAAATATATTTTGAATTCCAGATATTTGGACCCCACTATAATTCAAATTGAACACTAATCACCAATATTATTCTTGATATTAGTTGTAGAATGTTAACAAATTAGTGTTGCATAAATATTCTAGGTTTTATGCTCTGTTTGTTAATTTTCTATCCAAATGTTCTTTTCATAATTACCCTAAACCTCTCTTAATGGCTCAAATTTATTCATGGAAGGTTAACAAACATTATAAACAATTTTGTTTACCCAAGCAAAATGTCTTTTCCATTTGTGTGCTCCTTTAATCATCCTGCAACCAGCTGACAGTAGTCTGATCCCGTAGTCTCCCATGAGCACCCTGTCCACCCACTCGCTCTCAAGAGGGCAAATGCAGACATGATCAATTGTTCAACGTTCCTGAAGCTCTGCCAGGCTCGCTTTCTTCCATTGTTTTGCAACAGAAGCACTAAAATCTTCCTTGTGTTTCTAGGACACATCCAAACACATTAAACGGTATGTCCTGTCCCATGATTCAGTCAAGTGTTTCCGTTTTTCCTGTCTGGATGAATAATTGCAAATTTAGCTGTGATTCTTTTCATCTGTGTGTATTTATTTGGGTGCTCATTTAATTGTCTAATTAAATATTGGTTCCGATTATAACAATATGCCTGTTCTGCATAAACCGAAACAGGATATTGAGCAACCTGAAGAAAAGACGCACAAACATGCAAACATGCAAAGATATGCACACACTCACATTGTGCTATTCCTCGTGCCATCACTAGGCAACGGTGCACACAAAGGCTGCGGCATTGGCAGCGAGGTCTGATGTGCAGAATGTGACAGACTGTGTTGAATGCCCTGAGTGGGGCAGCCGGAGCAAAGCCGTGTATTCAAGCCACAAGTCAGGTTTACTGACATTGTTCTCATTACCTCCAAGTGAAAGAGAAAGAACGAAATATAGGCGAGCACCCAAGCGATGACCAACCGTGTCCTGCAAGTAAATCTGCCAAACAACAAGGAGGGGGTAAACCACTGTGTACTGAACACGGCCAGGATGATTCATCCCTGTCAAACCCAGACAACTCGCTTTTTCAGTTACCCTTCAGTCACCCTGTCTGGGTTTATTTTGCAGTGATGACCGGCTGACTGTACATTATCCCACATAAGGGGCCGTTCAAACAAAATGCGTTTTTGTGTTTAAAAATGTGAGATGCATGGCAGTGGAATTAAAAAATGCATAGCGATGCAAAAGTTTGCACCAGAAAGATCATTGTAAAGCATTTTTTAAAAGTTAAACTTATCTTATCATGCGCGACGCAAGTGCAATGGTCAAAGGGGCCGTTCACACAAGACACATTCGTGGTCCTTTTCTATTGTTTTCCATGTAAATGCACTAGACGGATGTCTTTGTTTGTTGCATTCGCACATCTTTTAAAAAATATATATATACCTTGAAACATGGAGTTTTTTTTCCCATTCCACTGCCTTGCATCTCACTTTTTTAAACGCAGAAACGCATTCTGCGTGACCTGCCCCAAACACATTCATCTAGCTTATGTTTACATAAAAAAAACAATGGAAAAGCAGTGCAGTGGAATACAAAATTTTGTTAGAACAGCACCTAACAAGGGCTCCTTGCCCTTGAAATATTGAAATATTTGATTGAGTTGAAATTATTTTTAGGTGTTAAGTCTTCCGCTAAGAAATCTCAAGACCTTGCATTTTTTCTATTCCATTGCCCTGCGTCTTACATTTTTAAAAGCTGAGATGTGTTGTGTGTAAACCACCCCAAACGCATCCATCTAGTACGTTTGCATAGAAAAACAATGAAAAAGTAATACAGTGGAGTACAAAAACAATTTTGTGTGAACAGCCCCTAACATGGCTACTCACCAAATAAATATGCGTACATGAAATATTGTTTTTGGTTTTTATTTAGGTTGTTTAGATTTCCAATAAGATAAAATTAGGTCTCACAGAATGCATTTTTGCATTCCGCTGTCGTTTTCAGCCATCGTTTTGCTACTTAGATGGACGTCTTTGACTGTTGTGATTGTGTCTTGCGTCGTTTGCAGCGTCTCACACATTACATAGTGTTCTAAAAATTACAATAAGTTGTTTTGCGTCTTTAGACTGTTTTTTAAACAATTTAATCATTAAAATGTGTTCTGTGTGAATGGGCCCTTAAAATGTGCAAAACAGTCATTCTAGCAACAAGACGAAAACTGCAACAATAGTAATGTTAATAACAAGTCCTCTGAGGTTTAAAATTCAGCAAATTGCATTTCCATGAAATGTCAGAGCAAGTCTGTGGTGTGAAAGTAGCTCCAGTTCTAGTTTCCAGATAAGTGACAACAGTGAAAATTAGGAAATATCTGACCACCAAATATCGTGATTGTTATTCCACAGAGCTGCGTAATAACTTTTTAAAAACCCAATTTAGCTAAAGCTCAGAACAGGATGTGTGGTGTGAAGAACCATGAGATTTTATCACCTCAAGGTCCCTAAATTACTTCTGTGCCATTAAGTAAAAAGGAGTCCAACTCAGAAAGCATTACACACTGTGGGAAAATATAATGTTTTGTCAGACCTTCACTTCCACCTTGTCAGCTGATTGCCTGACCCATCCAGTTCAAAGCATTAAAATAGCTCCTGTTATCGTCAGACTGAGGTTGGCTCTCAAAGGCACAGCTCTCATGGAAAAACTGAGGATCGAGGAACTGGACTGAGTGAGAATTGATGTTAAAGCCCAATGACAGGGCTGCGATTAGGAATCACACTCCCTGAACAAGCACTTGGAGGATGTTTCTCCATGTACTCACAAGGACTAGGAAGTGAAGCACAAAGTGAGCTTGAAGGAGGTTATGTAAGAAACACAGAGTGACTTTATGTTCCATGCTGCTGACGGGATCCAAAAACAAGTCATGTTCTTGGTATTTGGGAATTGATGTAGCTTTCATGATGCTTCACTGCTGCTTTTCACTTCACAGTTGTTCTTTTTGATAGTGAGGTAAACATACCAAACTTTGGTTTGGACTTACAGAAAATACTGTTTTTAGAAAGTGGTAATACTTTTTAAATCCAATTTTAATCATCATTATACTTTACAAAATTGGACAAAGTATTTTGAACCAAAATAAAAAAAATGATGTAAAATGAAAAACAAATATTTATCATATCTAATATTCTGCACTATTATGACTAAAGAAAAACAATATTCTGAAATTCATGTAAATTGTTATCATTTAAAATTTCACTTAAATATTTATGCTGATAATATCATTTGTAATATAAATTTTGTATAAGTATTTCACCCAGACTTGTGGACTTGTCAAAGTACACCACAGTAAGTGTGGTTTCCAAGTAAGTACATAAAATATTCATCATCTCAACCCGCAGGCTGCAGCAAGGTCTGTTTTGGCTTTGTGTCTGTGTGAACATCCTCTGTATTTTTATGAACATGCCATCTTTCTCAACGACGCATTGATACAGACCAGATACCCAAGAGCTGTCTTACTTTGTAGATTTGTTTTTCTCAAAGAACAGATATAATCCTTGTCTTCATGGGTTTTCACAGTGGTAAGCCTGTTGTCATGGGAACATGAAGACGTACACAGGGAGAACGTTTCCCCTTTTTCCAATGTCTTTATCCAACAAGATACAGACAGTCACTCGGATTGTGCATCCATGCACGGTGTGAATATTAACATTGATGTGAAGAGCTCCTCTCATACATTTTTCATACTCTGAATGGCTAACAAAAAAAAGGAGATCATATGAAGAAAATCAGAGGACAAATGCCATAAACACACTGGATTCAATCTGATCATGAGGCTAAACAATATGTTCAACTCAGAACATCTAGTTTACCTAAACAAAGCTAGATGACATTTATATGTCCTGACTGCATAGGTCATGGCATTTGCATTGTCTGTGGCTGTAAGTCTTCCAGCCTGACCTATTTCTGTTTAAACTATAGTCTGAAACCCACTATAGATTCAACAGACAGACCACACACAGCAAAACACATTTCTTATGTGGGCAAATGTGAGATAATGCGCCTTTTCAGGTGACTGGTGTTGCCTAAAACCAACAGTACATCATGGTAACTGCTTCTAGTGATATAGTGAACTTATTTACAGTGCCGTCAATCCAGCTCCATGGGCCATCTCTCCAATCGTCTGCACGACTCATTAGGCTAAAGGCCCTGCTAATGTTGGCCATGTAATTGGAGTCATAAACAAGGCAGCCCCATTCAGACAATCACCAGACAACCAAAAAAAAAAGAATGCCTGCAGGAGATAAAAGAGGCCAATGCCAAAAACAGGCAGCATGAAGTGAGGGGAAATTCTCATATTTCACTCATATGAATCCAAAATATGAACTACTGCACCATTCTCAATTAATCAATGAGCAATTAATAGGAAAAAAAAAATCTGCTGTACAGGAATAGTTCACCCAAAAATGAAAATTTGCAGAACGTTTACTCATCATCAGGCCATCCAAGATGTAGATGACTTTGTTTCTTCATCAGAACAGATTTGGAGAAATTTAGCATTACATCACTTGCTCACAAACGGATCCTCTGCAGTGAATGGGTGCTGTCAGAATGAGAGTCCAAACAGCTGATAAAAACATCACAGTTCCACATGTAATCTACACAAATCTAGGCCATCTATTAAGACTTGTGAAGTGAAAAAACGACATAAGAAACACATCCATCATCAAGGCGTTTAACTGAAATCATTGCTTCTGAACCAAATACCAGTCCGTAATCCATAATAATGCTTCCTCAGTGAAAAAGTCCATTCCCTGTTGTCCTCTCACATCAAAATCCACAGACATATTTGTTTAGAACGTTTTTTGCTAGTAAATGGTATTTTGTCTGTGCATATTTCTCTTCTGATTCAGATGAGATGACTTTATCGCTGGAGAAAGCAATATAATATAGAGGAGTCATATTTTTGCCAGATGCAAAAGTTTGAAGTTAAAAACGCTACATGATGAATTTGTTTATTAGCTTTTTTGACTCTCATTCTGATGGCACCCAATCACTGAAGAGGATCCACTGAACGTGCCTACAAAGTAAAATTGTGGGGAAATCTTGGTTTATGCATCTGAAATCAAGAAGACGTTCCCTTTCGTGGAACTTCGAGCTGCGTCCTCTAGGGGTCGCTATGGGGATTGCCTCGTCGTGACCCGTTTCTGAAGCCTACATTGAAAAAACACCAATTTGTTTGGCCGGCGACAGCCATGACGGCACTACCGTCGCAACTAGTACAAAATAGGCGCCGGTAGAGCACATCATCACTTTCTTAGTCGCATGACCGTTCTGTTTGAAGCGTGCATTCCTAAAGCAAAGTAAGAGTATTTCTTTTCCTACTATGGCGAGCACTAGCGGTGCGTTTAGAAAGTGTGTACATCCGTGCCAGCGGTTCCCGACACCCGATGATTCACACGATCTATACGTTGTTTGTTTGGGCGAGGAGCACGCACGCGATGTACTCGAGGAGGCAATCTGCGTGCATTGCGAGAGCTTTTCGCTGAAAAAGCTCCGTTCTCGTTTTGTCTCTCTTCTCGAGTGGAGAGGGAGAACCATCGGTTTCCCGCGGCTCGGGACCCGCCGCTGCTGAGGCACGGAGGGGAATGAGCGTTGAGGATTCCAGGCGGGAACCTACCCGCCCACGCACGAGGTGAAGGGGGGTGCCCACACTCTTCCGTGACATCGTGGCCGCGGGGAGAAGACAGAAACTGGGACGATGAGGTCTCGGATTCTGATCTGATCCAGGGGCCAGTGCTCAGTTGGGCCCAGCCCATCAAGAGCAGGAAATGGATGCGGAGAGTGAATAAGCTGAGGCTGAGCTTTCCCAATCCATCTGCCCTGCGTATGATGAGCTGTTAGGGGTGATGGATCGGGCCACGGCAAGGCTCGAATTAACGTGGAAACGAGCCAAGGAGGTGACGCCGCGAGGTCGCCTCGACGAACATTATCTCTCTGACCATAGACCTCCAGCCCAAGTGAGCCTTCCTTTCCTTCCTGAACTCCATACTGAGATCGAGAAGGAATGGGAGAAGCCGTTTTCCTCATGCGTATACCGGTTTCAGCATACGAGTTATGCAAACATCGAGTCAATGCGCGAAAGCGTCTATGGGATGATGCCCCCTGTGGAAGTGACGCTAGCCAGCTATCTCTCTCTGGGGAGACGTCATCCCTCAAAACTCCATCCTTGCCATCCGTGCCCCTTCAAGCCAAATCTCGCACGAACGGCAAGGCATACGCAGAGGCAGGTCAGGCTGGGGCACTATTGCCACACTATGGCGGGGGCGGTGCTTCAGGTCTTCCGGCGACCTGCTGAGGCTGGATGAGGGGCGGGCTGTCCTCTGCACGCAGAAACGGACTGAGCTGCGGCGCCCAGCCGACTTGCTCCTCCGGCGGCTACTAGAGCAGGCAGACCTCGGCCCTGGGCAAGGCGATGGCTGCATGTGGGTATTGGTGACGACAGCAGATCGTCGCGGGGGAAGTTGCTGGCCTCGTCGAACTTTGGCGGACATGTCGGGAGGGGAAGAACGAAAGGTGCGGGCTTTCTTCTCGATGCACCGGTGTCGACACATCTAGAACTGTTGGCACCTCCGTTGAGCGGTGGCGACCAAAGTTAGGGAGTCAATCGCGCTCAAGCAGCGTTCCAAAATCCTATACCCGTAAGCTCCAGGTCTGAGCACGAACAAACCGGTTCTGGCCCCGTCTCGGTTAGAGACAGAGACGGGCAAGAGCTAGAGTCGCGACTCGCGCCGCCTCCACCTGTGGGTGGGGTAGGAAGTATCGTGGTTCAAGGGCCGAGGCAGGCGAAACCCGAGGGTGCAGACTGGGCGAGGCGCAGCGCTTTGCGTCGGGTCAGAGTAATCACTAGGTGATCGCCTCTCCCCGGAGGAGTGCAACATACCCACACCCACAGCCGAAGAGCTCCAAGTCCCCTGTTATGAACACCATCTCCAGTGACCGAGGTTAGCGAAAACCGTTTTCAAACACGTCTCCTACGGGGGCCATGAGTGTAGAGAACTGAGTTCGGTATGGCATAGATAATAAGTAACCGCATGGACTGCTGGTCACGGTCAAACATCCCGAACAGAGCGCCAGGGGCAATAAGGCTCGTGGTGAGGAGTATGATCCATCGGTCATGAGAGTGTATACTATGACGAGACTGAGGTGGTAGGTGTAATATATGTAAAGTTACCTGTAGCGGATGATCCGGTCAGAAAGATCCTTGGAGCAGAGCTCCAGCTCAGAGGTCATGGGGGTGAGTACGATCCAAATATCATTATATCTGTATATCGAGGACAGACCGAGATGGCTGTGTGTGTGTAACCATCTATAAGTTCCTTGCAGTGTTTCCCGGGACCTATACGGTTTTGTCCCTTGCTAGACGCCCTCAATAAGGTGCCGTTGCTGGGCTCAGAAGCCATGTGCTCTACTTGCAGTAGGCGTGTCACTCGTCGACATATATCCAGACGGTAAAAAAAGCCGGGCTTCGGCTGCATACCTCCTGGATCATGCGGCCGAACACAGGCTTTTGCGGGAGCCTTCGTGAACATCAGACCCCCGGTGCTACGCTGCAAGGCACCCAGACGGGCCTGGTCACCCCGAGGGGCTTCCTGGCCACCCGCGTACTCCTTCTTGCTGAGGCAACGAACGGGAGGTAGGGGGCATCACCAGGATCCTCCTGTGCAAGCTGTCCTAGGCAGGGCTTCCATCACTACTGAGATGTGCGAGCCGTCCTCTTCCAGGCAGGCCGATATGGTCGGGTCTCCATGAACTTAAAAAAAAAAAAAAAAAAAAAAAAAAAAACCAGAAGGAGGTAAGTGTCCACGTGAAGCAGGCTTTGCAAAGAAATCTCTCCAAATACCACGTGAGCTGGGGATGTGCACATGAGGCTGTGCGCATCTCTCTAAAATCCACATAGCTGGTAGATAGGCACATGTTGCTTTGCCCATTTTCTAAAATTCCACTTTGGTGGTAAATGGGCACGGGATTCTTGGCCCATTTCTCTAAAATCCTGTGAAGATAAGGGTTACGCGTGCTGTCTTCGTTACCTTTGTTTCAAAGTGGATTAACACCCCGTGACCCTGGGTTCCACTCAAATAGTGTGTCTTGGTCGACACACCCTGGAGACAGCACTCCCCTCACCTCTGAGGAGGGGGCCGGAGCTGCGGTTCCCGACCGACCATTACGTCCGGGTGACAATAGAACACTAAGAGTGCTCTTTGCGCACCTTCTAAAAATCCACATGAGTGGTAAGTGTACACGTTATCCTTTGCCACTTTTCTAAAATCACGTAAGTGGTGAGTAGGCACGTTAGGCTTTGCCACCCGTCTAAAAATCCACCCAGGTGGTAGGTGTGCATGCTATGCTTTGCCACTTCTCTAAAATCACACGAAAGTGGTAGGTGCGCACGTTCATCTTTGCCCACCTCTCTAAAAATCCTGTATGGTCAGGGTTACGCGTTTCTGACTTCGTTCCCTGTTTCGGAGAGGGTTAGGCCCCGATTTCCTGGGCTCCTCTCAACCAGTGTGTCTCGATCGACGCACTCAGAAGGCACTGCCCCCCGCGATATCAAGGGGTACTAAGAGGGTGTAGTCTGGCGAGCAGGATCCTCTCCGAGAAGTTGAATCCCTCGCTCCATGGGCTGTCCTCGCGGTAATGTTTAGCACTGCTCCCCTTTCAGGAAAGGGTCACCTAGAATGGGGACAGTATTCCTCAGCTGAGGAAAAACGGAGGTGCCTCTTTCATGGGAGGCTTGAGCTCGCTGTCTTCCAGAAGACCTCGTACCAGCTGCATCAGTAGGATTTGGGCCATCCTCCGCCTCCCTGATGCGCTGGCGATGTGGCTAGCCTGCAGTATGCTACCCCTCTGGTTTTTTAATCAGGCTGCTGGTTGGGGCCCCCCCCCCCCTCTCGGTGAGAGGTGGGTTAGGCTCCCCCAGCTAGAATGAGCTACTCCCAGCCGGGGAAAACCCGGCATTAATAGAAAGGGTCGAGCCCCCTGGGCGGCTGAGGACCAGGCGTGGGTTCCCACGCCAAGATTGTTACTAGCTGGTTCCGCTAGATGGAACGTGCTGCGGGTCGAGTCCCCTCCTCGGTGAGAACTGGGCGTGTTGCTCCACCAGCTGATAACTGCTAGCTGTTCCACCAACGGAACGTGCTGTAGGTCGAGCTCCCGCTAAATGGATGTCTGCTCCCTCAGCTACAAGTTCGCGGCTAGCCAAGCCAGCGTGATAGCCGTAGGTGAGACTTATGACTACTCAGAGCTCCATCTATAGGCTGCCCTCCAGAAGTGCCACGAGAACCCACTAGAACGGTTGTATCCATCTACATACGGACATTCTAAAATCCACATGGTGGTAAGAGGGCACGGTATCTTTGCCCACTTTTCTAAAAATCCACATAAGTGGTAAGTGCGCACGTTCTACTTTGCCCACTTCTCTAAAATCCTATATGGTAAGAGTTACGCGTTCAGCTTCGTTCTCTTTTTCTGAGTGGTTTAAAACCCCACTTCTGCCTGGGACCCACTCCTCCTGGTATCCTTGAATACCTACTCTGACAGGGTGTTTCCACTACAGGCCTCTTGAGACAGGTCCTTCTGTAAGTGAGGTAGCCCTGAGTGACAGGCCAAGACCAGTAATTGATCCAATAAGTAGGCTCTAGGTCGTATTCCCTGGAAGGAATCCTTCATGATTCTAAGCCCTGGCGCCACCTCCGAAGAGGCTTTTTATGGCACAGCTGGTACGGTTGCCCCTGCCGTCCCGCAGTTCTGGGCACCAAGCCAGCCGCCCTCATTACACCAGAGATCAATCTCGAGAGACTGACTCCCGTGTTAGACTATTGGTAGCCTGGGTTCTACTACCAATCTTGTCCCAGGGGGACCTGCAAAGCACTGGGAGCGCTAGTATATGTCCCTTGGCAGCATAGGCTTCGGCCGTCGGGAGTAATTCACTGACAAGCAGTCTAAGTCCAGACAGGGGCACTCCAGAGCCGATTGGTGTAGTTGGTACTTAGGGGCTCGCCATGGTTCTGGCTTGCACTCCCCTCAGCATGGCGGCATGGATATACCATTCCTCAAAGCGACCTCTAGAGGACGCAGTTCGAAGTTCCACAAAAGGGAACGTCTCGGGTTACGTATGTAACCATGGTTCCCTGAGGGGAACGAGACACTGCGTCCTCTAGCTTTTGTGCCATGCTGCGGACACAAGCTTCAAAAGACGAAGAAGTGATGATGTGCGCTAACGGCGCCTATTTTGTACTAGTCGCGGCGGTAGTGACGTCATGGCTGTCGCCGGCCAAACAAGTTGGTGTTTTTCAATGTAGGCTTCAGACACGGGTCAAGACGAGGCGTTCCCCATAGCGACCCCCTAGAGGACGCAGTGTCTCGTTCCCCTCAGGGAACCATGGTTACATAAGTAACCCGAGACGTTTAGTCACTGTCTTGATTTACGGACACATAAACAAAAACAACTTGTTTTGGAGGTGCAGCTGACATTATTTCATGTTTTATATCAAAGGTAAATAATACATTCTATTTATCAATCATTTCAACCCTAATTAATTTTAGGAAAAAATGGGTTACACTTTATTTTAAGGTGTCCTTGTTACAGTGCAATTATTCATTTAAGTACTGAGTAATATAAATTAACTACATGTACTTACATGTTTGGGTTAGGATTAGGGTTTGGTTTAGGGTTACTTGCATGTAATTATTCATAATTAATTGTTATTATAATTGTAAGTACATGTAACATGTGTAACAAGGACACCTTAAAATAAAATGTAACCAAAAACTGTATACATCCAATGCTCAGTTGCTTCAAAGATGCAGGAGCCATCAAATCTGCTACCAGCAATCATACCATGCTTGAAGATGTTATAACTCAGACTATCTCGGTGGCTCTGACACAAAAGATGTGGACAGAAACATATCTGTTTGAGTGGGTGGAATATTATAGATGCTTCTTATGACAGTTGCATTGATTTACACATATGACATTTGCAGTGATGTGCAGCCTATGCCTCTGCAGTAAATAAATTATGGACAACAATGTTTGTTGTCCTGATGCCTGCACTGAAAATTATATGCTAGGCCAGATTGATGAAGTGAAACACACATTGGAGCCCCCAGAAATGTCATCCCTATTCTATATCCCCATAAAACTGAATCTAATGGGCTTTACTGAACGTAATAAACAATTTATAGTATTAAAATCCATAAATGCTGTAATTCAGTATTTCTTTTCTCAGTAACATCACAACTTCATCATCTAGCAAGCAAACACTTCCTCTGTGTCCAATTTTCCCTCTAGTGATATCCACTCTGTGGACATTATATAGCCTTCTATAGCTCTAAGATACTAATAGCTCTAAGATTCTATAGCCCCAATCTACATAAATGTGTCTATGTTCACGCGAATCAGTCATGATCCAGCCTCATCTACAGAAGAAGTAGGTATAATGTTTTGTAATGAATCTTTGCAAATGGCCTTTCCCAATAATGTGCTAATTAGCAAGTTTCACGATGAATGCGGCTAAAGTAAACAGTCCCTCAGAGAGCAGCTCGGAAGAGAGGGGCGGGGTCAGCAGAGCTCATTAACATTTAAAGGAAAATGCTACAAAAACGGCTTGCTCTGAAAAGAGCTGTTTTTGAAAGGGTAAAAAGGTGTTTTTTACATTACCATTGAGAAATTTTAACCAAACTATGTTACGGACTTTTCATTAAGACCCTAAAGAATCATATCAACTTGTGGAAAATGGGCATCCCCAATTAATTTCATAAACCCTGCAGACCCTGTTCTAAATATGTTTTTGATTCACTCAAAAGAATCAGCTCATAAGAATAACTCGGGAATCGGTAGGATCACGCTAATAGCGCTGTATGTTTTTTTTGATGAACTAAAACAGACTCATAAGAGTTTATACTACACATGATATACAGAATTGATTAACTAAAAAACGGCTCATATGAGTCATTTGTTGGCGACTCAGTTAGAGTAGCCTACGTTGAGCTCTATAGTTTTGAATTACTCATAAGAACTAATTTGATTGACTCATTAGAGTTATTCGTTTGGGTATTGGTTGGATTGCAGCGGTTACGCAGTAAGTTTTTGATTTACTAAAAAGAACCGACTCATAAAAGTAATTTTACGCTGGTCGAGCTGTTTCTCGCTGTAGATTCAATAGCATTGTTGCGGCTGCCGTTCAATAGCGCGAGAAACACAAACATTGCCTGCCAGAGTATTTTAGTAGCTACGGTGTTCCTCTTCATATATTTTCAAAATACAATAGGGATGCTCGTACTTGCATATTTCACCATATTTGCATTTTGGCTTTATTTCAATGTTTCCCTGCCCTTTTGCAACTCCCAACCTTTCATGCAGGCAGATGGATAATGACATGAGTGAGATTGCCCAGGGAAATAAACTCGACAAAGACAAACCAAATCACAGAACACACAATCTGGCTTGTTTTCATGCACCGTTTCACACACAATTTCAAAATATCAAGGATAATTGTTTAAATTATACACTC
Source organism: Sinocyclocheilus anophthalmus (assembly GCA_018155175.1). Classification (NCBI taxonomy): domain Eukaryota; kingdom Metazoa; phylum Chordata; class Actinopteri; order Cypriniformes; family Cyprinidae; genus Sinocyclocheilus; species Sinocyclocheilus anophthalmus. The sequence goes on along the minus strand of JADLZN010009659.1, from coordinate 25,505 downwards.
TAAAAAAATCTGTAAAAATAGAGCACAATGTACTGTATTAATATGAAGTAATTTTCTTTTCCATATAGATTTTTTTTTAACAGTGTTTAATCTGTATTTTGAATTTTTCACTGCATTGTCCTTTAGAGTTAACATGTCTATAAAATTAATGGATAATGTTCTGGCAGAAAATTAGCAATAGGCTACATTTTCTGTTTATTTCTTTTTTTATATATATTTGTTTATTTATAGTTTATTTATATTTGTTTGGAAAAACAGGCTATAAAATGCATACAATAAATCTCAGAATATCAGCTCACCCAAAAAGAAAATATGAGCTAGATGTGTATGCAACCTGTCTTATCTTGGTATCTTGACGCCGATGAGAAATCTTTAAACATACCGAACATAAAATAATTTTCCATACATGTGTTATTCAGGCAAACAAGCAGCACAAACATTCAGTTCTGTCCTGACATAGAAGGAGGGGAGAATAGAGAGAGCAAGGCAGACAAAGAGTGCTCCTGGCATGAGGAGTAACGATTTTTTTGGGGAGAGGAAAGCCTGGCTGAGCCAGATGGGCCGTCCCGATATATGGAAGAGCAGCAGATGTCCAAAAAAGCTTCGGCATGGCGCTCATACCACTGCAAAGCCTCATGGCCCAGCCTGCGCATGGACATCACACACCTGAGCCACTCCAGATCTTTCTCACTAATGACATTCATGGCAATGCAAAGCTCTTGTTCAGTCTGAGTATTACTGTTGGAGCTTATGAACTATCCCAAGATTATTAAAGATCTGGAAAAGTATGACACCTTTTCTTTAAAGTCATTGCTGAAATTAAAATTAAAGCAAAAGATAGTTAACACACTGAAAAAAATGTTTCATTCATCCAATTAAAAAAATGTAGGGTAATCACATCTATATTTTTTAACTTGAGCCATTGAAAAATAAAATAAATAACTTGCCCTTATAGAAAAATATAGATGTGAATCATTACCCTAAATTTTTTTAATTGGATGAATGAAACATTTTTTTCAGTGCATTATAAGGCAAGAGGGACTTACAACACTCAGGAATTTATGTCACATATGGTATATTATATATGGTATATATATGGTAGTGTATATTTCATTCTCTGTGCACCAGAGAAGCTGTCTTTTTGTTATTATTTTTATTCAAATAAATAAATGAATTAATATATTCTTTTTCAAATTAATTGAGGCATTTTTAAAGTACATAATTGTTATTGAATTTTTTTTTTTTTATGTGCTGGGACAAATAAATAACCAAATATATCATCTAAATAATCTAAACATACCCCACTATAATATTATGCTGACATTTCAGCAGTTAAACTAAAAAAAATATGCAGTAGATCACCTAACCTTTAGCAGAGACAAGAGTACTTGGTTACCCGTGCCAAGTGCTGTTTCCATACGCTTATCTAACACGCAGATGCAGAGAGGGGTCAGGGCACTATTGTACTATTGTAGACTGTAGAGCAGATGGGGATTCAGTGCATTGCTCAAGGGCTCACTGGCATAATCGGAGGAAATGCCCTTAGTCACATTACAACACGAGTTTTCCAATTTACAGCACGGTGCTTTTATCATTGCATTTCTGCCAAAATCCCCCTCAAGTATTAAAAATATTGGGTGCAGACAATTTAATGTGTTAGCCTTAAGACTGATGTGATAAATAAAATGGCTTATTATGGAATGGAAAGTACTTGTATCATTTTTGTTGTCTTTTGACGTCAAAATCTGTGTCCGATTAATCTCTAATTACTTGCACAAAGTCATCTGTCGTTTTGTAAAAGCTGGCCAAATTAGAGAAATTCATACATGGACAGGTTGCGTAGCATCTCCTCTTGCTCAGAAACCATGAGCAAAACAATGCAAGGTGAAAGATCATATGACCCGGACTGCATTAAATACATATTTATCAACATTTTGTCCCTCTAGGTGATCTATGGAATGATTTATTGGCTGCAGAGATTAATATGAATTATTATAGTGTGGTATGGTATGTTTACTACATGCTATTTACTGTTCTGAGTGTCATTCCAGATGATGGAAGCAGAGAGACCTGTGGATCCTGATGCCGACGATGGAAATGGGCCTTTGTTTGAAATCTGGCTGGTAGGAAGGCAGAATTGCTATTTGTGTTAAATAATTTAAAACCTTTACCAGGGTTGAGATTAATATGTTAGCAGAATACTGTTAAGATATTAATTTTCAGAATGAGAATTCATGATAAAATACACAACGCGTTTACTCTTTAGTCGAGTTTATAAAAGTGGTGAAGTAGCGCCCTCTGTTGAGCATCTCAGAGCAGCGCACCGAACTGTTTTTAGCTGCAGTGCCGTTTCTGCTCCAGATTTCGGTTCATAAATTTACATTTTAAAAAAATCTGTACATAAACATACTTAATTGAACCAATTCCATCATTATTACCCAGAAGGAATATACTTTGCTTTTGCATACTTTGTAATAATATGTAACAACAATAGTGGGGCATGTTGTCACAATAGGAACCCATCATTAGGGCTTTACAGAAAAATTTAATGAAGAAAAAATATAAAACAGAATATACAAAGATATCAAACCCTTGCAAAAGAAATTGTACTGAATACTTTTCTATGTAATACCGTTAAAATTTGTATTATTCTTCTGATAACTAAATCCCTTTAGTTAGTAATTATTACTAATATCAAGGTTTTCTTAGGGAGTTTGTTGTAAAACATGCTCAAATCGTAATTTTACAGTATAGTTCATTCTGAGAAAAATTATTTTTTTTCTGACAAGCATGACAGCTGCAATTCCTGGCGGGTCGTAGCTAGTTCATATTTACAGAACCGTCATATTGCCATTTACAGAGATGAGCAGACTACCTTGAGAAGTTGAACTTGATAAAAACCCAACACAGTGTAACAGAGCAGAATCCCTTTATTCAAGTATGAAAATGTAAAGCACATTTTAATTGTAGCATACAATTCAATATGTAATACAAATCAACACAACTATAAAAGCAAATTATTTCATTTGAACAATCAGTCATCTGAAGAGGTCTATTTCATAAATCTGATTTTGAAGTGCATAGAATTTTGCATGACAGTAACACTTAAGTCCTACAAATCCTTATTGAATTGGTCCTTCATAACATAAAGGTGAGAGTAAGAGAATATGGTAGCAAAACAAAACTCAAATCTGATACTGTAAAACATAAGCAACCTCTAACAACACACAAAAAAACATAACACAAAGTAAATGTTTTGGTTTGCGCAAAACAATTTGAGACCTGATCAACGCTTTCTAAATTATGATGCATTTTGCGTAAAGCTGAAAGACTGCTATAAGGTTAATGCTTCATATTGATCAAACACAGTTGAACCAATACCAACAAGTAATGAGTACCGTTAGTTATAACAGGCTGTGACCTTTAGCAGAAGGCACAATAACATTTAAATGAGAGAAATACAAAACAAATTTGATAAATCTGCTTAATGGACGACAGCAGCCTAGCATATATTAACATGTAAGATATCTTCATGAATCTCACAAAACCTAGGTCATATCTCACACCAAAATCAATAGAAAAAAATAAAGTAAATACATTTGGCTCAAAGAAAGTCATTTTGTGGGTTTTGCATGGTGTCATTTATTATAAATGTTATTTTTAGCTATTTAAAATGAAATGCAATTATTTAAATTAAGTCTTTAATTTGTGCTAAAAATACAAAAATAAGTGCATTACTGTAATGTGTTATAGTAAAGAAAATTATCATTGAGAATAATGGATATAACAAAACAATTATTATTGAAATATGGAGGAAAATGTATCCCAATTGAATCATGAAAATATTATCAGAAAATAATGTTACATTGAGAAAAAAATTCTTAATATAATCTTAATGCAAAATATAATTTCTCATTTGTTTCTTTTTGATTTTGGGGTTAAATGTGACCTGGACATATTTTTGGGAGTAATTTGCTGTGTCACTGAATTATTTTCTACTTCAGCAAATTTTGTATGGACAAACCTGCTGATTCTTCAAAATAAACTGAGTGCTAGGCTTTGCTCCAAGTCTGAGGCATAAACACAGTGGTTACAGCAAAGTTTAGAGCTATTACGTTTTAGTTTGGTTTAAGTGGTTTAAACGCCCTTTCGTTTTGACATCATTTTATATACATATATATGTGACAGAAGTTTTAACTCAGCCTAACAATACAAACTAGGGAAAACGGAACCTAACAAACAAAGCAAAAAATATTACTTTTTATGCACATCATATTGAAATGAACGACAAAAACAAACGTTATAAGTGATGAAAGCTAAGACAAACCGAAATCGACTTGCATCTCTTTTACTAGGACCTTATAATTAGAAAGGCCCACAAATAACCTCTCTAGATCCTGCACTCTGGAAGATCAGGCAGAATCCACTTTAAATTCTCATAATAAAAAGATTACCTCCATTGCAAAGTGCCTCTTAGTGCTGATTACTAGAAAAAAAGGTTGTATGGGATTGTCCCAGCTGTACCCATTAAACTGTGCTATGCCAGTTGTCTCCATCCAGATGTTACCATCAGCTGTTCTAAAGGATATTTTGGATGGAACAAACTGAGTTAGAAGAGGGAGGCCAGCAGCCTAGTGATTCTAACCTGCAACAGGGAAGAGGAAGTTTGTACTGTAGATGAGGAATCGTGTACACCTTCATGACATTCACATTTTAGCAGTCCAGTGGGTATCTTAAACTCAGTCTGAATAGTCTGTCTCAGTGAAGTGCACCCCAGGTTTGTACCAAAGAAAATAGTGTATGTGAAACACACTGCCTTCACTCAAGTAAACTAAAGAACAAAGCTAAACATAAAGACTGAAATGAAACATTGTAAAACAGCGTCCTGACCAAATCAATGCTGCAGCAGATGACTGTGGCTTGACTCGACACAGTGTGTTTGTGAAGAGACTGTGGTCAAGCGCACACGTTTGCCATCCTTTTGAAGCTTCTCAAGTGCTCGACACAAATCAATCCGCTGTTATTCCTTTCTCTCGCAGTTCCTCTGTCACCCGAACAAGGTATGTAGGATCTGGATAACCAAAGCTGAAAAAAAAGCAATATTAAGTTAAAGCGAAAGTTGAAGTTTAGCTAAATGTTTCTTTGGCCTTTTCATATTAAAAGGTATTAAATAAATGTATATAATAATGTATGAGTATACAATACGAAAAGTTTAGGGTCAGTAAAATATATATTTTTTTCAGCAAGGATGCATTCAATTGATCGAAAGTGGCTGTACTATACATTTCTATTTCAAATAACTTGCTGTGCTTTGAACTTTTCCTTTCTATTCCATCAATAAAAATGGCTTCCACAAAAATATTAAGCAGCACAACCATTTTCAATACTGATAATAAAAAATGTTTCTTGAGCAACAAATTGAATGATTTCTGAAGCATCATGTGACACTGCTGAAAATTCAGCTTTGCCATCATGGCAATAAATTACATTTTAAAATGCATTCAAATACAAAACAGATATCTCAAATTGTAATTATATGTCACAATATTACTGTTTTTACTGTATTTCTATCATGACAACTCTCTGAAGATTTTAGCATGGTGATGGTTATGACAATGTTTATGTATTTAGTCTTGGCAGAATAGATCTGCTACGCTGCTGCTGTTGGTTATTGCTGTAGATTATTGCTGCTGCTGCAAGCAAGTACAGGAACTGCTACTACATACAGTGATACGGTGCTGTGAGTATTTAAGACACACTGCAGCTGCACAAATAGCATATAAAATAACCCGTAGCAGATCTATACAGGTGGAGCTGGGGAAGGTGGAGGGTTTCAGAGGAACTCTGTCGGCTGCTAATTTCTCAAGTGGATTCTATTAACCAGACTCATTTAAAATGTACCAGCAGTAAGTTTCAATTGCTCAATCAACAAGACCATCTCTGTTCCAATCATTTAACCTGTAATCTCAGTCATTAAGAACCCATCAGCCAGTGCCATCTAGAGTTTCATGAAAGAACTTGGCATTAATGTAATGGGATAACTCCAAATTTTGACTCTCACCCAAACCAACGGCTTTAAATTTTAAAGTTTTATGTTCAAGTCAAAAAGCAATTCCAGGGAAGAGATGCCTGTGGTATCACTGATTCCCCAGATATAATTAAGCAAGCAACTATTAAACTGCATACCATCGTGGTCCGCCCCATATGGAGGTCTTGTGGTGGATATCATTCCAGGTAATAACGTTATGCATGCCGGTGGTCATGGAGGTGCCTATGGTGAAGATGAGGCGCTGCTCAAAGGCCCGCCGCAGCATGCGGAGGACACGGTTTCCCTCAGGGCTGTCTGGCAGGTATGCCACTCGGTCTGTGCCTGGATACCTCACCCCAGGGTTTGGATGCTCTTGCTGAAAGAATTTTAAAACATAACAGTGTGTGATTATAGATTCCGTGTGGAATTTTTATACGGTATATAATGAAAGCTGGTCTGTGGTTATCTGAATGCAAAACACGATGCTGTTATCTGCCTGTAAGCAGTACTTACCGCTTGCAAACCGGGAGGGAAACTGTAAATAATGCATATGCAGCCATAACCTTCATGGCCAAGCAACTCCAGGTCTGGGTCTCTTTCAACCATCATGGTCCCATTGGCCGGTTGGTTACCGATAAGCTGTCCATATACCAGCCTGCACACAGGACACGCTTTTTTGACTTGAAATGCCTGTTCTAAGCAGGACCGACAGAACGAGTGGCCACACTTGTCCAGAGTTGTCTTTTCCACCATTTCACCCATGCAGATAGAGCAAACGGTGCTCTCTTCTTCACGAGCGATGGCTAATTCGGCACCAGTCCTTGCTGCGGCCTCATGTTGCATGGGTAAAACCACACAAGTGTCCATGTCTGCATTTTTCCTGTATTTCTGCTGTTGCCTCTGCGAGCGCCGTGGTTGAGGAGGCGGAGGCAACAAGCTCCCTTCCCCGTCGGGTTCCATTGCCGTCATGCATGGTAACAGGGAACGTTTCCTTTTAGGAGGCGCTTCTTGTTTGGTCATCTCTTTCCGGGCACAACGGCATAAGTCTATGAAAGCTTTCCGCGTAACAGGAGAAACCCGCCCCTCCATCATTCCAGTTCTGGCCCTGCTGCTGCCCTCCACCGGGGAGAGCCGCACGGCACAGCAGCCACCACGCTCCCCGCGCCGGATGATGTCCGCACTCAGTCCCTGCTTGTCCTCGAAGTCGACCAACCAGGGTCGTCCTGCGGCTGCAAGGTAATCCCACACCGCCTGCGACACCAGCACCTCGTCACTGCCCTGCCCCGCTCGCACGCTCATCTCATCAGATGAAACTGTGAGGAAAAAGAGATCAGTTTGCAAGAGTCAACATGAGGCCACCATGGACATTAAAAATGGTGCAATTATTTAGTATTTTGCTTATTTTCTTGTGGTAAATATGCTACATTTGACACTATACCAAACCTAAAAATAAAATTAGTTACTTGAATTTTTTTCAGTTAAAAACACACAAAGAGTGTAAAAAGTAAATAAAATATTTTTTATTAAAAACATTATATATCATCTAAATTTGTCTATCAATCAATCAATCAATTTATCTGTCTATCTATCTTTTTTTTTAAGAAAAGTGTATATTTTAGGTGACTGATTATTTCCTCAGATGTTTACCATTTTAAATAAATAAATACATTTAGCTTTTTTAAATCTTTTTAAATAGTTTTATGCAGTCTTAAGAACAGCATAATAATTATACAAAGAAAATGATAAAAATTATATATAGCTGTTCTAAATAAATTAATCTATCCTTACACTACCATTAAAAGTTTTGGGTCAGTAAGATTTTTTTATGTTTTTTTAAAGAATTCTCTTGTTTACCAAGCCTGCATTTATTTGATCCAAGATACAGCAAAAGCAGTTATACTGTGAAATATTTTTACTATTTAAAATAACTGCTTTCTATTTGAATATATTTTTAAAATGTAATTTATTGCTGTGATCAAAGCTGAATTTTCAGCATCATTACTCCAGTCCACAGTGTCAACTGATCCTTCAGAAATCATTCGCATCTGAATCTTACTGTAAAGAAACATATTTTTTTTATTATCAATATTTAAAACAGTTGCGTACATTTTTTCAGGATTCTTTGATGAACAGAAAGAATCAAATCAGCATTTATATAAATTAGCAAGGTTAGTTTAAATTGATCAAAAGTGTTGATAAAGACATTTATACTGTACACAAAGAATTTCCTTATATCAGAGAAATCTGTTCTTCTGAACTTTCTAGTCATCAAAGAAACCTGAAAAAATTCTACTCAGCAGTTTTCAACATAATATTAATAACAATAATAAATGTTTTTTTAAGCAGCAAATCAGAATATTAGAATGTGACTTGAGTAATGATGCTAAAAGAAAACAGTTATTATACTTATTTTAAACTTTTGACTGGGAGTATATAATAATAGTTAAAAAATATATAAATGACATTTTTTTAAAAATCTAATATTTGTCATATCTATCTTCATTTATTTAGTTTCTACTTATTCACTTTTAAATCATTTTATGTAGTTTCTCAATTAATATGAAGTCTTAAGAACAGGGTAGTAATTATACAAAAAATGATTTAAAATGCTGATTAAACTCGTTTTAGATTAAATATAGCATGTCACACTACAGGACACTGCTGTGACTGATTGGTGTCATATTAACTAACCAGTTACAGTAATGGTAAACCTATTTACCTTATTACAATTTTTGAGATTAAATATTATCTTGCGCTTGTTATCAATTCACCCTTTTCTTGTCAGGAGAAACATATGATGAATAATACACGTGTAATGAATCAACCCTGCATAAATTCACAATACTTCACACCTGACCAAAGCTGCAGGGTGGCATGCAAATACTTCTCAGCCAGATCTAACGAGCTCTTTGCGCTTAATCTCTTATAAAAAGGATTATATTATTAGGTTTAATCATCATCATCATATAATTTACCCTTTCACAATCCAATAGCTTTGTGGCTGTGCAGCAGAAGGGTGGAATATTCTAGACAATGAAGTTTCTTGCATGAATAGGCTGTGCGGAGTATTGCTCGTTCAACACCAACAGGCAGCTGTGCAGAATCACATCAGCTGCTCTGAAATGTGTTCACTGTATAAACAAAGGATCGTTCTGTGTAGCTCTACCTGCTCATTACATTATGCAGTGATTACATTATTGAAGCTAAATTACCTTGTGATCCCATAAATTCTCGTTAATTGCAGTAACAGGCCTATTTCCCTGTTTTAGAGAAAATAAATATACAAGTTAGATCAAGACATTGTTTATTTTGCGGATTCTCCAGCAACCTGACAGATGAAGAAAAGGATGGCAGTTGCCTTAACCTAAGCATTTGCTAAATAAGAATAACAATAATGTAAAAACACATTGGGATGAAGCCTATTGTGCTCGTGTAATAAATGAATTCACCTTCTGTAGTGACTTTGCCGGAAGAGATGAATGTAAAGGAAACCTACTGCAACTGGAGAATGCCTGCTTCCACTCGACGAAGAAGTCAACAGACGACCGCGGCATTGAACGTGCCTTAAAACTACGACAATCCTGGCGAATTAATGCTTGGGATATCCTATTTAAGTTCGGGTGACACTTTGCTCGATCAACACACCAGCACTGCGGTAAAGTTGGTTTTATGTTGGACATTCGTTAGACATTCGCCGAGCGAATTAAGGGACTGTCTCAAAAGTGCATAAAAATAATACAAAAAATTTGCATTCCAAGATTCCAAAACATACAAAGCTACATACAAATAAAATGTAAAGCTATGAATTTAGTGGAAAATCATTAATACATAACTTTAAGCTGTGAATGGGATATTCATGATGCATTGTTACATTGTTATTACATAGTACACCAACATTTTCTTTTTACTGATAGACACAGGTGTTGTTATGGCAGCTGTAAAACATTTAGTAATACTTTTAACACAACATACATGACTTGGATTTACAAAATATGATTTGGGCTATTTTTGGTGAATTGTTCAAATATACCAATCTATATAACTTCCTGGTCATGTGACCCGATGATGTCACACCAGCTGTGATATCCTCACACACACCTGACACACATCTTACAAGACTTGGATTTTGGAAATATGATTTTACCTATTTTTGGTGAATTTTTCAAATATACCAATCTATATAACTTCCTGGTCATGTGACCCAATGATGTCACACCAGCTGTGATATCCTCACACACACCTGACACACATCTTACACGACTTGGATTTTGGAAATATGACTTTGGCTATTTTTGGTGAATTGTTCAAATATACAAATCTAAATAACTTCCTGGTCATGTGACCCGATGACGTCACACCAGCTGTAATATCCTCACACACACCTGACACACATCTTACAAGACTTGGATTTTGGAAATATGATTTTACCTATTTTTGGTGAATTTTTCAAATATACCAATCTATATAACTTCCTGGTCATGTGACCTGATGATGTCACACCAGCTGTAATATCCTCACACACACCTGACACACATCTTACACGACTTGGATTTTGGAAATATGATTTGGGCTATTTTTGGTGAATTGTTCAAATATACCAATCTATATAACTTCCTGGTCATGTGACCCGATGATGTCACACCAGCTGTAATGTCCTCACACGCACCTGACACACATCTTACACGACTTGGATTTTGGAAATATGATTTTGGCTATTTTTGGTGAATTGTTCAAATATACCAATCTATATAACTTCCTGGTCATGTGACCCGATGATGTCACACCAGCTGTAATATCCTCACACGCACCTGACACACATCTTACACAACTTGGATTTTGGAAATATGATTTGGGCTATTTTTGGTGAATTGTTCAAATATACCAATCTATATAACTTCCTGGTCATGTGACCTGATGATGTCACACTGGCTGTGACATCTTCACACAATCCTGACACATCATACATGACTTGGATTTTTGAAATATGATATTGTGCATTTTTTATGAATTTTTGAAATATTCAAATTTATATAACTTCCTGGTCATGTGACCCGATGATGTCACACCAGCTATGATATCCTCACACACACCTGACACACATCTTACAAGACTTGGATTTTGGAAATATGATTTTACCTATTTTTGGTGAATTTTTCAAATATACCAATCTATATAACTTCCTGGTCATGTGACCCAATGATGTCACACCAGCTGTGATATCCTCACACACACCTGACACACATCTTACACGACTTGGATTTTGGAAATATGATTTGGGCTATTTTTGGTGAATTGTTCAAATATACCAATCTATATAACTTCCTGGTCATGTGACCTGATGATGTCACACCAGTTGTAATATATTCACACACATCATACGCATCATACACAACTTGTATTTTGGAAATATGATTTTGTGTATTTTTGATGAATTTTTCAAATATTCAAATCTATAAAACTTCCGGTTCATGTGACCTGATGATGTAACACCAGTTGTAATATCTTCACACACACCTGACACACATCTTACACGACTTGGATTTTGGAAATATGATTTGGGCTATTTTTGGTGAATTGTTCAAATATACCAATCTATATAACTTCCTGGTCATGTGACCCGATGATGTCACACCAGCTGTGATATCCTCACACACACCTGACACACGTCTTACACGACTTGGATTTTGGAAATATGATTATGTGTATGTTTAATACATTTTTCAATTTTTCAAATCTATATGACTTTTATTTTCAAAACAGTAACTGCTGGCTCATTTTAATATTGTATTTTGAAAACATACAAATAACATCACTTGAATACAACAACAACCATAGTGAGCAAATGACGGCTCTGTGTGTGTGTGTTACAAACTAGTACTTACAAAGGTATTAAAGAATTAATTTGCTTTATCAGGACATCCAGTTCCCCAAAATCTATAGTTTAAAAATATACTATGTAAAAGGGGTAGGGTTAGGGGATACACATTTTTGTACCATTGTAAATCAGTAATGTATGGGGAGTCCAAAAACAGGTGTGTGTGTAAAGAGAGCGAGGAGGGGGTTTGGTTAAACCTCTCAATTATGTGCCTTCTGTGATAGATTGTATAAGTCTCGAGATGTTCATTCAACAACAAAACTTGTTAGATCTCTATGGTACTTTGAAAGCATATCATCAGAGGCATCCTAAATATTGTGTTGGTCCCAGGCAAAAGAAATGATTGGGGACCTTTTGACAGATTTTCTGAGATTTTTTTATTATTTATAGATTTTTTTACACTTAAAACAGTAAACAGTTACACTTTTCGATGTTTTTTTTTTTCAAATGTGTAATTTTACCAGTATTGCATTTAAAATTAAGCCTACACATTTACACATTTATCCAAACATGGAAAATATAGGAGAAGGCTATAAGTACAGCTAAACCCTCAAGATTTTTACTAGTCGAACTTGTTGAAGAATGTAATATGCTTAATATGCTTTATATTTGCTTTTTGTATTCTTTGCTATATATTTTGGAGCACCAAATAAATAACCTTTACAGCTAAATTACATCATTATTCATTTATGGTTATTTTTTTACAAAACACAATCACAGTAAACACATTTAGAATAATCCTGTTTATTCAAAGCAAAATTAATTAATAAATGGAAGAAAAAAAAAAAAGTAGTCATCCATGGTGGAGTTCTCATGGTTCATGGCTTTGACATCTGCCAAAAAAATAAAGGGAAAAAATGTGTTTGGTGCAATGAGCCATTTGTGTAGAAATACAGTTTTAGGTAAGAAATAAATACTAAAAACGTATTTTAGTTTTTATAATTCTCAACCAGTTCTACAAATATGTTTGCTTTAAATTACATTTTTCATCTCTGATGAAAGAAAATTATAAAAGGGAAAAAAAATTCATTCACAAAACGTCATCTGCAACAAGATAAGAATAAATCTCCACATTCTATAATATAATATTTTGTATAGTTTGTAAATGTCTACACAAAGGTTTGGAGGAAAAACATAATTACTGTTACTATGACTTGGGACACTATAACTTGACTTTATTATAGAGCATACAACTGAAAATGTGCGTGCGTCAAAGATTAGGCCTACAAACTGAAACACTGGAAAATAAAACTGTGAATAGGCTGCTTTTAGAAAAGATATTATTTTCTTTTACCTGTTAATTTCTTCTTTACCCTTTTACTTCTGTACTGCACAACTGACAGAACCATGGCGATTCCTCGTCAGACGGGAAAGCAGTCTGAAACTGCAGACATAAGTTGTGGAACCATCTTGCACAATTCTCACACTGTACCTGCATGAACAAATGTAAATACAGTTTTAAATAAATATTTGCATACATGTGAAAAAACATGATGTTTAAGAGACAACACACATTAACGAAATGTTGTCTAATTATGCCTACCTATTTTATACACTGTAAACCCTAATGTTGTCATTAATAAGCAAAGTTACAACTATAACTCAAGCTATTATTACTATGCTTAAAATACCATGTTTTGGCATTATAAACATATGTTTAGTTTATTTTAAGAACTAAAAATATAAATTTATTTATATTATTGGCCCTTTTTCCGTTTAATCTGATTTGGTATGTCTGAAGTTCTGCCTGACAACAGCGCTGATTGATACAACAGAAAGCGGTAAACGCAGTAGCCTAACGTTAGTCTAGCTATTTTGATTTTTGTAATTTTTCATAGTGAAGATGGGAGAATTAACCCAAGAGAAGGCAAAATCGGTAGGTAGACGTTAAAATGTGTATGCTTTTTTTTTTTACTTTATCTTAATACATTTTATTCTAACGTTCTTTGCAAATTTGCGCTATTTGCTGTGTTAAAACTAATTTACTCACGCAGGCGGCAAGCATCTGTCTTTTTTCAAAATGAATGAATGAAAAGTTCCTTTCTGAACAATTTTCAACAATAATTATGTGGTAAATAAATTAGCTCAAAACGTCCTGGGCTGCGTTTCTCGATAACGATTGATCTTAGCACTTACGAGCGTTTTCTACGAGTCATTTTACGATCTTTCGTTATTGTTTCACGTGCGTTTCCCAAAAATGCACTTAATGCAATCGCAAGTAGCCGTGCTTAAGTGCTACTTAGGAGTCGCTATCCATTTTGTCAAGTGCTGAAATGTCACCTTATAGAATGGCTTGTAATTGTAGTACATGCTTGTTTATTGAAATGTTAACCTAATGCTGCGTTCCAGACAACTCGGATATAATAACAATTATATTATATTATATTACATTTCCTCCATAATCAATATAATACACTTCATCATATATTATATAATATAGATAAAGAGACGTTATTGCTGGTTTTCGTGCAAGTCATCAAGTCATTGACAGATTTTTTCGCCCAGTCTTTGAAGCATGGCCTATTTCCTACATTATTTCTTTCATTCATTTTTTTTGTTCAGTCATTTAATTTAGATATTTCTATTATATTTCTATTTTTTCTGCCGTTTTTAACTATTTCATTTATAAAATCATTTAAAAAAACAAAAACAACAAAAACGAGTAATAAAGTGTACAATAAAGTACAATCATATCCTTATATTATAATCACATTGTTTGTACATTTAAGGTGTAATCTGCTGATTGTCCTGCAGGTGACCGCATGAATCTGTCTTCTTACGATGCACTGAGGGCTTTACATTACTCCAGAGCACTCGTAGATCTACGATGTTTTTCAAGTGCTACTTAAGTTACGATACTTTTGGGAAACAGACCATAATATTAAGATCAGTCGTACGATCGTTTCACGAACTTCTTAGGCTTACAAATCTTTTGGGAAACGCAGCCCAGTCATTGTTGCACACGACGCATTGCACGTACTGGTTGACTCCTGCCTTGACTGACAAGACAAGCAATCAAAACCGATCGAGAACGGCATACACAGCTAACCGTGGCGGCTATGATATCTTGTGGAAGGGTGCTGAGGTCTTGATGGGGCACTCTGAAAAATTGTGCATCAAAAGAAGTTGCATTAAGGGTAAACAGTGTTCAGTTTACTCTTATTCACATGTTTATTTACCGTAGCTTAAATTAAATCCAAGTTAGTTCAAGAACACGCAAAATGGTGACGGGAAATGTGTGTGTGCCACTACCTCTGTGGAACCCTCTGCACGTCCTTGTACAAAGGTAATAACTTGTTTGAATTAATAGCCTACGTTTCTGTTAGAACATTGAAGCTGGCGCACAATTTTCCAGTCAAGCTGCTACAAGCTGTTTTTATTTTGATTAATGAAATATGGTTACTATGCTGTTCAATCAATGACTATTTTATTGAAGTTCAGCTATGAAATTCATGTTGTTTTGAAGCAGTAACTTGTTTTAATGGTTATTGTTTGTTCAGTATAAGTAGCCTAAATGAAACAAGAATTTGGCAAATTTGATTTAAGTGCCAATGGAAAAACCAAAATTGGTGAACTTCAAAAAAAGTGTTCTCACCATTACTTTAGTAAAATTAGCCAATTGGTAAGGTATCATTTCCGGGTACTGCCGCTCCTGTTGAGGACTGGGTTCAAAAGGCTGTGTGTGTTTGTGGTGATGTTAGATTACAGAGCGCAGTAGTGAAATTACTTTGTGCAACTACACAAATTTGTAACAACAGGCCTATGCAAATTACTGAGTGCACCTGTTCATATTTACCCAATCAATAACAACAGCATCTGTTGGTTTGGGGAGATCTTTCAGGCCGCAGGTACTGCAGAACTCTTCTTTGGATTCTAATATTGAAATGAAAACTTAGTGAATACTTAAAAAAAAAAAGTTTTTAAAATGATTTATATATCTTTAAGCAACAAGGGTATATTTGTTAATGGCCAATAAACCTGTTCCATGGAGTATTTCCTCTGCCATTTGTCTTCTCAGGTTGCTTATATGATCCCCAGAAGGATTGATACTGAAATGTTGTGGAATGTCAGGAAAGTGCTTAACCGTTTCCTTTGCCATCTTCAAAAAAGAAAAGAAACTGATTGTGCGCTTTTGGAACTTTTTTGGATGTTTTCACCCATTTGCATTGTTTGGACAGACAAAGAGAAAATTCTTCAAATCTACATTTATGTTCAAGGAAGAAAGTCATACACCTATTGCATAAGGGTGAGTAGCCTATATGATCAGATAAATTGTATGTAAGATTTTTAGAATATACCCAATATGCTTTGCAGATTATTTCTCTCTCTCTCCCTCTCTCTCTCACCTCTCCTCATCTCTTCTCTCGCTCTCTCTTTCTCTCTCAACATATCAAATCACGTTTTAAGTCCAAAGAAACCTCTGGAGGATTTTACCAACAATATGTACAACGAAGCTGCAAGGTACCCTTAAGAAAACCAGTGTTGTGACAGTTAGGTACTGTTTTTTGTGTCCAACCTTGCTTTGCAAAATCTTTTATTTATTTATTTATTTATTTTGTCCAAACTACTGTTGACCAAAAAGACAGGAGATTTACAATGGAGAATTGTTCATGGTGTTATTGCAGTTAATGCTTTTACTTCTTTAAATCCTGGAAGTACCAATAAGTGTCCTTTTTGTGATCATTTTTCATGCTTTATTAAGGTGTGACTTAAACTACTGTTTTCTGTTTTAAAGAAGTTTTTTTAAAATTGCAAAATTTTGCAATTGAATTTTAGGTAGCAAATATGTTTCTAAGAAAAAAATCTGTTTATCAAATGCTTAATTTTGTGGCGGGACAACCAAAAATGGGCATCTATTTGAGCATCAGAAAGAAAATTGAACAGGATATATATAGTACAACATTTTGTTGCATGGTTTTTTATCCTGGTGCAATCTAGAATTTTAATAGGTTTTTATTACTATACATGTATTGATGATCTGCTTTCTTTGGAAAATATTTGGTGCTGTATGATGCTCACATGTCCCTGTGTGCGTAGACTACTTTTTACACTTTATTGATTTGTATTGAGTTGCAACTTGATATTTTACTTGTTACTTGAGGCTATGTAATTGTAAATAGGTGAATTTTTGTAAATAAAAGCTTTTGTAAATAAAAATAAAAAAATCAGATAAACATGCTTACCTTTAATTTTGTTAGACAAACCCAGAAGACAGAGAAAGCTAATAATAGTTTGTTAATTGGGCTGACAGTAGGCCTAAATTAAAATTACTAAAAACACGCCTGTGTTCAGCTTCATAATTTTGGTATAATTGAAAAAAGTAAAATTAATTGTATTAAATAAAATGCATTTTAATTAAAAAACATTTACACTGGGCCCCCAATAACATAGTTAATGGCCTTGTATCATATGTATTGTACTAGTAGTAGATCTTTAAAAATACCTGTAGGACAAACACTCCACAGCTGGTTGCATCTTGTTGAACTGCATGCTCTATTTGGCCAATTTTCCAATGAATATTGACCAGTTGTTCTTTTCCTAGGCGATTCAACCTCATTCTGAAGTACTGTCTGTTGGACAACAGTTTAATTCAGACATCCTGTGAAATTGTTCTAATTTCTCATATTATTAATTAATGTGATGAAAAAAGACTTACTGAAATTTTTGGGATGCATTCATCAGCGTCTCAACATCGGTTTCAGCACTTGCTGGATCCACAACAAAAATTGTGCCAGACAGAACATGCAGGTACTAACAGAACACAACACATTTAACTGAATATTCATTTAAACATCTTGTCGACATTTTTATATGCCAGTATGTTCTGATAAAATGAAATATTGATTAAAAATTTGTTTTTCATGAATTTGTAGTGTTTACCACAAACATCCAGTGGTTGCTTCTTATATTGACAAATGAGATGATTCCGCCAAACAACTCAAAATTAACCTGTATAACATAATAAATTCATGAGTTCATATTTAAAAAGTACATCAAACATACTACCGTATTTCAGAATATATAAATTGTTTTATAATGTACTTACATCTTTCAAACCCTGTTTAGCCACTTGGTCTCTCTGTCCATGCAATATCACACCAGTGGTATAGTGGTTGAGTTGGTACAAGTTCCCAGACCTGTCAAACTTGTTTAAGACTGACCGAATGTAACTCTCCATGACCTTAATGATTTCACAGTACAGCAATGCTAAGGTTTGTTGAAATTTCTCAAGTGAAAGAAAATATTTTTTATAAAATCATAATATAATATAATATAATGAGATTATATTAAGATTGCTAATGTAATATAATTTTTCAACTACTTTGAAAGAGATCTAAAAGTATGAGTGAGTGATGTGATGGCCACTTATGGCAACCCAGAATTAAAAATTAAATTAATTTAAAGATTAAAATGATAGGTTTGGGTTTACAATTAATGCAACACTGCACTTACTTCTCCACATAATCTCTCATGTGGTTGGAGAGTCAAAAACTCTGTGTGCCTTAAAATGCTGTCGAATTTGTACTGGTCAGCCTTAATAATAGCAACAATCTGTTCGCTGGCTTCACATTCCCAGAGTGTTTGGACCTGTAAAAGATCTGTCAGTAGAAGCTTAAGTACTGCAAAATTGTATTTATTGTAAATATTTACCTCTTCAGAAACACGTTCTACTGAAACATGTTTTTCGTGTTTTGTTTCAGTAGCCTTTTTTAGTGGAGTCTTTTTAAACTTGGTTTCAGGTTTGGGAATGTCACTTTGTAGGGGAGTTTTGACCTAGAAAATTTTTTATTTGTTAGATGAACAATAATTTCGAAACTATTTTTAAATCTCACACTTTAATTACCTCTTCAGCAATGCCTTCTTCAGAGACATCTACTTTTTCTGTACCTTGAATTGCTGTCTTTTTTGTAGTTCGACATTTGTATTTCCGTTTGGGAATGTGACATGTTAAAAAATTATATTGGGTGCAAAGTCACTAAAGAACATTTTTACTTATTATTTTTTTTTTTTACCTTTTCAGAAACACCTTCTTCTGGAACAGCAGGAACACTGAAAACGGTAGGTGCTGTTTTTGCCATTTTTGGTTTTGGGATTTCAGGTGGTTCACTGTAAAAGTGAGATTTTCTTTTGTGTCTGACTTTGTGTCTTTTGCCTTCTCTTTTAGCCCAGTGCTCCTCTGCAAAGATCATGTTGGATGATGGTCTTCGAGGTCTAATTAACAGATCTTCGGGAAGGTTGTTCCGTAGAATGTACTCGAAATATCTCCCCTTTAAAGATCCATACATAATCCTAATGAACTCTGCTGGCCTGAGATGTTTGTGTTTGGAAAGTATGGAAGTTTTTACGATCCCAAACCATTTTTCAACGTGACAATTAGTGTCTCTAGTGTTGCTGTTTGGAGGTGAAGAAAGTGCCTCTGCCTTGTCACTGGAATATCTTTTGAGATTTCCCAGTAGAACCCCGCTCCAAAGTGGGTATATGGCCATATAATTGTCCATAAGGTATCCAGTCATATCAGGACAGTAATAAGGATTGTCATCACTGTGTTGCCGTTTCTCCTCTTTCAGGACAGATGTGACATCACTGTAAGCTTTCCTGAACACTTTGGTGAACGGGGAGCAGCCAACAATTGTTTTTGATGTGGTTTTGTCTATCTCCCACTTGTCTTGGACATCATCTTCAAAGATGTGTTCCACAGTGGCATCTTTGTCCATGATAAGATTCTCCAAAAAGGCAAGACTTTTTGCCACACTCTCGCTGGCATGTGTTGCAAGCAAAACCATACACAAGTGCCTAAAAATAGCAAGAGCTTCACCAAGGGAGACAGAATTTTGCAACCTGGCAAAAACATAGGTAGCAAATTTTTTCAGACTTTCATCTGCTGTCTTTTTTTTAAATGTGGATGACACAGATTTGATAACGTGGGCTGCACACAGGTGCAACACAGTTGATGATTTAATATCAGCCCAGGTTTTTTGGTTTTGGCAGATAGCAAAGGCTCTTTCCAGATATGCAGGCACACTTTCTTTATTGAAGGCTAAAAGTACTGCCTGCATAATAGCCCAGCTGTGGTCAGTCTCAATCTGATGAATGTTGGTGCTTGTGTATTTTGAAAGCCTCAACAGAAACTGCATCAACCAGAATGTGATCGGTGGAATGGAATGTTCACTAGAAAGCATTTCACAGACTGGCAGCGGTGGAGCATCTCTTCCTTCACCTGGCAAGGTTAGTGCGTAGTATAGGATGTTTTTTTTTTTATGTGGAATTTGTGAAATCACACTTCCTGTTGCATCTAAGTAAAGTGCAATTGGGGATTTTTGTTTTAACCTGTTAACCAATATGCTGATTCCTGTCTCCGTGTACAGATGAGCCCCAAAAGGATCCACTTGTAAATGCTGGACGTATCCTGGTGTACAATAGGATGCAGTGTCACACTCTCTTATTATTGACTGTGTTAGCTGTGTCTCAAGCAGAATGTTGTCATGAAGTTGTATGGCTTTTTTAATTTCATGTGAAATCACTTTGAGGATGTTTTTATTGAGGCTATGAGTGATGTTTCCAGCAAGCAGTTCTTCAACAGGTGTGTTTTTAAGCCTGTCGTAGTACTCTGTGCTCACTCCTCGAAGCACACCTTTTGCAATTCTCCCCCTTCTGACATTACTGGCAGGTCGGAAGCGTTTATCTGTTTTTTGATGCAAAATCTGGCCAGCACGGCATACAGTCACAGGTATGACTGCTTGATATTTTGATGGTTTATTTTTCATTGTAAATGAATACCTTGCACAACAGCTTGGAAAAACACATCTAGCACGTACAGAAAGATAAGCACAAAGATGTTTTCTGCTCCCTACAGATCGTACATGCTGGTATGTGAATCGAAGAGGACAGCATGGATTTTTCTTCCGAAACTGCTTATACATATAGTGAGTCCATGGCTGTCTTAGTTTATTTGAACCTTTAAGGGGTTGCATTTTCCTCCAAACAGTAGGGTGAAGTATGATTTGAAATTTGGTTGGGATCTGTGGCACGTTTCTATATGATTTTTCCCCCGTTCTGTTTCTGTTAGCCCTGTTTTTTGTCTTTTGCGTCGTCAGTTCAGAGTGATAGTGGCTCTCACTTGAAGGCATTTCAGCAATATTTTCTATCACCTGAAAGCTCTCGGACTCTGTGTC
The DNA here is from genome assembly GCA_018155175.1 of Sinocyclocheilus anophthalmus. NCBI lineage: Eukaryota > Metazoa > Chordata > Actinopteri > Cypriniformes > Cyprinidae > Sinocyclocheilus > Sinocyclocheilus anophthalmus. Next base: position 4,429 of record JADLZN010009659.1, on the reverse strand, counting down.
TGTCTGTCCACATCCCTTAAAAATAAATGCACCCTCCTCTCCATCTTTAACTACTTCTTTGTTCGGATTGTTTGTGGGCTTGATTTGTGGTTTTTCCTGTGGTTTATTTTCATTTTTGTTTGCTTTCCCCTCCAGTGCAGTTCTAATATTTCTTCTGTTGTATGTCCATATAATGAAAAGCCATTGTCTGTTCTTAGGAGTGTTTTCTCTGAAGATACTGTTAGCTAATCGATGCCATATTTGGGAGTTGTATGTAGTGTCTGCATGAAGTATGTTTTCAGTTTGGAAAAAGGTTTCAATTATCTCTTTACCTCCCACAGTGTTCCCCGATCTTTTTCGAGAATCTCCTTTACCTTTTCGATTTTTTTTTTTTTTTGTCATTCCTAAAAAGGAAAGTTTTGTTTTTGTGTTGTTTTTTTTTTTTTTTTGTTTTCTTTTCTTTTTTTTTTTCTGCATTGTGGTGTGTCTAGACCCCACTGTGACAGTTAAAATATAGAGGTAGCAGTCAATTAAAAAAATCATAGAAAATTAGCAAAAGCATGCAAGCGTTTGTGTTCATCCGTTACAGGTGACAGTCTTACATTAACTGTCACCTGTAATGCTTTAACACAAAACACTTACAGGCCTTTGCTAATTTTATATCATGAACACCAATTTTCTACCTGAACACCAATGCTGACATCTTGGTGAAAAAACTAGGATTTTGTTGTATTTTAAATTTGTATGACTTTTCAAATGTATATATGTGTGTGCGGTGTCTATATATATATCATATATATATATATATATATATAATTTTTATTTTTTTTTATTATGTATCTAGTCATGTTGCTTTGTAATGTGAAAGACGTTATCATTGGGAGAACTTTTGTTTTGGTTGACTGCTGACACTGTGCCCTGACTTGTGTTAATGTTTTTTCTAAATAAACTTTACTTGACACGTGACATGAACCCTTTTTTTTTTTTTTTTTTTTTTACAAAGGTCACAAACATTAAAATTAAAAGAAGAAATGCATGGAAAAAGTTTTTTTTTCTAGCATTGACCATTGCAGGACCATTGCATCTTCCAACACTAGTTTCATATGTCTTAAAGTTTACAAATGCACACAGAGAATGCTATACATAGTACATGTTTAATTGTATGATTAAAATGTGTTAAAATAGAAGGGCATTGTGGCAAAATTAACAATAAAATATTTCTAATTCATAATAAAAAAACAGAAATATTAAATATATTAAGGTAAATATTTTTCCATTTTCATGACTTAACAGTGTCAGGAACATCATGCAAAAGATAAGTTGTAAGAGTAAGTACATAAAATGCATAGAAAATTTCTGTTGTTGCATATTTTTCTAAATACAACTGTATTATACACATCAAACACCGCAGACCTGCGAATTCGAATTACTTTGTCAGGGTCAGTCTCTACACGTTAAATGTGCAATTGAAATTGTAGAGATTTAAAGAAGTTTTTAACTTTTTTATTCTGCCGATAGACTTTGTACCATGGTAACATGGCATTGCCAGTTAATGAACATAGTATAAACAAAAAAAATAATTCATTTATATATATATATAAATAGATATATATATATATTATTTTTTTTTTTTTTTTTTTTTTTTTTTTTTTTTTTTAAGAATAGGATAATGGAAACCATTTGTAAAATAATGAAGTAGCTCTTACAGTTAGGCTATATGAAAAGTGTCTAAAATTGGCTGTCAAAATGGATTACAGTATTTCAGAAAGACGTTCTCTCGTGACTGCTGAAGTGTGAAAAACCTGTCATGATGAAAATAACACTGTCATAATAAACAATAACGCACACGTATTAGCAGAAAGATCCAGCAACAGATGCGGAAAATGTAACCAAAAGCGTTCTCTTTAAAGCTTTAAAATTATATGCTAATACGTTTTTATTTTGATTTATTTCTTTTTGCCTTTCTTTGTTTTACCACAAGTGTAGCAGCATCCTTCTACTTAATCCGTATATAATCCATGCATATTATAAAATCATGCCAGTTCCAGTCTTTAGGCAGCAGAGTTGCAGGTAGTCATGTGCATAGGCTTTTGCTATGATTGTCCTTTTTCTTGATTTTCAACATATCTGTATCTAACGTGACCGTCAGGTATTAAAGTGAAAAAAACTAAACAACCAACGTTTTTGAAGGAAATAGAGGCACATGACTAGAACAAAGCGGCCAATCAGTATTGGGAACTAATTTTCTGGGGAACTCGCTAAAGGCTGGCTGCTAAATTTGCTAAATGACGTTGTGATTGCGCGATGACATAATTATATAATCGCGACTGTATCATTGTGTATAATATGCAATAAGATTGGTCAAATTAGTTGGCCATTTTAGCGAAATATGATTTGAAGTGTTAATTTACATTTGTTTATAAAAGTAATAGAAACATATATTCTTTGTATAAAAATAACATATAAACAATGTTGTATGATCACATTTTTATTTTAAATGCAATACTGAAATACTGAACAGTTACACATTTTTCAAGGATTCCATTTGATCAATTTTTTTATTAGTAAAACTACACATTCAGAACAATTGTCATTTTAAGCAGTGTAGGCTACTTAATATGCTAAATTCTAACAAAAGTCCATAAATAGGGCACAATGTACTGTTTTATGAAGGAATTTTCTAAATTGACTTTTCACAAGTGGTCTACCTGTGTTTGTAATTACACATTGCATTGTTTTACAGTCACATGAAACGTCTGTAAACTTACAGACAATGTCTTCGCAGACAATTATCAGTAGGCTACCTTTTCATTTTTTTCTACATATTGTTTTCTTACATACCTGATCCACAGTTATATATACAAACTAATAACAAGGTGTACCATAAATGAAGTTGTTATTGAACAATTGCAATTAGCAACTTAATTTACATATGATGTGTGCACTGCTAGGCCTGCCTCTGTCCATCTGTCGCCACTCCAGGTTGATGTGCTGCTTGGCTGGCTAGATGTTCAATGGCTTCTTCTTGTTTTGTGTAATTGTGTTAATGTATAAATAATGTAATTATTATAATTAAATAAATAAAAAAATCCTGTAATTGTGCAACATTATGTCAGATAAAATCCATCATATATGCACCATCTGTTTTTTCATGGCCAAGTCAGATTATTTATTTATTTATTCACAACTTATGGGCGATTATGGTTTAAAGCAAATGAAATTAATAGTTTAATTTGCTCTATAACATGATAATGAGCTACCAGTTGATCACGATTGATGGGTTAGCGACCATTGTAGCAACAAAAATCCTGTATAGCGCTACATATAAATATGTACCTACAGGGTTGTGTACAGTTTTTTTCCACAAACTAATACTTTTAGTAGGTTATATATTTGAATATATGTATAAACATTATCACATGATAATTACTGTTATAATTACCTAGGCTTACTGTGGTGCGATATCAGTCACCTGAAGAAAGCATTGCTATAACGTTAACTGTCTTTTAAAATGTGTATTGTAGGCTACTGTTTTTTAATTGTGTGTTTTTGCTAAAGGACCCAGTGTCTGGAAATAAAGTTGAATGAATGCATGAATTAATTATTGTGTGTTTTTTATGTGAATGAATTTATCTATTTTGCTGTTGATATTTTAGTGTTTACCCTTTTCATGTGTGCTTATTTCAGCTTTGTGATTGATGTGTGAGGATATTACAGCTGGTGTGACATCATCGGGTCACATGACCAGGAAGTTATATAGATTGGTATATTTGAAAAATTCACCAAAAATAGGTAAAATCATATTTCCAAAATCCAAGTCTTGTAAGATGTGTGTCAGGTGTGTGTGAGGATATCACAGCTGGTGTGACATCATCGGGTCACATGACCAGGAAGTTATATAGATTGGTATATTTGAACAATTCACCAAAAATAGCCAAAATCATATTTCCAAAATCCAAGTCTTGTAAGATGTGTGTCAGGTGTGTGTGAGGATATCATAGCTGGTGTGACATCATCGGGTCACATGACCAGGAAGTTATTTAGATTGGTATATTTGAACAATTCACCAAAAATAGCCAAAATCATATTTCCAAAATCCAAGTCGTGTAAGATGTGTGTCAGGTGTGTGTGAGGATATTACAGCTGGTGTGACATCATCGGGTCACATGACCAGGAAGTTATATAGATTGGTATATTTGAACAATTCACCAAAAATTGCCCAAATCATATTTCCAAAATCCAAGTCTTGTAAGATGTGTGTCAGGTGTGTGTGAGGATATTACAGCTGGTGTGACGTCATCGGGTCACATGACCAGGAAGTTATTTAGATTTGTATATTTGAACAATTCACCAAAAATAGTCCAAATCATATTTCCAAAATCCAAGTCATGTAAGATGTGTGTCAGGTGTGTGTGAGGATATCACAGCTGGTGTGACATCATCGGGTCAC